>CM033641.1:36496431-36935615 GCA_019512145.1 Engystomops pustulosus
AAAACCGGTCAATGGTCATGTGAGGTCACAAAGAGGGCACGCTGCGCCCCCTCATAGATGGAGCACCGGATGGTCCGTGATGTTTACACACGGTGCGGAGGCCGTCGTCTCCCTGGTATGTGATGTCACAAGGTGCAGACTGATTGTATCGCCTCGTCATGTGATGTAACACAGGTTGTACGGACGGTTAGCCCACGAGATATGTGATGGCACACACAGCGTGCGGCCGACTGTTGCTATCCTGGTCATGTGATGTCACGCACAGGTAGCACGGCCAGTAGTAATACCCCTTGGTACATGTGAGTGGTATCAAACAAGTGCACGGCTCGTTATATTCCTGTCATGTGATGGCACACAGGGACGGCTCGTTATATCCCGTGGTCATGTGATGTAACGACAGGCTGCACGGCTCGTTTATATGCCCTGGTCATGTGATTGCCCACAGGGTGCACGGTCATTACTCCCTGGTCATAGTGATGTCACACAGTGTGCGGCTAGTTATAATTTCCCTGGTCAGTGACGTTGTCCACAAGGTGTTGCCCGGCTATTATATCCCTCGCCATGTGATTGTCACACAGTTTGCGGCTCGTTATATCCCTGGCCATTGTGATGTCACACAGGTTGCAGGACTCGTAATATATTCACCTGGTCATGTGAATGTCAACAGCAGCCGCTGACGGGGAAAAATACGGACTCGGCATAATCCCTGGCCTGGTGGATGTCCCAACAGGGCAACGGGCTACATTATATCCCCTCGTCATGTGAAGTCACACATCGTTTGCAGGCCTCGTATATCAACCCTGGGTTCCAATGTGATGTAACACAGGTGCACGGCTCGTTATACTCCACTGGTCATGCTGATTTATTGTCACCACAGGTGCACGACTCGTCACTACCCTGGAGTCATGTGATGTCCAACAGGTGACGGCTCATATATCTGGTATGTGAATGTCACAATGGTGCGGCTACGTTATACCCTGGCACATGTGAAGATGGTCAACACAGGGCAGGTTCGTTATATGCCCTAGGGAACTGTAGGTCAACACAGGTGAACGCGCTCGTATATTCCCTGGTCATTGAGATGCACAAGGTGCACGGCTCGTTAGTATCCCTGGTATGTGATGTACACATGTGTGCGGCTCGTTATATCCTGGCCATGTGAGTAACACGAGGTGCACGGCTCGTTAATCACGGCTGGTCAAGAGATTGATGCGCCACAGGTTGCACGGCTCGGTATATCCCCTGCGATTTGAGGTCCCACAGCGTGCACGGCTCGTGTATCCTGGTCATGGAGTCCCACCTGTGCAAGGCTCAGTTATATTCCATGGTAAGGTGATAGGTAACAAGGTGCGTCGTATATCCCTAGCGATCATGTGATGTTAACACAGGTGCACGGCTCGTTAGCACCACACAGCTTTGATTACACTGTGATATAACGGGCGTGCACCTTTATGACGTCACATGACCAGGGACCACTGCTTATCTACAGAATGTAAACAATGAAGATTCCTGTTGCATGACAGCAAGCAGAGATCTACAAAACCATGAGGAATGAAAGCAGAGAAGTATATTGGAAAATGTATAACTTTTCATTACTCAAACATTATCAATTATTTATTAGAATGTGCTTAAAGTGGACAACCCCATTAATGAGAGTTAACTTTGGCAGCCCCAGGGGGACTTCATAAGGGTCCTAGCTGCTCTGGCAATGCATCACAGTCCCCATGTCAGGAACGCGCTGTGGTCCTTTGTGTGTGGCCCATCTGTCATTGGAGTGTGAGCGCTTATTTCGATTGGCACCATCTCAATTTTTAATTTCTCCTTCATTGGCGCGGCAGTACACTTTGTTATAAAGTTATAAAGTATAGGTGATCAATATCAGATGACTTTCTACAATACACCGGTCGATATAGCACTGACAGGTCTTAAAGGGGTTGTCCACCCTTAGCACGTCCTGTAGATAAACACCGGTCCATGGTCATGTGATGTCACAAAGGTGCACGGCTCGTCATATCCCTGGTCATGTGATGTCACACAGGTGCGCGGCTCGTCGTATCCCTGGTCATGTGATGTCACACAGGTGCCCCGACCGTTTGTATCCCTCGTGCATTGGATGATCCCAACATGTGTGCGGCTCGTTATATCCCTGGCCATGTGAATGTCACACAGGTGCCCTGCTCGTTATAGGCAAATCCCTGGTCATGGATGTCACACAGTTGACACGACTCGTCAATATACCCTGGTCATGTGATGTCAACAGCGTGCACGGCTCGTACATATATCCCTGGTCATGTGATTTCACAACATTTGATGGGGGCTCGTTATATCCCTGGCCATGTGATGTCAACAGGTGCACAGCTCGTTTAGTATCCCTGGCTGTGATGTCCAACAGCCGTGCACGGTCGTATATCCCTGGTCATGTGATGGTCCAACCAGGTTGCACGCGCTCGTTATAACTCCACTGTCATGGTGATCCACAGGGCACGGCGAGTTATACCCTGTCTGTGAGTCACACAGGTGTGCGGCTCGTTATAGATCCTGGTCATGTGATGTACACATGTGCACGGCTAGTTAGCACCACACAGCTTTGAATACACTGTGAATATAAACGGGGCGTGCACCTTTTGAGTCCCGACCAGGGAAACCACTGCTTATCTATCTAGAAGTAAAAAAAAAACAATGAAGATTCCTTTTGACATGACAGATCAGCAGAGATCTACAAAACCATGAGGAATGAAAGCAGAGAAGTAATTGGAAAATGTTATAACTTTCATTACTCAAACTTATACATTATTTATTAGACATGTGTTAAGTGGACAACCCCATTAATGAGAGTTAACTTTGGCACCCAAGGGTGGACTTCATAAAGGGTCCTAGCTCTATGGCCATGACATCACAGTACCATGTCAGGAACGCGCTGGGTCCTTTGGTGTGGCCCATCTGTCATGGAGTGGGGAGCGCTTATTTCGATTGGCACCATCTCAATTTTTAATTTCTCCTTCATTGGCGCGGCAGTACACTTTGTTATAAAGTTATAAAGTATAGGTGATCAATATCAGATTGCTGGGGGGTCAGCTGTTCTCAATAAACAGAGAATGGAAGAGGGAGAAGACAGCTCCGTTCCCTGCGTAGTGGTCAGACCATGTAACTGCAGATCATCTCCCAATCGTTTGTGCATCCACTACACAGAGCAGGGAGCTCTCGGGATTGTCTAACCCCACACATAATAATTACACACTTTATTCTTGGATAATAATGGTACTTACGATAGGTACAGGTAAAGCAGCAGCTGTGAGATAAATAATAGTGATACAGGAGTCATTGTAATATTATATAGGTGTCCGTACAGATTAGTATCAGTATCTTATACAACGGACTGAAGAGAAATCTCACCCAGGTGGACGCCACAGACCACCAGCAGGAAAGCAATGGCCGCCTTCATGGTGACAGCCGGGCAGCGGGTGACTGTAGTCGTCTCTATACAGAAGCCGCAATGATCCCGCTGTTCCCTTCAGCGCAGCTTTTATAGGGCAGACACATCGCTGCAGGGGATTCCTCACTCGTCTCTGTTTAACATGAAGGTAATTGAGTTGCTCATAAAGTTGGTTTCAGTTCCGTCTTCTTATCCGGTGTAATTTCCACAGACATCCAGAGACATGGCAGCTCACTATCCTGGAATATACAGACGATGGTGGACAAAACCGCTCAGAGAGACATTGGGGACGTCCTAGTATCTGGTTTAGTACCAGGTTTTGCGAGTCTCATGATGTTTTGGCGACTTTTTACATGCAACGTCACATAGGCATAGACCTTCCAAAGTTATTAATTTGTCGTTTGTGTAAGACAATAAAGAGTGAAATTTGTATAAATGCATAACTTTTAAAAAGTCGCATCCCACACAATCCTAAACACTCAGGGCCGGATTAAAGGTTGGTGGGGGCCCGAGGGCGCCAAAATCTGATGGAAGACCCCCACTGAATGTGCAATACATTCATATCCTTCTGTCACTACTGTACAGTTATAGTAATACATCTATATACAGTCGCTCCCCCAATAATACATCTATACACAGCCGCCAACCCCCCCAGTAATACATCTATATACAGCTACCAACCCCCTATAGATACATCTATATGAGGCGCCAACTCCCAAGTAATACATCTATATAGTGCGCCAACTCCAAGTACCTACAGCTATAATATGCGGCCAACTCCCCAGTAGATACATCTAATAATAGCGCCAACTCCCCGTAATAACAGTCATATATGGCGCCAACCCCCAGTAATACTCTATTATATGGCGCCAACTCCCAGTAATACATCTATTATATGGCGCAATCCCCAGTAATAATTCATATATAGCGCCAACTCACCAGGACATATTGCGCAACGCATATCAATCTATATATGGCGCCAACTCACCAGTAATACATCTATATATGGCGCCAACTCCCAACAGTAATAACATTCATACTAGCGCCAACTCCCCAGTAATATCATCTATATATAGCGCCAACTCCCCAGTAATACATCTATATATGGCGCCAACTCCCAAGTAACATCTATTATGCCGCCAACTCCCCGTAATTAATCTAATATGAGCTCCAAGACTCCCAGTAATAATCTATATATGCCGCAATTCCCCAGTAGCTTATATATCCCATCCATAGATATATATGGCGCCAACCCCCCCAGTAATACATCTATATATAGCGCCAACTCACCAGTAATACATCTATATATAGCGCCAACTCCCAAAAAACATCTATTGATGCCGCACACTCCCAAGGTAATACTCTATATATGAGCGCCAATCCAAGTAAGCATCTATATACGCCACCTCTGCCCTCAAGTATGCGCCTCTGCCAAGTGGCGCCGCCTGCAGGTGGCTGCCGTGCATTGCTCGCTTTTGACCCCCACCCGCCTTGGTGGCACCTCACTTGGCC
The DNA here is from genome assembly GCA_019512145.1 of Engystomops pustulosus. Taxonomy (NCBI): domain Eukaryota; kingdom Metazoa; phylum Chordata; class Amphibia; order Anura; family Leptodactylidae; genus Engystomops; species Engystomops pustulosus. The sequence goes on from CM033641.1 coordinate 36,501,377, forward strand.
TAAACACTCTTACTAAGCGGAGCATCATAGCAGGGGCTCGGATCCTGGCAGCCAGAGCCCAGTAGCAGCTTTTATTTAAGCACCTGAAATGTTAAGTGATCACAACCAGAGCCTTACCACAAGTCAGGGCGGACGATGCCAAGGTCTCCAGTGGCAGCCAAACCAGGCAAAAGCTTAAGTCACCGATACTTGCCAAAAGTGCGCGGTTCGGAACGTGTCTACTTCTCCAAAACAATACCACAGCACATCCATAGTATCCCACTACAACATGTTCCTGTGTTTAGGCTAATGTAACCGTTCTCTTTGTATAACACTGCCTCGCGCCCCAGTTATTACATCTATACAGCCGCCTTCCCCTAGTAATGCTGTTATACAGATGCTTGTTCACCTTCATAATAACATCGATGTCAGATGAGTCAGTCAGACTCAGTCCTGCAGTCATTCCAGTAGAAGCAGAGGAGTAGTAGCAGCTGTTTTGAGCTGCAAAAGCCAGTGTTACCTACCAGGAAGAGAGGTTTCTCATCTCGGCTGCGTACACCTTGTGCAAGTCAGGAGACTAAGCCCCAGAACAGAGGGTCGCCTTGGACTCGGCTCCATCTACCGCCCGCCTGAGGTTAACCAGCCATGAACGACCCTTCCTCGCTGACCATCTAATCTCCCTACAGCTTCAGCTTCCCAGCCTGCTGAACTGCTTCTGCTGTTAGCCCCTTGCTAGCCGTGGACGTGTCAAAATAAAAACTGTGAGTTTGCCTGTGAACAATGTGCCTCCCATGTGACTCTGGTCAGGCTGCTTCAACCATCACGGCCTTCCCATCCTTTATCAACTGGGGATTCCTATTTACAAACCTCAGGGGTTGCCGCAGGGGAGAAACTTATTCCATGCAAGCCTCTCCCTCAACATTGTCTTGCACAAATCACCTGCTGGAAGACCTTCCACGGCTTAGGACATCCTCCGGTCCCCCATACCAAGCGCCGTGACCAGTGTCCCACATACATAGACAACCTTGGTAGCAGGCGGATAGCAGCGCCACAGAATAGTTTTTCCTAGATCATGTGCAGATACATAAAATCAAAAAAATCTGAAAGCAAATTTTAGACTCACAACCAAATGGCCGTCATTTTCACTCAGACTTACAAATTTTAGATCTTTCCTTATTGAGCGATCATTTTTCATCACATATTAAGAACCATTTTAACCCTTGGTAATACAATACATTTTATTGAAATAAGTGTATCCCAAAAATGGGGCCCCATAGTACCCCCCTCCCGAAGGAGATCATTTCCGAAAACCAAACTATAATCCCCATCCACTGGCAATGTCCACAAATAGCCCGCTGCAGGCCCTGCAGAACGGCTACCTCGGACTTTTTTTTATTGGATTATTTTCTCTTTTAGTATAATCAATTTCTGTATTCTCATCATTAGACTAGTCTTGTCTTTGTCACTTTTCCTGGACTTGGGCCCCTGGCTGATGTTCAAAGATAATTTGTCAATATGGGTCCATACTCATTGTGGCGTGGTACAAAATGGGTGCCCCGGAGTGTGGGGGAGGCACTCTGGCTCAGTAGCCGCAATGGAGCCCCAATGGATTCAGCAAATAGTGAACTGTAGAAAACATATTTATATATTTTATAAGCCACAAGTTGGATTCCTCTGCCAATAAGAGTCTTCACTGTTTGTAAAAATAAAGTCAATTTCACATATATATCGGTGTTTGGAGGACTTGGGGATGGATCCAGATCCTGAGGGTATGGAATGATACCTAAATTGTAAGTGTTCTCTGTCTCAAGCGCTGTCAGCCATCCTCCAATTTGTCTTCGTTTCATTCAGGCTGTCTGAGAGTTTAATCAGAGTACAAGGGTGTCCTGGTTGTGGCATGTGCTGGCACCTGCTCTCTGCTTGCCACCGACAGCATTTTCTATTCGGTCCACCACTGCTGCTTGTTAAATGAGGTCTTTGGCTTGTAGGTGTGGTTCTATTGCCCTCTGATCGATCTCGAAACATCACACGGATTATTTCTTGGCTGGTAAAAAAAAAAAAAATGACCCATATAGTTTGTGACCAATACACTAAAAATGTTACATAACCAAACCCCGACAGCTCCAAATATACATGTGGCTATGCACCATAGAAAACAGATTCCTTGAGCTTCATTGTCTTGACCACCATACCTGACTCAGACCAACCACAGAGAAGCAGCTTTCCTCCTCAAGGCTTCCCTCGCTCATTGGCCGCAGTGAACGCTCCTCGTATGGACCGCCCCACCCCCACTTCTCCTTCTGAAATTCCCTCTAGGACCATTTCTGGCAGTGGATGGGGCTGGCGGCAAACCGGGAACTCTGGCTGATCATTTTGCTCACCAGGCTGTGAGGACACGATAGTCCTCAAACAGGAAGAACAATGGAGCCTCTAAGGAGAAGGCGCAAATCAACTGGAGGTGAGACAAGCAAACACGATAACGTTCCTTCATGTTCTTCAAACTTTATCTCAGTCACTGAATGGGTCCCTACATATTAAAAATCACCTTGGACCACAGCTTCAAAAAGTTCGCCATCTTAACCTACCTGACGGTCAGCTATAAGTGGCATGGTAAAGTCCGCCCAGTGCACAATGCTAGCATATGATACATGGTGCCTCCTATAGCACCCATCCACTGGACAGCCACTATACGATGTACAGCCCTGGCTTGGTAAGGAGTAAAATAGACCACTGGGCTATCCACACATACGATCACCAATGAGCACATTTAAAATTGGATCTCTTACTTGGCCGTGTTGTTCTTTAGCTCCCCATGACAAAGGGTAGAGCCTGGAGCGATCACTTCTCTTCCCCCTGGTTTTTCTACAGATAACAAGTCTTTCCTGTATATTCCAACTCGGCCTCTCGGCTTTGCCCGTTTATTTCACACTTATATGGCCGGATGACGGGACAACTCGAAGGAGAGCAAATCAAGAAACAGTAGTCGTCACCCGAGCAACCACACAAATGATTATCTATGAGATACGACTGTGTCTGCCTCACGGCCTGGCTGCAGGGTGGGCATGGTCCGGTGCTCCGCCACCGGTGTGCTTCAGCACTTCCTTTAGCAGTAGTGGATCCTTCACTAGACGGCCTTCCCAGCAAGTCAAGGAGCCCCACACATCTAGGGTGCGACTAAGCGATTCTTGGCACAGCTAGAAGTTTGTGCACAGCCGGATTTGCGTCTCCTTGTGGTCCATCACCAGCAAGATCTTTGGCAGCCACTTGGTTGCAGCAATATGTCTTGTAGGTGTGGAAGCTGAGGGAGCTGAGAAGGATGCAATAGATTGGTGTATGAGCACAGGTGGTATCAGGGAAAAACCAGATAGATGCCCATGTGGGATGCCTCGCGAGTATCTAACTACAAGTGAATAGGGCAGGTGTACTGACCCAGTGCCAACTGGTGGGCCCCCATCTGGTCTACGTACCATCTTCAGGATTCGTAACAACTTCACCATGCTATCGAAGAGATCTGAAAGTAGATATCAGCAACAATGGGTGAGTGATGGGTTCATTTGTCCAGGTCAACTGCCTCTGAACTACAAAAATTGCATTTTACTAAAAAATATATAATCCTATGTAGTAGGATGCCATCTAATAATTCATCTGATTCTGGACTACTTCCAGTAAACAGCTATAGACTCATCACCTTTGTGTAATGGCGTGAGCGTATCCAGGATGCCAAGATCTGGTTAGCCTCATCTGAGTCATGATGGACATTTTAAACATTGGGCTCATATAATTCTAAGAGAAAGGATGTGAGTTACGATGAGGACCATGAAGATAGGAAAGGCCTACGTAACATGAGAATCATAAGAAACCAGTGATGGAAGTGTAACCCCCCTCAGTATCATCCTCACTCTTCTCTCCCAAAATGCTCTTTAACATCTTGTCTGCAAACACGGGCCGAGGCTTTTTGGTGACAGGACACGCAACCTGCCCTGGCCTACTCAGGTGATCCATCACCAACACATTGGTCTTTAACTAAGGGGCGCAGATTGCACTTTGCACATCGGACTGTGCGACCTTTTTTCCGGGGCTATGACAGGTATTAACAAGTGTCTGCGCTGGGATTTTTTGTCACCACCGATCAGTTTTGGCGCAGTGCCCGCTTCCATGTGACAGAAATCGGGGAGTGGCCGTTTGGGACGCCATTGATTTGGACTGAGCACGTGATTTACACATTCAAAGTGTTTCGCATGACAATGCACTTACATGCAAACCAGGACGAATAAGGGGAACCTTGTTGCCCTTTCGGGGAAGCGACACATGCAGATATCGGGCCGCACAATGTTAGTGCAATTAGACACGACAATGCTTTCAAAACTCCGCAGACGGGTTAAGTAAATGCCCCATTATGTTGTCACCTCCGAATATATACATCTGGGGGGTTAATATATCATTGACCATCTCCTTTGAAAGTCCAGGTCTGTTTTTGGAGCCCGCTGCCCATCATATCATAAACTGGCTTCAGGGCCCTTTAATAATTTTAAATTGTTTCCAATTATTGGTGAGTTTTTTTGTTTTTTTTTTTTTTGTCAAAAAATCTCCCAGAAATTCTCAATGTATAAGTCCCAGCAGGAGGGGACTGGAGTGACTAGAGACTTTTATTGGACTTTTGTCAAAAGTGACATCAGGTCCCTTAGCTTCTACCTTACGTTAACGTCTTCACCAAGTGAGATCTTCCCACCGCATTTTCTGCTTCGCACCTGCATCAGCTCGAAGATCACCTCAAGCCGAAACATGGTATGAGAGATATCACGTCATATATACAAGGTTGTGATACACATAGCTATGATTTGTGACGTATTCTGGCGCAAGCAACCCACCTCTTGCCCCTCTTGAACCTCAACTCGAGCCGACAGTGCTCCTCCTCCCGCTCTGTCCGTATGGCTCTCTGCTCCCATCTTTGCTGCTTCTTTTTCTTAAGCGGGCCTCGTTCTACAGGATCTTTCCGTGAGAAAGCTGAAACAGACGTTTTTTTCATTTGCGCAACCTATGGAGCGCTATATGGAATGAAGGATTAGCCGAGGTGCAATGTGGTTCCATCCACGCGTTATACAATCAACAATGTCGAACCCATAACGAGGAATGTATACGCGCGTCGATTAGGTGATGCCCCAACTTAGTAATCCAGTTGCAATTAAAAGAATATCGGACAATCGGCACTGTTCTCATGAGATTGCATTGTATATTGTGTTATCACTTATATAACACACATAAGGGGCATGAAAGTTTGGATCCAAGCACTCGGCCCCCCTTAATTGGGACAAGCCATGTTTCAAAGATTTGATCAGCACAGCAAAATCTCCCCTTACCACTTGGATACAAGCGGAGCTTCTTCAGCGGGGTACTTTCCCTTGTTGGGGTGTTCTGGTTGCATGACAGAGTCTTGCAACAGTCGGGACCCTCTTGTGGTTTCTGGGCTCCTGTTGGTGTTATAGGGTTCTAGTTATTTGCTTTCATTTACGAAAGGCTCCTTTATCCATATCACATCTGTGCCCCGGGCCTAGGAGCTCGCACCCCCTCTGACCACTACTTTCATTAGAATTGTACTAGTTTTGTAGTCACTGGCTCTCGCTCTTTGTTGTCTCTGAGGAGATGTGGGTTTAAGAGGTTTCCTTCATTGGCCGAAAGTAAGCACAAACAGGAAGTCCCAGAGCGATTAGAATGCGGCGACGGCAGCAGTGCACCGCATATACACTGGTGCAAAGACATCACACAATCATACTAACTACATACAATATACTTTATCAACCTTGACTTCATGCAACTTAACTCCATACTCTGGCACGTTGTCCTTGCCCTCTCTACTACATCCAATACTTTGACCCTTCCTTGCCTCTTCTTCTCCTATTTTAACTTCTCAATACAATCAATGTCACCTACAGACAAGCATCTGGACATGGAAGGATATAACAGGCTGATAAATGAAGACTAGAGTCCCCAAGCAGAATTCCTCAATCACCCTACACGTTATTAACAACATTTGTGTATGGCCCTTGCCGAAAGGTGTTGATATATTTATGCGAATAGCTGCACAGTGCACCATTGGTGGGGCTAAATCTCGTTGCCCTTGATAATGCTGTTTAATACATGCAAAGCCTCACTCACCTTCGCCTCTGTCCACTGCGGCTGGCCGCTCTCCTCTCCTGATTTTCCGTCTCTTCAGCTGCAAAGAGGAAATGACTACAAGGTTTTCTTCTGTATCGCACATGACCCGGCTAGAAACACCAGAGCTCACAAGGTAGTGGAAACATACCAGCTCAGCACGCTTCAACCCCTGGACACAATGTTTGCACTCCCCTGAGCTTCCTCGATAGAGACCCGCGTGTAGGACTTCCCTCGGCACCGGAGCCCTGTATGAGGAAGGAGACCGTTACCCCCCCTCATTCTACACCAGGTCAATGGCAACTGATGGAAGCCACATCTTACCAGACTCCCCCTCATCCCACTTCACTTTTTCTTTTTTCCGCTCACAGCCATGTCCTTGGCATTGGTCCCCTAAGGATGAGGGATGCGGCTATTGTCAGGCGATTCCTGATCCATGGTCCTTCTTTGGGGCTCCTGTATCTGGTCCCAAGCGATTCTGAAGCGACTTTACTGACGTTTTTCAGTCTCTGAACCCCACATCTTCCTGTCATATGTAGTTTGTCTTGTGGGCTGTAACATCCCTTCCCGTATCTGAGCTCTCAGCAAGGGCTGTGGCTGCTCCGACACTTTCCTGAATTTAGGCAACAGCTTGCGACAGGGCTGCATGACCAGTGTTTTCCCCATCAAGTCATTGCAATATCATAAGACATTTCATCATGCTGATCACGAGTAATTATCTGTAAATGGCTCTCCTGGACTTTCACCACAGAACATGTATCACAAATCGCGTTGAGCTGGAATATCTGACTTACAACATGGCAAACACCCACAGGGCACGCCTGGGCTTCATCATGCATCAGGGCCACTACAACAGTAATCTGTTGCCACTGTTATCAGCCGACAAGCAGGGGAAGGCTGCCAAAGCGTTGGGCTGTCATTTTCCGTATCTGCCCGCCTTTGAAGACACTTATTCAGTAAAAATGACATATCCACTCTTTAATGCGACTGAACTTTATAATGGAGACTTCCCAATGTTGACTAAAATAATGTATTTTCCTCATTTGTACACTCGGCACCAAGATGGCACTCCCGCGGGAGCGTGCTTCAGTATCCTGCTTCTGGCAAGACACCACCGACACCACAGAGGAGCCATCCATCCGCACACCAGAGCAGGCCTAGATAATCTTTTTTTCTTTTATTTAGTGAAAAATGTTTTCTTTATCAAGCGCCTTCACACCATAATGCATAAATCTAAAGAGGGAATGTAACAGAATCGAATTCTTACGACGTTTAGGGTCATGGCGACCTTTCAAGCCCGAAATCAGACAAAATAAAATAAGGCTTTTCTATATGGACATTTCATGATTGAGAAACCGACATTGACATCCACTCAACAGAGTGTGCGGTTCTCTATTGCTCTGCGTGCCCACCAGAAGCAGGCATCACTAGCTGACCACCGCGCCCCCTTGTGATAGCTCCTGCAAACGTGACCCCGGCTGCCCTTTGTTTCCAGTCATCTGCTGCAGCTTCATCCGAGGTATGGGCAACACATGGAGGCCTTGGGCAGAGGCCTTCCACCAGCTGGAGGTGCATCTACCTTGGCACCCATGGATGGCACTGGTGTAAGGAGGGCCAAGAACGGAACATGGCCTTGTTTGTGCCACAACCAACAGGATAAAGTGACCACCCCTCCATCCCTGGAACCCATGGCCCATGCCCCCAACACGGCCCAACTAATCATAATCCAGTGTGGTCCCCTGGTACCAAATGATGGGTACCCCTGCAGCGGCTTCGGACCTCTAGTATTACATTGGAGTGTTAGGGTCAATGCAATGAGCGCAGAACCTCTGTATCAGACCCTGACCCAGACACTGAGATGCCAGCAAAAATCCCCAGGCAACTAACTAGTAAACAAAGGCAAAATAATGGTATACAAGGGCAAAGGATGCAACGGATACACGGGTGGTTCAATTGGATGCGCTACATCTCATTTGGCCTTATACACAGAGGAATATCCCAACTCTATATTTTAATGGAAAGGTTGTGGGCTGGTCTATCCGCCGGAAAATCATTAATATTAAATCTTCCATTAAAAGGGTTGGCCAGGCTAGAAACATGTGGCTACATGTTCACTGACCCGTTTATGACGAACGCGGCTAAACCTGCAATACACAATATAATAAAGAAACAACGCAACCCAGGACGGGCCCTTTAAGAAAGTCATCCAATTATGGACTATTTGTTTCCTATAAAAAAGTTTCAAGATCTCTGCTGTCATTCTAACCTATTCCTCTCAGAGCTGACGTGTTATATGAATTAGCTCAATTCAGATGAATCCATCTACAGAGCCATAATATCATGTCACTGTCCTGAGAGTGGCCACCGTCATTGACACTAGGAGAGTCCTCTAGTTAACATTTTCCTATTGGAGCAGACTAAACCAGTAGAAGTAAGGCTTTCTGCTCAAAGCCCATTACGTCCCTCATGGAAAATTCTTATATAAGTTCCCAAAAAATCTCCCTGCAAAGAATTTATGCAAGACCAGTGATACATTCAGTATTTATTATGGTATTACTTATAAGAACCCTCTACCTGAGGTCTGAACTTGCAGCTTCACAAGCAATGGTGAAAAACACAAAATATAGCAAATAGCAGTATTCACATATAACAAATAAATATATACTCTTCTCAGGTCATTGTGACTCAAGGCAGTGCAATTTTCCACTGAACGCTCCAAAAGTCTTATGCTCCCCCCTGTAGATTTTCTTGGTCCTATATCAAGGTTTCGAACAATATCCAAGACTCTTCAGCCAGACTGAACTTTCTCTCTCTCTCCCACCTTTCTTCTGGGCTACAATGCCCGATCTTTCTTTGCGTGTCTCCTCTATTCTTGCTCTGCAAGTGAGGCCGAACTTTCAGCTGCAGTCTGATTCCTGGATAGGAAAGAAACAACAGATTAAATACCTGACAGGAAGAGAAATGGTTGACGGTAATCAGATCACTTCTGCATACTTGCCGGAAGTTACTCTGCGCTTGCCGTAACTCTGAGGGACCAAAACCACCAAAACCAGCGAGGGGGTCATCAGCTGTGAGGATTTTGGTTTTTCACTTTCCCTGTTGTATTGGGTTAGGTGCTTCCTTGGTTGGCTTTGTGACCACGTTTGCCTTGTAACTAGAATAAATGAAGATAAATACGGATACAATTATAATAATCTTTTATATATATATAGCGCCCACAGATTTACGGTGCGCTGACAGCATGACCAAGTGGTCCCTGTCCTCCAATGGGGGGGTCACAATCTAAACAACCATCGTAGTTTTGGAGTATTAGGAAACCCCGCAACATTGGAGAGAACATACAAACCTCGTTGCAGATGTGAACTGGGTGGGATTCTAACCCAGGACCCCAGGGCTGCAAGGCGAAGTGCTACTCACTCTGTATACGACCAGCACCGCTCACAGCCTCCTGTACCTCACCCTGTGTCCTGATCTTCACCCTGCAGGCCCTGGCGGAGTGTCAGTAAGAACAAAACTTTATATTTACGAATGGGGCTCTGAAGGTTTGGGTGACTGTCTCTACAGATTCTATGTATAACACAGTTCTCCTTTTCGCTGTTGTTCACCCCTTCTGCACTGTGCCTGTGGGGTGCGCTGACAGATTGTAATCGACTTCAACTTCACTAAAACCTGAACGCACACACCTTGTTCTGGCAAGCTCCATGTCTCCACTTCCAGAAGCTTTTCTTCCTTTCCTCCGCTTGCTCGGGTGAACATGTGCCGCACTAATGTTGTCACCCCATCTTCTTACGGAGCTGGACATAGACCATACGTTAGTTAGTCTGATGTGTAACGTCGCAATACCTAAATTTGAATATGCTTGTTGAACAGCTGATACATCCAATCCTGTCTTTCACTTGTCGATTTCCTAAAAGTACTGCAATAAAATGAACTTAAATGGCGCCGGCATCCGTGCCCGCACCTAAAACTTCGAGTGAGGAATTCCAGGAATTCCCAAGGTGCGTGAGCGCTCGCAGCCATAAAACTCTCCAATCAAAGACACATGATCTTGGAAGCCTGATATTTTATGCTTTGTACACCTCCTCCTCTTTTTACGTTTTTCCTATTTTTCGATAATAAGGACTTGTGAAACCAATAAACTTTTGCGCATGCTGAGTTGCCCCAGGGCAGCGGCATGAGTGAGACTTGATGCAGCAGTTGTCGAGTCATTGCTGCTGCTGATTTTCCCTCCCTGCAGGTTTGATCGCTATCGATGCGAGAATTTCTGGTAAAAGCATCACTATGTCATGTTCCCTTAGTCAGGATTGGAAGGAGTATATACAGTCCTCACCTGCTCCTGGACACAAGACTGAGGGCGTACATCTCCAGGTTTATACTGTTCAAAGTGAAAGACACTAGGACGTAGGGTTCGCCAGTGCGGTAGTCGATGGCAAAAAGGGGGGGAAGGGTATACGTTCAGCGGACTAAAATCTGTAGAAAGGAAGGCAGAGACAGATGGGGTCTCCTATCGACATCGAAGAAGACATACTCAGCGCGGATCAGTAGCACATAGATGGGCGTCGAGTTATATCAGCATGAGAGCTGCGGGCTGGAAAACGCCTCCGGTACTGGAACTATATGATCTCACCAGAGTCGGCAGCCTACTGCTGATATATAATAGCCAACAATCCGAGAGAGGGCTATCAGCTGCGCGAGTGTGCAGTGATGCGGGGACTATTTGTACGTAAGGCTGGCAGGCTCTTCGGGAAACCAGGTAGAGATACACACACTTCGTCGTATTGGAGCGTGGGAATTCAAGACTTCAGTGGCCTCTCTCCTTCGCGCCTCTCAGTAACTTCCATAGACTGCAGCAGCTAGATAGATACAGACATGACGCTCGACTCTCAAGTCTGCCTGCATGGTAAGATCTCAGTTCAGAGGATGGGGGCTCCTGTCATGAGTACTACGGCCATGTGGGAGTTCCTTCTAGGAAGAGCGCACTATGCAGCAGATCAAATGGAGCCATCAGCGTGGATCTGCTTCACTAGAACATATATCACATCTGGAATAATGAGAATAGCAAAGCGGACAGCAAGACAGACAAGATCTCAGGTCAGCTTACTCGAATGCCAGTCAGGTGCGACAAGCACCATGCAGACAGGCACAATCACGTTTAAAATGGTAACAGAGTGCACCCCAGATTGGCACGCACACGCGTGCCGACGACCTGAAGGTGAACTCGCGGGGACCTGAGCGGGGAAGCGACACATGCAGGAATTGAACGCTCGATTTAGTGATAGCGGCAGCTCGAATCCTCGTCGACACCGCATGGCGGGGATGCGACGGCAAGGTAAGTAAATGTGCTCCCATTAGTATCTATCATTGATGGGTGATACGAGTCAGTGTATCTGAGCCTGTGATTGAGTTGCAGTTTAATGAGTCCATGTATCTACCACTTGATGTAGTGATACGCTGCAATGAGTAATTGTATCTAATCCTGTGATGTCGGACGGTAATAATTGTCCTAAGCTTATATCAAATCCCCTGCTGTATATAATAATGAAAGCAAAAGGACTCAAGAGACTAATAGTCTCCTGCAGCACTCCCGTCTGACTTCTCAATGACCTTCCCAACCCGAAGTAAGTCGCCGTTTCCTTTCCCTCGCTCTCCGGATAGTGCTTGCCCATCGTTTACTGAGGTCGCGAATCCCTCCCGGGGATTGTCCGGCCAGGCCAGGCGCGGAGCTGTAGAGATCGTTTCCACGTGTGAGCCGGCCGCGACCATGTGAGTGGCTACAGCATAAGATAGCTTGTGTGCGGATGTGACCGGCCAGATGCATACTCTATATAGCAAGCTGACTTTGTCATTTAAAGGGGCCATCCTGGTCATTTAACGGATTTCCTGTTTGAGCTGCCCCCAGCCCGGGCTGCAGCGCTCCCATACCTGCTGCTCACCCCGCAACGTGGTGCAGATTACACACCCAGGATCAGACTCCCCTACGGACTCTCATTTTCCCTATACTGTTTACCTTTGAATGAAATACGCTTGGTGTTCTGACTCTTGTTTTGGTGGTGGTAAACACCCTCGCAGTTTTTCTCCATTAGTCTTTTGGTCCAACTGGACTTAAGGTGTGAGTCTCTTGCTTCAGCGTCAGTCTAACAATTGTCCACATAACCATCGAGGCCGGGGAATTGCTCGGCAGTAAGAAACAATTTATTTTGACCTCATCGCTTCCATCTGGCCGGTAGCCTGGTGCGCAACACTCATGATCTGCCGGTTCCTGGTGACGTCCCACTTCTGATCTGCTGTTCCTGGTGACGTCACCACTTCCTGACTGCCGGGTCCTGGTGACGTCACCACTTCCGATCTGCCGGGACCTGGTGACGTCACCACTTCTGATCTGCTGGGTCCTGGTGACGTCACCACTTCCGATCTGCCGGGTCCTGGTGACGTCACCACTTCCGATCTGCCGGGTCCTGGGGACGTCACCACTTCTGATCTGCCGGGTCCTGGTGACTCACCACTTCCGATCTGCCGGGTTCCTGTGACTTCACCACTCCGATCCTTCCGGGTCCTGGGGACGTCACCACTTCGATCGGCCGGGTCCTGGTGGTACGTCACCCTTCCGATCTGCCCGGTCCCTGGTGACTTCACCAACTTCCGATCTGCCGTGTCCTGGTGACGTCACCACTTCCGATCTGCCGGTCCTGGTGACGTCACACTTCCGATCTGCCGGGTCCTGGTGACGTCACCACTTCCATCTGCCGGTCCCTGGTGACGGCACCACTTCCGTCTGCCGGTTCCGGTGACGGTCACCCTTCCGATCTGCCGGTCCTGGTGACGTCACCACTTCCGATCTGCCGGGTCCTGGTGACGTCCACCATTCCGATCAGGCCGGGTCCTGGGGACGTCACCACTTCCGATCTGCCGGGCCTTGGTGCGTCACCACGTCCCGACTGCCGTGGCCTGGTGACGTCACCGGATTCCGATCTGCCGGTCCTGGTGCGTTCACCACTTCCGAATCTGCCGGGTCCTGGTGACGTCACACTTCCGATCTGCCGGTCCCTGGTGACGTCACCACTTCCGATCTGCGGGTTCCTTGGTTGACGTCACCACTTCCGATCTGGCCGGTTCCTGGTGACGTCCCATTCCGACTGCCGGGTCCCGGTGACGTCACCCCTTCCCGTTCTGCCGGGTCATGTTAGTCACCACTTCTGATCTGGCCGGTCCTGGTGACGTCGCCACTTCGGATCTGCCGGACATGGAGACATACCACTGTAAGAGTCAAATAAAGCAAACAAGCAACACCAATGACTTCAAATATACACTCAGACAATTTTTGTTGCAAATACTCCTGTATATGCGCCGTGTATAAAGTGGGTCCAGGAATATGTGGTTGCAGACTCTCTGGTGCCCTGGGATCCCCAGTGACTAAACCCTTCCCTTCCAGCTCTACAGCTGCGCAGGGAACTCGTCTTCGGAGTGGAATACCTCTACAGGAAAGCCCAAGAAGCTGCACAACTGCTCACATGCAATAGAAGACCAAAGCAAGGCTAAAGCCGAGCGCCGATGGTTAGTGTTGCGAGATAAAGTAGCAATCAGGTGACCCGCAGCCTGTCTAGTCCCAGAATAACTGCACCCCCTCTTCTCTATGGCCACAAGAGACAGGCGCTCTCACAGAGGTCCGCAAGGAAGCCCCTCTCGATCCATTAACAGGAAGAAAGCTCGAGATATAATCTGATGACTTGAGGGCGGTAAGGATAAGACACAACCCCCAACACCCCAAACGGAGCCAGCCAAAATCAAGCACAAAACGGCCACCATCAGTTGGTGTTGGGTGAGGGTCATGAGTAAATCCCAAACTATAGAGTAATAAATGAAGCATCCCACTCTCAATTCAATGGGGCAAACTCCACGGGTAATATGCAAACAAAAATAGACCTAACGCAGTATAAACATTCAATGGAAGCAATAGGAAGTGAGGGTCCTGCTACACAGGAGTGCACAAGAGCTTACAGTCTATGAGGATGAGGGGGTGACACAGGAGCTTTACAAGTCTATGAGGATAGGGGTTACAACAAGAGCTTTTACAGTCTATGAGGAAGGGGGGGCCACAAGAGCTACAGTCTATGAGGATGAGGGGTGACACAAGAGCTTTACAGTCCTATGAGGATTAGGGGTGACACAAAGAGCTTACAGTCTTTATGAGGAATGAAGGGGTGACACAAAGCTTACAGTCTATAGATGAAGGGGGAGACACAGAGCTTACAGTCTATGAGGATGAGGGGTGACAACAGAGCTTACAGTCTATGAGGATGAGGGTGACACAGGAGCTTACAGCCTTATGAGGATGAGGGGGTGACACAAGATCTTACAGTCTAATGGAGGTAATGTAGGGGGGGACACAAGAGCTTACAGTCTATGAGGATGAGGGGTGGACACAAGAGCTTACAGTCTATGGGAATGAGGGGGTGAACAAGAGCTTACAGTCTATGATGAGATAGGGGTGACACAAGAGCTTACGTCTATGAGGATAAGGGGGGACACAAGAGCTTAACAGTCTATTGAGGATAAAGGGGTGACACAAGAGCTTACAGCCTATGAGGATGATGTGTGACCAAAGAGCTTAACAGTCTATGAGGATGTGGGGTGACACAAGAGCTTACAGTCTATGAGGATGAGGGGTGACACAATACTTACGTCTATGAAGGAGAGGGGTGACACAAGAGCTTACAGTCTATGAGATGAGGGGGTGATTACAGGAGCTACAGTCTATGAGTGAGGGGGGTACACAAGAGCTACTTACGTTCTATGAGGATTGAGGGGGGTGGACACAAGAGCTTACAGTCTATGAGGATGAGGGGTGACACAGAGCTTACAGTCTATGAGGATGAGGGATGACAACAAGAGCTTACAGTCTATGAGGATGAGGGGGTGACACAAGAGCTTACTGTCTATGAGGATGAGGGGTGACACAAAGCTTACAGTCTTGATGATGTGGGGTGACCACAAGAGCTTACAGTCTATGAGGATGAGGGGTGACACAAGAGCTTCTACAGTCTATGAGGAATGAAGGGGGTGACACAAGAGCTTACATCTATGAGATGAGGGGTGTACACAGAGCTTACAGTCTATGAGGATGAGGGGGTTGACACAAGCTTACAGTCCTATGAGGATAGGGGGTGACAACTAAGTAGCTTACAGTCTATGAGGATTAGAGGGGTGAACAAGAGCTTACAGTTCTAGAGGTATGAAGGGGTTGACACAAGAGCTTACAGTCTATGAGGATAGGGGTGACAACAAATGCGTTACAGTCCTATGAGGATGAGGTGACACAAGAGCTTACATCTATGAGGATGAGGTGGTGACACAAGAACTTACAGTCTATAGGATGGGGGGGTGATACAAGAGCTTACAGTCTCATGAGGATGAGGGTGAGACACAAGAGCTTACAGTCTATGAGGATGGTGACACAAGAAGCTTACATGTCTATGAGGAGGTGAACAAGAGCTTAAAGTCTATGAGGATGGAGGGGGTGACACAAGAGCTTACAGTTCCTAGAGGATGTGACACAAGAGCTTACAGTCTATGAGGATTGAGGGGGGGTGAACACAAGAGCTACAGTCTATGATGAGGAGTGACACAAGAGCTTACAGTTCTATGAGGATGAGGGGTGACACAAGAGCTTACAGTCTATGAGGATGAGGGGAGACAAAGAGCTTACAGTCTATGAGGATGAGGGGTGACACAAGAGCTTACAGTCTATGAGAGAGGGAAGACACAAGAGCTTACAGTTATAGGATGAGGGGGGGACACAAGGCTTACAGTCTATGAGGATGAGGAAGTGAACAGAGCTTACAGTCTATGAGGATTGAGGGGAGGTGACACAAGTAGCTTACAGTCTATGAGGATTGAGGGGGACACAAGAGCTTACAGTCTGAGATGATGATGATACAAAGAGCTCAGTTCCATGAGGATGAGGGGGTGAACAAAGCTTACAGTCTATGAGATGAGGGGAAAGACACAGAGCTTACGTCTATATGAGGGATGAGGGGGGACACAAGAGCTTACAGTCTATGAGGACTGAGGGGTGACAACAAGAGCTTACAGTCTATGAGGATGAGGAGAGAACACAAGAGCTTACAGTCTATGAGGATTAGGGGGGACACAAGAGCTTACATGTCTATGAGGATGAGGAGGTGACACAGAGCTTAACAGTCCTATGAGGGATGAGGGGTGACACACAGAGCTACAGTCCTATGAGGATGAGGGGGTACACAAGAGCTTTACAGTCTTGAGGATGAGGGAAGTGTTACAAAGAGCCTTACAGTCTATTTGAGGATGAGGAGGTGACCACAAGAGCTACAGTCTATGAGATGATGGGTGGACACAAGAGCTTACAGTCTATGAGGATGAGGGGTGACACACAGAGCTTACATTCCCTATGAGAATTAGGGAGACACAAAGCTTACAGTCCTATGAGGATGAGAGGGTGTACAAAACAGAGCATTACAGGGGACTATGAGGATGAGCTGGGGTGACACAAGAGCTCCAGTCTATAGGATGAGGGGTGTTACAGAGAAGCCTTACAGTCTATGAGGATGAGGGGATGAACAAGAGCTTACAGTCTATGATGAATGAGGGGGTGACACAGAGATCTACAGTCTATGAGGATTAAGGGTGACACAAGAGCTGTACAGTCTATGAGGATCGAGGGGGATGACGGGCTACAACAAGAGCTTACAGTCTATGAGGATGAGGGGAGACACAAGAGCTTAACAGTCTATGAGGATGAAGGGGTGACACAAGAGCTTACAGTCTATGAGGATGAGGGGGTGACACAGAGCTTACAGTCTATGAGGAAGGGAGGTGGAACAAGAGCTTACAGTCTATGAGGATGAGGGGATGACAAGATTTTACAGTCGATAGGATGAGGTGGTGACACAACAGAGCTTACGTCTATGAGGGATGAGGGTGGACACAAGAGCTTACAGTCTATGAGGATGAGGGGTGACACAGAGCTTACAGTCTATGAGTATGAGGGGTGACACAAGACTTACAGTCTATGATGAGAGATGTGACAAAAAAAAAAAGTTATGGGATGGTGGGGGTGACACAAGAGACTTACAGTCCTAGTGAGGATGAGGGGTGAAACAAGAGCGCTTTACAGTTTTGAGGATGAGGGGGTGACACAGAGCTTACAGTCTATAGGATGAGGGTGTGACACAAGAGCTACAGTCATGAGGATGGAGGATCCAAGGTTACAGTCAATGAGGATGAGGGGGTGGACACAAAGAGCTTACAGTCTATGAGGATGAGGGGGGTGATAAAAGAGCTTTACAGTCTATGAGGATGAGGGGAAAGACACAAGAGTACAGTCTATGAGGATGAGGGGAGACACAAGAGCTAACAGTCTAGAGGATGAGGGGTGACACAAGAGCTTACCAGTCTATGAGTGAATGAGGGGTGACACAGAGCTACAGTCTATGAGGATTGAAAGGGTGACAGAAGCGTTTACCAGTCTTAGAGGATGAGGGGTGACACAAGAGCTTACACAGTTCCTATGAGGATGAGGGGGTGGCACAAGAGCTTACATCTATAGGATGAAGGAGGTGACACAAGAGCTTACAGTCTATGAGGAGATGAGGGGATGACACAAGAGCTTACAGTCGTATTGAAAGGATGAGGGAGACAAAGCGCTTACAGAGCTATGAGGAATGAGGGGTGACACAAGCAGCTTACGTAGTCTATGAGGATGAGGGGGAGACACAAAGAGCTTACAGTCTATGAGGATGAGGGGAGGTCGGAACAAGAGCTTACAGCTTGAGGAATGAGGGGGGACACAAGAAGCTAACAGTCCTATGAGAGAATGGGGGAGACACAAGGAGCTTACAGCTATGAGGAATGAGGGGGGTGCGGTACACAGGCTACAGTCTTATGCGGATGAGGGGGTGGGTACCACAGAGCTTACAGATCTATGCGATAATGATGAGGGTGACAGCAAGAGCTTTACTTACGTCATAGAGGATGGGGGGTGACACAAGAGCTTACAGATCTATGAGGATGATGGGGAGACACAAGGAGCTTACAGATATGAGGATGAGGGGGACACAAAGTTGACAGTCTAGAGGATGAAGGGGTGACCAAGCTACAGATGAGTGTTGACAAAGATCTCTATGCGGATGAGGGAGACCACAGAGCTTACAGTCTATGAGGATGAGGGGTGACACAAGAGCTTACAGTCTATGAGATGAGGGATGACACAAGAGCTTACAGTCTATGAGGGATGGGGGGGACCCAAGAGCTTACAGTCTATGAGGAATGAGGAGGTGTGACACAAAGAGTCGTACAGTCTATGGAGATGAGGGGGAGACACAAGAGCTACAGTCTATGAGGATTGAGGGGGGACACAAGAGGCTTACAGTCTATGAGGATGAGCGAGAATTACACAAGAGCTTACAGTCTATGAGGATGAGAGGGGTGTACACAAGAGCTAACAGTCTATGAGGATGAGTGGGACACAAGAGCTTCAGTCTATGAGGATGAGGGGGTGACACAGAGGCTTTACAGATCTATGAGGATGAGGGGATGACACAAGAGCTACAGTCTATGGAGATGAGGGGGGACACAAGGCTCTCAGTCTATGAGGATGAGGGGTTGACACAAGAGCTTACAGTCATAGGAGAGTGGATGACACAAGAGCTTATTTAAGTCTATGATGATGAGGAGGAATGACACAAGAGTCTTAACAGTCTTGAGGATGAAGGGGGGGTGACCAAGAGCTTACAAGTCTATGAGGATGAGGGGTTAGACACAGAGCTTACAGTCTTGGATGAGGAGTGCAGACTGTTAGAGGTGTGTACACAAGAGCTTACAGTCTTATGATGATGAGGAAGACACAAGAGCTTACAGTCTATGAGGAGATGGGGGGGGACCAGGAGCTTTACAGTCTATTAGGATGAGGGGTGACTACAAGAGACTTACAGTCATGAGGATGAGGGAGACAAAGGCTTCACAGTTGAGGGGATGAAAGGACCTTATGTAGGGAACACAATTACAGTCTATGAGGATGAGGGGTACAAGTAGTTATGAATCGGGTGACAAGAGCTTTACAGTCTATGAGGATGCAGGGGGAGGTGACACAAGAGCTTACAGTCTATGAGATGAAGGGGGGTTGACACACAAGAGCTATTTCAGTCTATGAAGGATGAAGGGGTAAGACAACAAGAAGACTTACAGTCTATGATGAGGGAGATGGAAGACACAGAGCTTTACAGTTCTAATGAGGATGAGGGGTGGGGGGGGAAAAACCAAAAACAAGAGCTTAACAGTCTGAGTGAGGCGGTGGCACACAAGAGCTTACATTCTTATGAGGAATCGGGAGTGACACAGAGCTCAGTCTATGAAGGATGAAGGGGATAGATACAAAGAGCTTACAGTATCCATGAGGGATGAGGGAGATCACAAGACTAACACAGTCCTATGAGGATTGATGGGGGGGTGACACAAGAGCTTTAACAGTGTATGAGGATGAGGCGGTGGCAAAGAGAGCCTTTACAGACTATGAGGATAGAGGGGTGGACACAAGACTTAACAGTCTGAGGATGAGGCGGTGGCACAGGGAAGCTTACAAGTCTACAAAGTCCCAAGGTAATGTGACCGGCATGAAAGCCGGGATCCGTAATCTGGGTCTGGTGTTTTCCGGATAACAGAAGGGAGGAGGACACAGGATGGGTTAGTAAAGGGAGAGTTGACATTTCATGCAGTTAGTGAGTGTGATGAGATGATTTTTAAGAGCACGTTTGAAACGTTGGAGCTTAGGTATTAGTCTGAGAGTCCGGGAAAGATCATTCCAGAGAATTGATTGGTACAACCCCCTGGAGTATCTTGATCTTTTGTCCCCCCTCTCCCCACAGGAGTGACCACCCATATGGATGATGAGTATAAGTGGGCAGGTGTGGAAGATCCGAAAATCATGATCACAACATCGAGAGACCCAAGCTCGCGACTGAAAATGTTTGCTAAGGTAAGAACTGGTCCCTGTAGTGGCCGGTCAGGTCTCCCTCCGTGTCCTGGACCATAGACTGATGGTGTCATCTCTCCTCTAGGAGATAAAGTTAGTCTTCCCCAATGCTCAGCGAATGAACAGAGGAAAACATGAAGTGGGCGCGCTGGTCCAGGCCTGCAGAGCCAACGATGTCACCGACCTTGTCATTGTCCACGAGCACCGAGGCACGCCAGGTGGGAAATGATCCTCATATAATATAATAAGCAGGCCCAAAGACTCTCATCATTGTCTCCTATCCGAGGTGCTGGCCAGCTGGTGATAGGTTTAGCCCTGTCCGATCTTCCCAGCATGTAGTGAGGAGAGCAGAGAAATGCTACATTGCATAGGGGACACTGGAGATGTCTGCCCATATTGGTATATACATGCAGATTGTTGATACAACATCTCATGATACACTGGAGATTCTGCAAGCACTCATAGTATATACAGGCAGGGTGATGCTACATATACACTGGAGATGATGCACACAGATAGTATATACAGGCAGAGTGTGATACAACATCTCATGATACACTGGAGATGATGCACACACATTTATAATAACCGGCAGAGTGTGATAACAAACCATCTCATGATTACACCCTTGGAGATAATGCACACAACATAGTTAATATACAGGCAGAGTGTGATACAACATCGCATGATACAACACTGGAGATGAATTTGCACCACATAGTATAATACAGGCAGAGTGAATGCTACAATATACACTGGAGATGAATGCACACAGATAGTTATATACAGGCAGAGTGATGCTACATATACACTGGAGATGATGCACACACATAGTATATACAGGCAGAGTGATGCTACATATACACTGGAGATTCTGCACACTCATAGTATATACAGGCAGAGTGATGCTACATCTCATGATACACTGGAGATTCTGCACACTCATAGTATATACAGGCAGAGTGTGATACTACATCTCAATGGATACCACTGGAGATTCTGCACACTCATAGTATATACAGGCAGAGTGTGATACTACATCTCATGATACACTGGAGATGATATGCAACACATAGTCATATACAGGCCCGGGTGAATGCTATACATATAACACTGGAGATTCTGGCACGATAACAATAGTATATTCAGGCAAGGTGGTGAAGCTACAATACACCTGGAGATTTCTGCACATATGGTATAGCACAACAAATACAGGCAGATTTGTGGATACTACATCCCTGTACACTGGGGAGATTTCTGCCCACATACATATTATAATACAGGCATAGTGATGCTACATATACACTGGAAGATGATGCACACAAGATAGTATAATAACAGGCAGAATGATGCACCATATACACTGGGAGATGAATGCACACAGAATAGTTAACACCCTGCCTGTATTACTATCTGTGTGCATCATCTCTCAGTGTATATGTAGCATCACTCTGCCTGTATATACTATGTGTGTGCATCATCTCAGTGTATCCACATAGATGTAGTATATACAGGCAGGGTGATGCTACATCTCATGATACACTGGAGATGATGCACACACATAGTATATACAGGCAGAGTGATGCTACATATACACTGGAGATGAGGCACACACATAGTATATACAGGCAGGGTGATGCTACATATCACTGGAGATTTCTGCACCACAATATTTTGATAATAACAGGGGCAGAGTGAATGCTACTTATAAACAACTGGAGATTCCTGCCCACATACATAGTATATACAGGCAGGGTGATGCTACATATACACTGGAGATTCTGCACAACATATATAATATACAGGCATGGTGATGCTACATATAACATCTGGATTTCTGCACACAGATAGTATATACAAGCAAGTGTGATAATACTACAATCTCATATAACACTGGAGATGATGCACACAATAGTAATATAACAGGCAGAGTGTATGCTACATATACCACTGGAGAATGATGCACACAGATAGTAGCAGTACTGGAAAGCTTCAGCTCAGAAATCTGCTTGGGGCACGTAAGATATTATCTGATTTGAGCTGGAGGCTTTTATTTTTCATGCATTATTTGTAAATGGAACAGGAGTTTTCCCATTAACCATTTCCACCTGACATCCTTTTCAGTAGAGATGAGCGGACCTCCTGTTCCGGCTGCACCAACCCGTAACATATAGCCAGATTTGGTGGCCAAAATGCCCCATAGCCACGGCTATGATTGCTAGAGGGAAGCCATGGTGCTGTTTCGGCTGTTCGGCTGCCCGGTCACGTAACCAAACGGGATGCCAGGCCACACTACTCCTCAGCCCTGCTGGCCTCTCTATGTTTTTTTTATTATTTTAAAAATGTGAAGAGGAAGTCCCAAAATGTTTAGCATGTTTTCCATTTTTCCTTCTTACAGACGGCTTGGATCCGTCTTGCCATCTTCCTTTTGGGCCTACTTGCACAGCATTTCCAAAACCCCTTTGTAATGAGTTAGAGACAGACGATATTCCGGACCCTGGGCACTATGTCAGAGGCGCAATCCGCACTCTCCCCCCCCCCCCATCTTTTCCATAACATTTCACATCCCAGGCTTGGACAGTAGTAGACGGGTAAAGAACTGGTTTCCCGGTGTAACTGCAAAGGTTCCTGTGCTTGTCTCGTCAGAGGAGCTGCCCAGCTGTATGGGTTTCTCCCGCACTGGTGTGGACCATACATAGGGAATAAGGCCTCCATATCAAACATCAGTCATAACTCTTCTAAAAAACAAAAAATCACGTTTTTTTAAAAATATTAATAAAATATAAAATTTAAAAATAAAAAAAATAAAATAAAACCGGTCTCCAGGTTGTCCCCACATCTTGAAGTATTTTATTCCTGTTTTTCCAGGAGGAGAGCCAGAGGGATGGTGATAACTTTTTTGCAAATCAAGACGTACTTCATTTCCTTTAGGTAAGTCACGTTAGAGCTTCACCTGCCCGAACAGTCAGTGGCAAGGTTCATCCTCCCTAAACCCTGAATGTCTCCTGCCACAGGACACCGTGTTAACAAGAAGACAGACCCCCCGCAATATTGATTGAATTGTCTGCCAGTTGGTGGGCCCACGATTTTTGAGAGATGAAATGTAAAGTAATGATGGAGATGCACATGAATAACATCCTCTTCTGTTGCATGCAGTATACATAGATACAAAGCAGCCCATAGGCTGTCCAGAATTGAAAGTCCCATCTGTAGTTTGAACATAATCCATTGCCAATAATTACCCCAATGCCAGGCTTTTTCTTTTGTTATAAGGGACAATTCACCAACTTAGTGGGGCTGGCAATTGTCATTTTTTTTATAAAATGCATACAATCTGTATAACATCGCGGAGTAATACATTGGCAGGACATCTTTTGGGTCCTATAGGTGTAATAATATGGCGCCATGGGGGCATTGTTAGGGACTCCTAATCAGATTCTCACCAACCACAAATGGGCATTGTGGAAAGAGATGGTAATTGGCCTAATTGCCCTGATGTAAGAAGAACACATGTATTATTAATGTGTTATGAAGATTCATCGGTGAGGGTTCTCTGGGGCTGGGACCCACCAGTGTCCGTCAGATGGTGCGCTCTTTGGTAATACTGAAGAATATCCCTGCTCCTAACTTGTGATTGTTTTTTCATCTCTGGCAGTGGTATATGATAAAACTATAAAACTGGCACCTTGATCAAGAGGACGGCAGAGGTGGGAGTGGCGCTGCATCCGGGTACAACCCCCAATACAGCCAAGAAGGGAATTCCACCCCTCAGCATTGAGTGTGTTTCTAAGTATTTCTATGCATTGTGTAAATAAAAAGATCTTTTTATTAAACTGTTGTAGAGACAAGGCAACCGCTCTGTTAATGAACTTATTTATCAGCAGAAACTGTAAACAGAAAAAGTGTAACCGAAAAGAGAACAAACAGAATCACAGAACATCCTGTTTTATAAACATAAAGTTTGCCCATTTTATATAACATTGATGCTACTTCCTATAAGCTCAGTATTTCCTCTCCCTCTTTCTTGGCTCCTCCCTCCTACTGAATCTATTTCCCACTTTTCTTCATAATCCGGCAAATTCCAGCGCTGCCAGGTGTCTTTTCCCGGGGCTTCGAGAACTCTCCTTCCTCATCCCTTCCTCCCACATTAACCAGTGCACAAAGGCACGCTTGGCAATACATCCATCCAGATCGAACTTGTGGTCCAGTTTCCGGGCCCAGGCCCTCTGCCAATGGCCTGTAGTGGTTTGCTTCAGCATACATACGGCACGCTGCAACCTTGGCCAGATCCCCCTCCAGGCCAACTATGTTTGGAGGCTGATAGTTGATTCCCGACCTGGTAGAGAGACAGAACATTGGCTCCAAAGAGCCATGTGCAAAGAGGAATGTGAGTTTTGAACACTGCACCTATTGAGCAAAATATCTATACTAAGTAAACCCAAGCATTCATGTGTACAGGGAACAACTGTTTTTGGCAGCCCTCTTTTAACAGTTATGTAACCCTTCAACTGGGGTTTTTATTTAGTTTGTTTCCTCCTTCCAAACTGGTCACTCACTATGTTCATTTTCTCTGCAAAACCATCTATCTCTATAAGAACTGCTGTGTTTTCTAATACTAACGGCTTGAAACCTGTTGGGGCACCAGTTCTACAAACTGGATAGTCGTTTTGTCTTAATGGTAGCAATAAGCAAGCGTTGACATCCTTGGGTACAACATCTCCTCGTATAGCATCACATGCAGTCAGGCCTGTATGTTGCAAACCATGGCGAGGGTCACACTTATCACCATCTTGGTTTGCTGGCTCGAAGCAGGGCATTTGGTTATTTCGTCCAACAGACAGCTGCCTCGGGTAAGCCTTTCTCTGCAGAGATTACAGGTGCATATGTGACCAGAGGGAAATGGGATGGTGGATAGGGAACAAGTTTGTCTGAAATTCAAGTGAATCAACATTCAAGGAGGTCCCATCGAATCTTCAGAGAAGAAAGCTGTGGATGGAGACACTATCCTGGCCCAAATAGAGAGACGGTTAAATTAGTATATGTTTTTGGCGTTCATATCTAAAGTTTCCGTCCGACAGATATCAAATAAATGGCCTCGTTGTCCACATAAATGCACAATTCTGAATGCTCCAGGGTGGGTGAGTGGTTATTAATGGAGTTGTATGGCTTCCACCACTGCCTGTTGAGACTTGTGGTGCTGGATAGATTGCAAACTCCAAGCTTTGTGAACTTCTTGCATAATCTCGAAAGTCCCTCTCCAATGAGAAGAGAAGCCGAATCCTGAGCCCTGTGGAGGCCTGTGCCCCCCTCCAAAAACTGTGGAAAATGAGGAAAAAACCTTGAAGACCGGTGCCTGATCAGCCTGCAATAAGATTAAAATCCAATGGTGATTGACACTCACTCAATACAATACACGAATATGAGAAGTCAGTTTTCTTAAATCTCATTGCATGCCCTTTTAATAAAGTGGTCGGCTGCACAACCAAATCATCCGGTTCAGTTTGGAATTTTTGGTTTCCCTGTCCCTCCAGCGCCACCTTCTGGCCCGCACAATCATTTTTTTTGTTTTTTTCCTTAGACACTATTGGGGCGTTTTTGTTTTTTTTTCTTTGGCGGCGATCTCGCGGCCTCATGTATTATGGGGCTCATGCCTTCACTGCCAAGGATCCTCAGCATCATGTCCTGAGCCAAGAGCCACAAGGAGCGGTCCTTAATTTTCTAATCTGTTTTTTGTGGCCTTACAGTCCCAAAAAGTCATCGGATAGGGCTGCAAAAATAAGAGAAAAATGGATTGCGCACAGTTGTACGTGATGTTTTGTTGTGGTTGGTTTGGGGGGCTGGTCAAAAATCACATGATCTTATGGGCCTGGCCTAGCCATCATCACTTAACATGGACCAACTACTTTGCGGACATGCCACCCTTGAACATTGGTAAATATACCAAATAACAGATTACCCCACGCCCACAATATGGCCATTACGACTGCGCAGATGTGCAAAAACATTGAAAACAACAATATTGTGTGGGCAACCCTCACTATTTCTTCCTATCATGGTGCTGGTTTTGTTTTAAAAGCATGTCATGTGCAAATTAGGGTCTTTACCTACAATTACAGAGGCCCGACCTCCTTTCCGCCACACTTGTCCACCTGACAGTAAAGAGCCTGATTTTATGTTTGAAGCAGAGATTGTTTGGCAATTAATTGCTCAGAAATGTTGTCTGAACAAATTCCATTGGTTGGAACTAGTGGAATGACACTTATTAAAGGAGTTGAGTTATCAAAAACTTAACCCAACAGAGTTCCAGTCCATTAGAACTTGAGAAATCTTATGCAGTCCTATCTAACAGTTCATCCCCTCATAATGTGAAGCACAGAGAGAATCATATCAATCATACCCAGTCCAGAATAGAACATGAGTATTAGTGTGGTCCGTTTCTTTTTGGCACTAACCAACTTCGTATACGAATCCAGGACCAATCCACTATCTCCTTCCCGATGGTGTAAGTGCCCCCTGGCATAATTGTTGGCCGCATCTTCTTTTCCTGTAATGAGTTTTTTCCGGGGTTGGAAAAGCTGGCCGTATGTGCCAGTTTGCGGAACTTCATCTAGACAGAACATAATCTGCCAGTAATTAAACAGAACACCCCCATTAACAAATCCCAGAAGCCCTTGTTCCCATTATATCTAGGAGTACCTCAGCAGCTGAAACAATACTTATTATATCAACCGAAAAAAAACCCCTGTATGGATGGATTGATGCATCTGAACCCCATTTTGTGTCAGGTGAGTGATGCAACTCAAAAGAGTGACTGATGGTGGCTTACCTCCACTCACCTTATAACATTCAGATGTATTCAAGGAGGTTGAGAAGACACAGCTGCCTCACTAAATACTAATTGTGAATCACAACAGATTCAGCATTACAAACGAAACCCACACAACTTGCTTACCAACTACCGTGGTGGGCTTCCAAATCCCACAAACAACACCCCCGCCCTGGGCACAATTGTTTTTTCCGGCTCCTGTCTTCAACTGAAGAAGTGCTAACGAGTCATCTCCTCCCCAAGTGGTTTATTCTACTCCGGCATCCTGTCCATCAAGGGTTGAATGCCCCAAATGCCTCACCAGGCATTTACAGCTCCCAGCATGCATTGCCAATCTGAACCCCGGGCCTGCCCAACGTGGACTGAAATGCACTCGCCGTCTGTTGAGAGGAAATTAATAAAAAAACAGCACAGATCACCCAGGGGCTTCGCTTATTTTCACTACAAAGGCAGTGAGGTGTAACTACCTTAACACTTTGGACCAGCGCTGTGCATAAATCAGCCTAATTGATACAAAACCCCAGCCCACTCCATCCTATGAATGCCATTTATAACTGGCATCACAATTCAAGGGTCATTTCAGTGACTTATGGCCACTGTGAAAGGTGGACTAGGCCTCGGGCCCCCCGCTGCACACCTGTCCCATAGATCCATCACACACATAGCGTTAGCCAATCACAAGCACAGGCCTAGCCCAACAAGCCAGCCAACCACACACAGGCATAGCCAACAGTCAGCCAATCACACACAGGAATAGCCAACAGCCAGCCAATCACACACAGACACAGGCATAGCCACCCCCCCAGCCAGCCAACAAACAACCGCAGGCCATAGCCCAACATCCAGCCACAAAACATCCATCACACACTGCAGGCATAGCCAACATCCAGCCAACAACTACGCAGGCTAGCCAACACCGCCAACAACACGCAAGGCAAATAGCCAACAGCCCAGCCCAACAACACTCAGGTATGCCAACATCCACCAACACAACGCAGGTTATAGCCAACTAGCCCAGCCAATCAATCACAACACGCGAGGCACATAGCCAACAGCCCAGCCAATCAACACGCAGGCATAGCCCAACAGCCACCAACCCACAACACAGGCAATAGCCAACACCAGCCCACCACAACACAGGCATGCACAGCCAGCCAAACCACCCACATGGCCAATAGCCAACACCCAGCCCCAATCACACACAGGCCTAGCCAACAGCCCACCAACCAACACGCAGGCATAGCCCAACTAGCCGCCAATCAACACTGGGCCCATAGCCAAACCATCCAACCCACACAATGCCAGTGGCCAACAGTCAGCCAATCAACACACGGCATAGCAACAAGCCAACCAAAACCACACAACAGGCAGTGCCAACCATTTCAGCCAATCACACAAAACACACAGGAATAGCCCAACAACAGCCCACCAACAAGGATGCAGACATATAGCCAACAGCCAGCCAAAAACACGCAGGCATAAGCCAAGCAGCCAAGCCCAACCACACACAGGCATGCCAACAGTCAGCCATCACACACACAGGAAATAGCAACAGCCAGCCAATTCACACACAGCAGTGGTCCCAACATCAGCCAATCACACACAGGTGTAGCCACAGCCAGCCCCAATCACAACACACAGGCAAATAACAGCCAACAGCCAGCCAACAACACGCAGGCATAGCCAACAGCCAGCCAACCACACACAGGCATAGCCAACAGCCAGCCAACAACACACAGGCATAGCCAACAGCCAGCCCAATCACAACGCACGGCCAGTGCCAACAGTCAGCCAATCATTCACACACAGGTGTAGCCCGCACCCAGCCAATTTCACACCAGACATAAGCCAACAGAGCCATCCAACAACATCGACGCAGGCGCTATAGCCAAACAAGCCCAGCCCAACCACAACACCATCACACCAAGGGCATAGCCAACAGCCAGCCAACCACACACAGGCAGTGCCAACAGTCAGCCAATCACACACAGGTGTAGCCATCAGCCAGCCAATCACACACAGGCATAGCCAACAGCCAGCCAACAAACAACCTCATGCCCCAATATCCAACGAGCCAGCCAACAACACGCAGTCCCATATCGCCAACAGCCATCAAAATCACAAACATCGCGCCATAGCCAAAGCCATCCAATCACCTCATATGTTATATCCAACAATGCCAGCCAATCACACAGAAGGGAAATATCCAACAGCCAGCCAATCACGACAGCAGGCCCATAGTAGCCCCAACCGCCAGCCATCACCCCACACAGGCATAGCCAACAGTCAGGCAATCACACACAGATCAGGCCCATAGCCAACATCCAGCCAATCCACACAGGGGATAGCCCAACAGCCAGCCAATCACACCAGCCAGGCCATATAGCCAACAGGCTCAGCCAATTCAACACATCACACACAGTGCACATATCCCCAACGAATCCATCCAATCCACACCGTCATATCCCACACAGCCAAGCCATCCACACCAGAGATTTCATTTATCCCAACGAGGTCCATCCACTCACCCAGAAGAAAAGGGCCTCCTTCCTCTCCCCCACACGCGGAAGCCAAGCCCAATCACACACAAGGCATAGCCAACAAGCCAGCCCATCACAGGCCAGCAGGCATATCCCACACCAGTCCCATCACACCCATAATGTGTGGAATGGCAAAATAGCCAACAGCCAGGCCAATCCCACAACATGCATAGCCCAACATGCAGCCAGCCAATCAACTACCACGATCTATCATAGCCAACAGCCGCCCATCACACTGTTCCGGTTCTGCGTCCCCCGCTCCCTCCCCCCCCCACCCTCACTGCCATAGCCAACAGCCAGCCCAATTCACACACGCATAAGCCCAACAGCCATCCCAATCACACACAGCATAGCCAACATCCAGCCAATCACACCACAATAGGCCACCATAGCCAACGCCAGCTATCACACCACACAAGAGCAATAGCCAACATTCAGCGCATATCACACACAGTCAATAGCCAACACCGATCCATCTAAATCACACCCATGCATAGCCAACGCTCCAGCCAACCACCACACAGGCATAGCCAAACAGCCATCCATCACACACAGGGCATAGCCCACATCCAGCAACAACACGCAGGCAGTATCCAAAACGGTCAGAGCATCACACCTGACAAAGCCAAACAGCTCAGCCCATTTACCACAATGAAGACATAGCCCATAAGTCAGCCATCACAACACACACCATTTCTCTTCAACTTTCCCTCGGTCACGGACCCATAACCCCGCAGACAACCCCAATCGAGGCCGCCCGTCTCCAGGTCCCGCGCAGTGCAGTCTCATCACACCTGCTTTATAATCGTTTTACCTCAGCAACACAGGCCTCCGCCGTGGACTGCCGTGCTTCAGCCTTTTCATCTCCCTTATACCATAGTCGCTTCCGCAAGGCTGGTCGTCTAATGAGTGTTCACAGAAAAATATCCGCTTGGCTTCCCGTAATCTTGTTCCACTTCCGCACTGTCCCGGTACAACTGTCCACTTCTCCCGCCCCCCGCTGCTGGCTGGGTTAACTTAATAGTCGCACCCGCGGGGGGGCGGCCTCGAGCATTTCTGCGACTATTCATTGGAAATAAAAAAATCCTCAGAGGGGGGAGGGTAAGAAGTCCAGTCATGTCTCATCTCTACCGGGGTACCGCAACACCGCTGTGATTTGGTTGCTAGGGGAGTCTTGTGTGAACAGCTCTGATTGGTTGGCAGGACATGGACCCGCTGCGCGGGAAGCTGCTAGCGTTACTTGTATATGAGAAGTTTAGTTCAGTGATGCGGGAAACGGAGCGCGCTGGTCCTCCCAGTGTCCTGTCACCTCAGATGGTCACCATAATACACTACAATGACATAAGTTTACTAATCTCCTATAGTGGGAATGAGGCTGTACAATTTATCCGCTGACTCCTGATGAAATAATGACACATTTTTCCAGTTAATGATATTCCTCTGAAAGCCGTCTCCCACTAATTCTATGGGCTTCATTGACACCCTTCTCCTCCTAACCTTGGGACCATTGACACTATTGTCCATGTCAAGCGTATAAGTTTAACTGTACTCTCCTCCTCCCAAAATATATAAAATGAATGGTTCCACCCACTAATTGAAAAATGTATATATATGTCAATGTTGAGGGAAACCTTTCAGATAATAAAACTGTTTTGGTTTTTTTTTACAAAAAAAAAAAAGTTTTGGAAAAGGAGATATATCAAAGAACCACACATGAACTGGCTATTTTAGCTCAGCCCCGGCCCATTTTTTAAATGTATAAAATGGTTCCCCCACCTCTAAAATGTAGACGCCATGTTTACCTAAAGTCTCTTGCTAGAGGTATTTCCATGAGTTGTGAACAGGGCAATTATCCCAGAGAGGGTTAATATTAGGGGTTAGCAACATTTAGGGACCCCCCCCGGGTATAAGATATTCAAAATAAGACTGATTGAATGTCTATGCATGTTCCTCCTTCTTCCTTTTTCCCCTTTTTTACTCCATTACTTCCATACACATCAGCCTCAAGCTACAGTATGAATCCTCACCCATTTTACCGTACTAAAAAATATTCCTCTCAGGCAGTCAAATATGAACCCTCTTTCTTACCACCCTTCATTTCCCAAACATGAGATGGATTCAAGTTTTCGGTGGTTGCCTGGGGGGAGTGTTACTTTCAGACCCCCTCTAACCCCCTAGAAACAAGCCTTTTTGTTTATATTAGAAGATAAGAATTTCATTCTTTTTACTTTTTTAGATCACATCACCAGGTTTTTTTTATTTTTTTAGCCTACATAAACCGGCAATACAGGGGCAGCTAAAAGACCATAGTTTTGGATAAAGATCCAGTTTTCTTTAATAATATTATGTAGTAATTCGTATAGGTGCTATATAGAACAGCAGAAGGGGCCTTCTGAAGTGAACCCCCTGCAACCACTAAAAAAACCTTGACTCATCTCATGTGGAAAATGAGATAAGAAGGAGTCATATTTGACTTTGGAAGAGATTTTTTTATTATAAGTAAACGGGGAGATTTCACCATTACAGTGGACATTTGTATCCCCTACCTTAGTGGGAGAGTATTTTTATGTGGTAAAACTTGGTTACAGGTTCTCTTTTAAAATAAAGTGTTGGGGACTTTGTGTTGTTTTGATAAGGTTTCTTTTTTTACTTCATATTCCTTTTTAAAAAAGTGAAGTGTGGCTTGTAAACTGCTTGAAGTGGAGGGTAATTGCAGTTTCTTTGTGTGGGCTTAAAGGAACCTGTCATCATGATTTTGGACACCAAACCAACATTATCTTATGGGAAACCAGTGTTTACAAATGTTTCGTCAAAAATGGTCCTACAAATCGGTTTGCCATAAATTTATAATTAAAAAAAAAACCACTTTACCTTTTTCCCAACCCGGCCCCGAGCCCCCGGCCCCTATGTGGTTTGGTGGCCAGTGAAGCTTTAACAAGCTAGTAGGCAATGGCCGGCATGCGCGTGGACCCAGGATATTGGTTCCCACTCTCAACTTTCTCACAACGCAGGAGTGGTGACTCTGCGCGAGAAATCTGCGTGATGTAATGCGTATCTGCCCTCATTGGTCCCTCACATCCAGGTAATTATAAATGTTTTACAGCTTATATACAGATCAATTTGGGACCCTAAAATACAGGTGCAATTCAGACTGTTGAGTGGTTTAGGGTTCCAAAATGACCTGAACAGTTCCTCTTTAAAGGACATTTCCAATCATTTTTACCTCCTGGTAGAAATGTCCTAGTAGAACTTGCACAATGGGGGAGGGGCAAAATAAAATATAGGCTCGGTCAGGCACTGAGTGACGTAGCCGGATTTGGCCCCAATGGTATTGAGCATGACTTTTTCCTAACTCTATATAGTGATATAATTAAAATACCTAATTCCTCTTCATGACGTATAATATGATTATGGTTGGGCTGTTATTTTTTAGGGACCCGCTCTAATTGGTCGGGGCTCTCTTGTTTGATTGCAGTTTCCAAGCGAGAAACGTCTTCTACTGACGAAGAGAGCGGGAGATCGGCATGACGCAGCTTGTTCTCCTGTTAACAACTCAACCAGTAAACTAGAACGCTTCATAAAAGGTAAAAAAAAAAAAAACCCAGAAACATTGTTGGATGCACAAAGTTTAAATAACACACGAACTTGCACGGCTTTTCCATTTTATTTACTCAGATAGTCCAAGCGGTGATCATGATCGCGGGGGAGACCGAACCACTGATCATGGTAATGGGGTGACAGAATGGAGACAGGACCACGTCTTCATTCCATCTCCTTATGCGATGGGGCTGTTTCCAGGATCCTCCTCAGCTTCTCTAATACTCAAATATACACAGGGTCCAAACTGAAATGTATCATAATAAGTCTAAAAGTATGGCGAAACGTTTGCTTCGTCATTTTGCGACACACGAATAAAGTAAAACTGGTGCATATTGAACTATGACTATGATTTTGGCACAGGAAGACACCCCAGTCCATACTTTACCTGTCTATACTTGTCTATGCTTTCACATGCTATAGGTGTCCTATACCCTTCCACATGTCTATAGGTGTCCTATACTTCACATGTCCTATAGGTGTCTTATATAACTTACATGTCTAACGTGGTCCTATACTTTTACATGTCTATAGGGTCTATACTTCACGAATGTCCCCTTATAGGTGGTCTTATAACTTCCACATGTCTATAGGTGTCTATACTTCACATGTCTAGAGGTGCTATACTTTAACCATGTCTATACGTGTCCTTGATTCAGCATGTCTATAGTGTCTATACTTCAACCTGTCTTAGGGTGTCTATAACTTTCACATGTCTATAGGTGGTCTATAACTTTTACATGGCTATAATACGTTGTCTATGATTCAACATGTCTATAGGTTTCCTATACTTCACATGTCTATAGGTGTCCTATACCTTTACATTCTATACGTGCCCTATACTTTAACATGTCCTATAAAAAACGTGTCTATGCCTTCACATGTCGATACGTGTCTATCACTTTAACATGTCTATAGGTGTCCTATACCTTTTACATGTCCCTATACGTGTCTATGCTTCACATGTTCTATACTTGTCTATGCTTCACAATGTCCTATAGGTGTCTAGTGCTTAACATGTCTATAGTGTCTATGCTTGTACCATGTCTAATAGGTGTATATACTGTTACATGTCTATAACGGTCCTAAATGCTTCACATGTCTAAAGGTGTCTATACTTTACATGTCTATATGTCTCTATACTTTTTACATGTCTATTAGTTGGCTATACTTCACACATGTCTATAGGTGTCTATACTTAACATGTCTATAGGTGTCTATACTTACATGTCCTATACATGTCCTATATGCCTCACATGTCTATAGGTGTCCTATAACTTTACATGTCTATAGGGTGTCTATACTTAACATGTCTATAAACGTGTCTATACTTCCACAATGTCTATAGGTGTCTATCTTTACATGTCTATAGGTGTCCTATCCTTTATTTCATGTCTATATACGTGTCTATACTTTACAATGTCCTAAATGGGTCTATACTTCACATGTATATATGTGTTTATCATTATTTTATCATTACTTTTTATATGTCTACATGTGTCTATAACTTTTCTTTGTGTCCTGTATGTGTCCCTATACTTTTTATACGTGTCTATACATTTTTTATAAAATGGACCTGAGTGGGGAATTACAATGAGAATACTCAGAACAATTCCTTGGCTGTTTTGCTGGTGACACATGACTGTACAGCTGCATGCCTGCTGAACAGATGTTGTCTTAGTAATTTCTTTACATACTGTACAACTACTGCATTACATGGAAGCTTGCACACAAGCCAACACACTTTGGGTGTGGAGAGTGATAACAGATACACATATTTCCGGTCCCTGGGTTTTTGATACACAGGCGGTCTGTGCTGTAACTACTTGTGATTACACTTCTATTAAATAGAATTCTATTTTTTGTTTCTACTAATATTACTCAATTGAAGAGTTTTTCAAATCCACTTTTAACATTATATATAAATTATCTTATCATTAAAGGGGTTTTTTCTAATTCAACACACGAGAGGAAATGAAATAAATAGTTATTTATTTTAGTAGTTATTATGGAAACCTCTTTGATAATTATGTGAATATGGAAGATCTTTGCTCCATTTACTTTCTCTAAGGCTAAGGGATAACAAGAAAAATCACTGTGGACCAGACGGAGCCAATCCAATGGAGTGTTTTTGAGCATCTAGCCTTAAGGGAGTATTAGTCCATGAAGTGACAGAGTACAGGTTAACAACCCATTAAAAAAAAAGGAAAATATATAACATTATGGTAAGAACAGAAGGGGGATTTGAGGCTAATTCAATCTCTTCCTATGTTGTAGTTTTTTTAGCTATAGTGTCTTAGCGCTTTGTATTCCCATAAATACAGCAATAAAATCCATATTAAGGTTAAGTAGGGTACTCACAAAGGTCCACTTATTGTATAGATTATTAGACTTTTTTAAAATAAATCAATCACACCCCCACTCTCCCCCTCAAGGTGTTGAAAGCTTTCTCGATACTAAGTACAAGTAGTTTTGGTGGAACCGTTACAAAAGTTTCTGTGTTGGTGGATTTGTATAATATCTTCAGATATTATTTTTATGATCCTCAGGGCCCAGCGTGGGGGGTGTCAAACTGCCCAGGGCCTGCCCCGGTCCCTAAAAAGGGGCTTTCCCTGCATGGTGGAATTTTTGTGGGCAAAAGGATTATTGCTCTTTTAATACCCTTGGTTTAAATATATATATATATATATAATAATATATATATAGATATATATAATATATAATTCCTATATTTAATATAGTGCACGACAGATAACGCAGCGAGGCGCTGGGCGCACATACTTTCCAAATCGGTCCCTGTTGGGTCCCCAATGGGGCTCACATCGAATGAACTACCATATGTTTTGGGAGTGTGGGAGGAAACTGGGGGACCAAGAGGAAAACCCACCGCAAAATACGGAGAGATCATACCAACTCTTTGCAGATGTTGACTTCACGCCTGGGACTTAGAACCCAGGTTCCCCAGCTCTGCCAAGGGTCAGGCCAAATATATATTTCTTCCATTATGGGGGAGGGGGGGGGGCTGTGTCTAGCTAGCTTAAATATTTATCGTTCATATTTATCTTCAATCTCCTCCCTATCATCTGTCTATCTCCCCCTCCCATTAAAATTCTCCTGCAGTCATATCACAGATTGCCTTCCCCCATACTACTGTGTTTTTCAATAAAACTACAAAGTGTTTATTACTGCACAGGGCTAAGAGCCCTTTGCTGAATGTGACGACTGTTTATAAAAATAGTTTTTTATTTTGGGGCACATACTTTAAAGCATATCGAAAAGTTTATAATGATTTTACCAATCATTGAAAATAAACATAAGGACCGCTACCTTAAAAATGGAATAGATTGGTGCCTGTATGTGGCAGTCCAAAAAAGTTTTCAAACCAGAGGAGCAGGTAGGTGGCCCTCCAGAAAAATTGAATAGATTGAGTGCCTTACCCCTGAGGAAGTCGCAGGAGTGCGACGGAACGCGTGGGGTGCCTCCAGCCCTTTCTTTCATTTGGTAACCGTATCTCCCCCTTTTTCCCTAGACTTTTGTCGCCTGCCTTTGGTTGCCCACACACCTACTCAGGTTGCTATTCATATACTTGGCTCTGACCATATTACCGTTTCTTTTGGCATTTTACTTAGGGCCTTTCTTTGGGTGACTCTCACAGGGACTACTGCAGAAGTCTCTGGTTCTCTAGGGCATACAGAATTAGATGGTTTATTTTCCTATTGGGGGGTTTTGATCATTGACATTTACGGCTGTGTGTGGATCAACTTATCCGGTTTTGATCCACTTGTTGTTGTGTATGTGTGTTCTCACACTTGCCCACCCTGCCCTACCAACCTCACATGTGGCCCACCCTGCCCTACCCACCTCATATGACGCCCGCGCACCTCATGTCCGCGTCAGCCTGCACGCCTCATGTCCGGCCTGGCCCAGTCTAAGCTCCTCACAGGCCCTCTCCTACGCTATCTCCTTC
The DNA here is from genome assembly GCA_019512145.1 of Engystomops pustulosus. Lineage (NCBI taxonomy): Eukaryota > Metazoa > Chordata > Amphibia > Anura > Leptodactylidae > Engystomops > Engystomops pustulosus. Next base: position 36,538,438 of record CM033641.1, read on the forward strand.
CTGACACTGCCAAGGCACAACAATTCATAGAGGCTGCAGCCTAGACATAACAATTAATGGAGGCTGTCTTCATATTTAGTATTTTAAGTTTCTCTGTTTTTTAATGCCGCCACATAACCTCACTGTTAAGGGTCCCACTAAGGCCCTATCGCCCAGGGGCCCAATGAAACCTGGAGCCTGCACTAAATAACAAAGATAATAGATGTCAGAGATTATGATTGCATTAGATCTTGACCAACACCTATGTTGTCAAATCAGTTACACCTACTATTGAGAACTTATGACATAATGGAGTGAATCAAAGATTGCTCACAAACATACCTGAAAATCCAAATTGCTCCAACACTTTGTTACCTTGTAAAATTTCTCACTCATAAGATAATTAAATAGGTAAGTCTAAGCGGAGATGATGCAGAAGTGTCCACTCTTATCACATCGATGTATAAGGACTCTGATATCTCATAAAGCCAATGCAATACAGGCAGTCCCCGGGTTATGTACAGGATAGGTTCTGTAGGTTTGTCCTTAAGTTGAATTTGTATGTAAGTTGAAACAGGTATATGTAGTAACTCCAGCCAGATAGTTTTTTGGGAACTGTGACAATTAGATTTTAAAACTTTTGGGGTGACAAGGGAACAAGGGTTAACAATAAATCTTCATTGCAGACACATTACAGCAGATCATTGCAGCCTTGGACTTAAAGGGGTCGTCTACTTTCAGCAAATAATTGATATTGTTTGTGTTAGGAAAGGTTATACAAATTTCCAATATACTTTCTGTATCAGTTCCTCACCGTTTTCTAGATCTCTGCTTGCTGTCATGCTATAAATAGCTTCTCTAGTTAATTTCTTTGGATAGAATCTGTCATCGGTGATGGACAGGCAGGTGCAGGAGCCATTATTATCATAGAGAGTAATGGGAGTTGTGTGATAATAAGAGCTCGAGCACCATGGACAGATTGGGGCTCATTTACTAAGGGTCTGCGGACCGTAAAAACGTTGGATATTTTGACAATTATAGATTTGCGACGTATTTAAAAGGCTATTGTTGCGCAGCAAACATAATTTCACACATCGGTGCTGGCTTTAATGTGACAGAAAAATCGGTGGGCGGGCCGTCGGACGACAAGACATACACTTACATGCACCAGGAAGTAGAAGGTGAACTCTGTCGGACCTGAGCGGAGAAGCGACACATGCAGGATATCGGGCGCACGATCATAGTGAATTGCGTCGGAGTCCAAGATCGTCAGAGAACGCACAGCGGGGATCGCGACAGGACCAGTTCATTAAATGTGCCCCATTCTATCCACTTGAAGTAAATAGAGACTCTTTCTATAGATGTACAGCAAGCAGAGATCTTGAAAACCATGAGGAATTAGTACAGAAAGTATATTGAAAAGCTGTATAACTTTTCATTACACAAATAATATGAATTATTTACTGATAGTGGCCAAGCCCTTTAAGTAAATTACCAGCATCCAGAGAGCTTCACCAGAGGTCGCAGTGGAAAGTTAGGGTCCGTTTGTAACTAGGGGTTGTGTCATTTTTGTACAATGCTACAACACAATGCAGCACACAATCACATACAGAATATCAGGAAACAATGTAAAGCCAGGGCTGGGCATCTCATCGCAGGTAAGGAAGAACACATCGGTACATTTTCTCAACCTACTTTTCATCATTTTGCACTTTTCTAACATACTGATACTGACACAAAACAAGCATTTACATGGGTGATATGCTGTGCTATGCAAAATAAAAATCTCAAAAATCCCCATCACACTAAATGTAGCACAAAAATGTCTTAAAAAGTATTGCTCCCGTTGTATTTCACTATATGATACAGACTTTACGGTAACATGAAAAAAAAAACCTGTCCCAAAACATCACAAGAAATGCTAAAATTGACCAAGAAAAGGAGAAAAAAAGAACTATGTGTGCATCCAGCCTTAACCGGAAGATACTTAGTATTTTGAGGATGTTACCAGAATATCTTAATTCGCATAATCTAAAAATACCATACAATTTAATAGCATCAAATACAAGAAATTATAAATTGTTATATGCATTTTCTGATCTTCCAATCACATATAAAACAATATACATGGTCACTGTGATTTCTGTAAAGCAAATAAAATAATAAGTATCTATATTTTAATCAACCCAACAATATGGCGTCTTATCATTTGCTTGACAAGTTGTATTTTTATGTCAGAGCATTAAAGGTTCTCCTGTGTCATTTGAAGATGTCCTGATCTGTTACCGTGACTCTTCCGTGTTTCTGACCCTTGTTTGTACTGTGACAACCTTGGCTAGTCCTTGAACAGATTATTCTGATCTGCCTGACCTTTGGCCTGATCCTCAACTGTATAAAAAGTGTGCATGCGCTGACCTCGCCTTGTTCCTTGCCCTCTTGTGTGTCGTAGTCTGTTAAACCAACCGGGTCAGCTGCCAGCTATACCAAAACCCTTCCAAAAGGAAGTAACCTGGTGACCCTGCTGGTGCAAAGACCAGATGTCTATATAGGGTTAAGGGGTGAAAACCAATTGTGTGACATAGACAGTGCCCTTGGGAGTAGCCGACAACCACACCAATTCCTCTTCTTTATAACGGCTTGCACCATTTGAACACAGTCTACCACCGCTACAGGGATGTAACAATGCATTAATGCATACTATCAAAATCAGGCATAATAAACCAGGGGCACTTACTCCTAGATCCAGACACTGGGACTGTGGTCATCTTCTTGTATTTGTTACCCATGGCTTCCTTTCTTTTAAAATCAAATTATGCTAATGAGCCTGAAGGCCTTCTTCCTTCTAAAAGTAGAGGTCACGATGCCTGGATCTATGAGTAAGTATCCCTGGTCTATCATGCCTGAATTTGATAGTAGATTTCCTTTAAGGGCACCCAATGAGCCTGAAACGCGTTGACATTTGTGTGACCACTCTGCTGTGACGTTCGGATACCAATATCTGGAATTAGTCATAGTTGTTGGAGTAGCTTACATCCACCTGTCTTATATCAAATATAGATTACAGTATCCTGAGAATTTCTCAATATGTTTCCATGTCCTTCCTAAGTCAGAATATTAAAAAACTGATAGACGAGAGGAGTGGTAATAAGATGGTGATTGGGTGAAAATGTAAGAAAGATCATTTTGATTTACTCTTATTGCCCTATCGTTATAGCGTGGAGTAAGACACTTTTGGCAGTAATGGATTTTTATTGACAAGTGTGTAAATAAATAAGAGCACATTTTTCATTGCCGCCTCTTGTCTAGTCACAATACCGCTTAAAGGGCTTGTTTAGTTGAAAATCATGCTGTTTTCTTCCAAAAACACCTCCTGATCCATGGTTTCTACCAGTATAGCTAATCCGATACATTCATCTCTATGCAGCTTTGGAACAACGGCACAAGTATTGGTCAGGTGTGGCGCCATTTTTGGAAGAAAACAGCCATGTTCTTCAACTTCTGGACAATCCCTTTAAGTACCATGAGTAACAGAAGATCACATGTGATGTCTTTGAAGGAATGATTCTTTGCTTTCGGCTTCCACGTGAAGATATTATATGATCACACAATGCTGTGGAGTGAGTAAACATAACGTGCTGTCATGTGAATTATAAAACCTTCACATACGGAGACAAGGAGCCAGTAATACAATGCGCTCTGGGTTATGTCGAAGCCATTCCCTAAAGATCTGTCACTTCCTTCTAGCTGCCAGGGATGTCAGTTCAAAAGGATGATAAGGCACATGGATAATGTGAGGGGTACTGGCGCGTCTACATAGCCATCAGTTCATAACGGAGGATGAAGTGGCCGCAGTTTTTATCAGATGACTTTATAACTCGTTTTTCAGCTACAACAATCAGACCTCGCCTGGCTGACGTGTTAGAAAATGAACTCACATTTACGCTTGGCCCAAAATGTAATACTTTTATTGGTTTTTTTACACGTTAATAAATGGTAATTTGACTTTATTAAAAATAACCACGTTGACAGTAAGTACAGCGATCAGGACACTGCCTCAAACATATTACTATAGGGAAAAAGAATCTTATCCTTCAACAAACATTGGAGTTTATACTGCTTTATGTCATGTGTTTGTTGCTGATCCGTACATATGTATACATATTACTCTTTTGTATTATGTCACTCATTGTGAGAGGATTGGTCGACGTACTTCTCTGTCTTCTAAGTATCCCTTAGTCACCCAAAGTCCAGTGAGTAATATGGATGATGCGATCCGTATCAGAGCATCAAGAGATTAGTCGCATAGTCACTTACACAAATAGTTCACCAATGAAGACTATCCAAGAGCAATCACATCAGGATCAGTTCACTTTGAATAAAGGGAGATGGGTTACCAAAATGAGGCAGCAAAATTGACCAAAATCACCAAAACCCCAATTATTTCGGGATCAGATGGCATTTTTATGTTTTAAATGGTATCAAGATGAATGTAATCTGCAAAGAGTTTGTATGTTCTATCCGTGTTTGCAATGGTTTCCTCCGGGTCCTCCGGTTTCCTCCCACACTCCAAAACATACTGGTAGGTTGATTAGATTGTGAGCCCCATTGGGGGCAGGGACTGATTTGGCAAGCTCTGTGCATCATTGTGGGATTTGTGTGTGCTATATAAATAAAGGAATTATTATTATTATAATTTTATGGTATGAAGAAGACTACACAACAACATTTGCATCAGTATTGTTGTGTAGTATAAAGGGGCAAATTTACCAAAATTCTGCTGAAAACAACACCACCAAAACCTCAGTTATTCAGGATCTGATGGTATTTTTAAGTTTTTAATGTTATGTTTTAGTCTATCACATGTTGGTTATTATCCAAGTTGGCTGAGAAGAAGTTCCAAAGGTTGTACGAAATGGAGTTGTACCAAGATTCCATGCTTTCCCAAAGCCACTTTTGGGAATGTGCAAAAACATGAATCAATCCCCAGCAATAGGACCCTCAGTAATCAGCTTGTTATCTCATACCTTTTCAATAGCGAATAACATGTATCCTTGGTACAACCCTTTGATCCTTGATCAAGGTATCTTAGAGGGGTGAATCCTGATCAGGCAGAACTGACAAACATCCATACACTACATGGACCACCATATAATACAAGAATTATGTATGTGCCTAGCCCTGATAACAAAAGATAACATTCATGGGTCAGACTGGTCATACTCAACTAAAGGGCTTCTCTATATGGCCGACTGCTATTCCCCTTTTTCCCTTTAAATAAATATATTGATAACATATCCATATATTTAGTCTTCAATATGAGATTGTTATGGTGTTGGACCCCCACAATGTGATATTGATGACCTATTCTTAGGATAAGTCATCCATATGTTTAGTCTCTAAAACTCTATTACTAAGGGGCTATGCTGAATCACAAGCACAGAGGTGGATGTACAGCTGTTGTGTATCTCTGGACTTCAATACAAAGAACATATTCCCCAACTGAGTTCCTAAAACTTTTTTCCCATGATTGAAACACTGGGCTGGGAAACAAGCAGTAATGGATGCTGTTGTGTCATATTCTCCTCCCAATCCTCAGGGAAGCCTTATTATTGTGTTGAGGAAAAACATGGTCTATCTTTGCTTTGAACCCTTAGCATTATTTGCCCCGAGGTCTATTTGCAATTCATTGGGGTTAAATGAGGTTCCAGAAAGGCTTTAAGATAGAAAACTATGTCATTCCTCAACCACACTCTTTCTGATCTTCATGACACAAAAATGAGTGTTTTCTGACCAAATGTGTCAGCTCAGATATAATCCATGTGCTGGAGACCATCGCGCTGTGTTATAAATCAGGGGAGGGGCCCGGTGCAAACAATATTGGGAAAGGAAGACATTGTGCATCCAAATTGTGAGCTAATACAGAGGAGCAGAAGGAAAGCAATGAAAGAAACCACGAACAAACAGGAAAAATCTAACACTCACTTGTTACAATGTTACTGGCAGGGACGACTAAATTTGCTGTCTGATGTGAAGAGCGAAAACCCATCAAAAAACTGTCTGCTGGACCTTGTTTACACACAAGCAAGATGCTATATTATATGAGAACCCTGACTCTCGGGGTTCAACTTTATCTTATATTACCTGGCATCAGAAGGGGCGTGTCCTGCTCGGCCAGCCCCTCCCATCTACACCTCCCTGTTAGGCTGTCTCACCCTCCTCCCTGCTCCCTCAGCACTGAAATGACAACAGGAAGTACTCATTGCACAAGAGCTAAGGCAGGAGGGGGAGGATGAGACAATGAAACAGCTGTAAAGCCAGATCACGGAGAGTTCTTCAGACTCATTAGCATAATGTAAAAAGTTGATTTTAGAAAGAAGGAGCCATGGATAACAAATATAAGAAGATTATTACAGTTACAGTGGCTGTATCTATGAGTGTGCCCATGGTTTATCATAATGGATTTTGATGGTAGATTTCCTTTAAAGGGATGGCTGTCAAACCTGAATTCTTGTTTATCAGACCCCTATCATACTATACCATCCACTAACTATGCATTGAAAACAACAAAGAAAAACTCATTGAATAGAAAGTATAAATGTAAGAAGAAATCACAAAAAAAACACAAGGAATAGAAAGTATAACAATATATGGTATTATTCTCTGTTATACCTTTTATTAGCTAATACCAAAAAAACACTTTAAACGATGCACCCCTAACACAAACCTATTCAGATCTACATGGAGCCAGAAATATCTTATGTTCAATTTTATGTTTTTATTTCGGGTGGAGAAAAAGTCTCTGGCAAAAGAATTTTTCAAATATCAAGTAGCAAAAAGAAAAGAACGAGAAAGTATAAAATAATAAAACTGAAGATAATGGCCTGAAAAGAGCAGTGCACTGAAATCACTTGAAATATTTTGTTATACTGTTGAGCAGTGATGGCGAACCTTTTGGAGACGGAGTGCCCAAACTACAACCAAAATCCACTTGAGGTACCATGAAGTGCCAACATGGCATTTTAAAGAGAACCCGTCATGCAAAATAACCCCCCTAAACTAAATATATTTTCATAAACTGCCATTAGAGAGTATTGCCTCTATCCCTTCATTGTCCCTCTTCATGCCTGTAAACCTAAGCAATGAGGTCCTAAAGCTGTATGCAAATGACCTGTGAAATGTCCAATGAAGCATTAGCATATTCAAGCTGTCCACTCTATTCATGAGTGGGAGGCACAGCCACACCCCCAGTGCTTGACTGACAGCCTGTATAATGGTGTGAGGCTGTATAATGATGTGCTTCCTGGTGCTGGTGGACACGCCCCCTGCAGCCTGTGTGTGCATGTGTGTGTGTGTATAATAGAGATACAGCAGCTCCAGGCAGCCATTATGTATAGAGAACATGCCAGGCACTTGTGTAGCTGATGTCTGTGTCTCTCACATGTCAGCAGATGACATACACATACTAGCAATGCTTTACTATACATTACACACAGACATGAGCAGGGGGAGGGGAGGGGTAACAGGGGTGACATCACTGCCTCTGACCATGTGACCAGCCTCATTTACATGATAAAGAATAGATGATTTTACAATTAATAATGTATGAAATAACTAGATAAAGGCTGGGATGGGATCCTTGTGAGCTGCTCCAACAGGTAGTAGTGACAGGACAAGTGACCCAGACCTGATGACAGGTGTCCTTTAAGCAGTAACTTATTGCTACCTGTTCTTCCACATCTTTCAATCGTATCAGCTCCCTGAGGCAACCAATACAGTTGAAAGAAGGAGGGCAAATTCAGACTCTCGTAGCTTCTTTCCAGGGTCTCTCTGTAGATGAAGAATGGTGGGTCTAGCAGGAGGACCTCCAATCATATGGCAGTTCTGTCAACACCTTCTCACTTTCCCCCCAGTTCCAAACAGTCAATGAAGTGTCACTTTATTTGGTGAACTCTGTCCTGGAGTGATGGTCTGAGTGCCCACAGAAAGGGCTCCGAGTGCCGCCTCTGGCACCCGTGCCATAGGTTCGCCAGAATCGCCACCACTGCTGTAGAGTAAAGTATAGTAATAGGTGAGTGGCACCAATTAATGGTAATCAACAAAGTTATTAGTTTATATCATTGGTGGATTAGTGGGGGGGGGATATATCATTTAATTAATTAGGTGTGTAATTAGGTGTGGTGTGTTTTGTTGTGCAGACTATCTATTATTTAGGAGCATAGTGGGGATACACAGTTATAATAATAATAATTATTATTTATTTATACACGGAAACACGGAGAGAACATACAAACTCTTTGCAGATGTTGACTTTGGGACTTGAACCCAGAACCCCAACGCTGCAAGGCTATAATGCTCACTAAGCCACCATGCCGCCCAGGTTCACTGTGCTGTAAGCAACTGTGATAATTTTAGGGGTATAGTGTGGGGGTGTGCTACAGAGAGCTAAAAACATCTGCCTCTAAATCATTGATGGGTAAAATCTCTTCTGACAAGCCACAAGATTGCTTGAAATGCTTAATTGGGATACTAGAAAAGTATGCAACACATCAACTACAGCAAGTTGGAAGCATTGTGTAGACATACCCTTAAAGACACATATCCCTTATCTTATGTCTTATGATCTAAGACATGTTTTTGTGATGATCATCAATACTCTACATTGTTCTATTAATTTCCCGCTTATTATGGGGAGTTCATGACTTTTAATTTGGCTGAGATTTACACAGCGGGTTCTGATTCATCACAAGTGTGCCAAGTTGTCAGTCACCTACTGTCTGCTCTGTAGGGAGTCACACATGAGGAATTATGGTGAGTTTATATTTTTGGGAGACTATTACTCATGTTTCCAGTATTTTGTAGTTCATATCAAAAAGTTCTCCGAAAGATACATCTCTTCTGTCCCAGAGTGATTCCAAACAAGCTATTCATCTCCAGCGATGACATAACCTGGCAATCCACACTGTGACCAGACGCATCCTCCCAACTTTCTATTTTTTGCCATGTTCTCTCCTATGTTATTCCGCCCCACCCTACACCCACTCGCCTTATTTCGTTGCATCTCTGTTACTATTTAAAGTTCAATGTTCTGATGCTACTTTCGTTATGTTCTGACAATGGTTTCAAAAGTAGAAATTCCACATGAACACAAAGAACATAGAAAAAAAAGATCACATACTGTAGTTTCCAACTAAGTGAAGAAAGAACTTGAATTATTAGTGAACTTACTATAATAATAATAATTCTTTATTAAAGCACCTACAGATTACACAGCGCTGCACAGAACTTGCCAAATCAGTCCCTGTCCCCAATGGGGCTCACAATCTAATCAACCTACCAGTATGTTTTGGAGTGTGGGAGGAAACTGGAGGACCCGGAGGAAACCCACTCAGACTCTTTGCAGATGTTGACCTGAGTGGGACTTGAACCCAGGACCCCAGGGCTGCAGTGCTACCCATTTAGCCACCATGCTGCCCTAATAGTTGGTGATCAATAGGTGTTTTTCTTACACTTTATAAAGGATCTTGTCTATTTTAGTAAATATTTGTATTCTTTATATAAAACAAAAATTCTGGATGGTCTGTTTTGAGAAATCTTTGTTGTACCTTGTATCTTCAGATTCTCCTCCTAGCTGGTAACTGTAGGGGGTGGACACTAGAAGGCAGGACCTGACCTAAGGTGGCGGACAAGCTTGTCCATACCTATGTAGTTGGATCCTTGGACTTGGTTCTGCTTTATGTTAGTAATGTTGGGTCGTCTAAGGTGGCTTCTATTTAGTGAAGTCTATCCTAGCAGTAACTGTTGGGCAGAGACAGTGGAAGAAAGGAGAAGTTGAGACAGAGAGACGGATGGTCTCATAGTTGCCGCAAATGGGTGTAACTACTTAAAAAATAGTTTGTGGGTACTGCATGGAGACCTTAAATAAAGCTTCCTATGACCAACCTAGAGTGATGTAGGTCCCCAAATCTGCCAAAGTAAATTTTTAAGACAATGCCTCGCTGACCCGGAGCCTTCAGTAAATACTTTGGGGCCACATGTATCACTAATTTTTTCTGTTGTTTTTGCGCCTTTTCACACTGGCACACCGTTTTTGCGCCATTTTTGCGATTAAACGCCAAACTAGTCGCGCAGCAAAAATAACCAACTAACAATGTTTCCCTCATCTATCTTACCAACCCAGATGTTTTGTTGCGCCTAATGATATTCATCACTCGCAACTTTTCATTTAAGCGCAAAAACAGGCGCAAAAACACTCCAGCCCGAAGGTGGCGTTATCTGAGAAGAAAGCACTGAGCCTCTTTGCAGAACAGCTCATCCCCAGCAGCAAAGCTCAGCCAGACACTAGAACAGATAATAGAGACATTACATACACTGCAGACAGGAGCTGCAGACTCTATTTACAGTTCATCACCTTCTATTTACAAAACATTCAGCAAAATCATGAGCTCAGAGCAAGAGCTGAGAACTTTGGAGAATGTTGCAGATAGTACAGACAAGTGTCCCCCATGTAATTCTGCACAGTATCACCAGTGTGTCTGAGGGGGATACTGTGCAGAATTACAGGGGGGCAGCAGGAGCCCAGCACTGGGGGATCGCCTTTAGGAGAAGCCACTGCTGAGGAGATCACTGGGTGCAGGGTGTCACACACCTGGGTGCTGCTGTGAGTGTTATCTTCATTCTGGGATGTGGGAGAAGCAGAGAGGAGCTTGTAGCAGGATCACATGTAAGTGCCCGAATCTAACATTGCGCCTAAACTGTGTTAAAGTAAAGTGATTAATAAGAGGCAGGAAATTAACTTCTCACAGATGGTTGTAGCTTGTGATAATTCGGGCAAAACAGTGCGCCAGAATTTAGGCGCAACTACTACACTTAGGCGCAAAAAAGTGATATATGTGGCCCATTGTTTCCAATCTTCCCACTAACCTTAGTAACTTTAAAGACTCTCCAAGTAACAAGTTGTCAGTTTTTTCATACATTTCCAAAAGGGATAAAATAGGAATGGGATGATGGGAGTTGCTCCAAAAATATTAATGGTAGAGGTGACAGGTCCTTTTTAAAATGACTTTTCTATCGCTCTCAAATCTGATCATCCAATATTTATATTGTATAGAAAATACAATCACCTCTCCTCATGGCAGGTGGGAGATGTAATATTCACCTGTCCAACTCTGGTCCCTGGATTGAGAACCACTCTAATACATATAATACATAATATATATTTGCAATAAATTTATTGGAACGGTCCTTTAATACTCCCAGAAAGAAGAAGTTACATGAACTATCACAATGGAAACATGGAACCAGTAAGTGTATTGGATATGGTTCACAATAAGGGCATTTGGGTATTATTATTATTATTATGGTATCACCAAAATTGGATAAAAAATGTTCCATAGTTCTCAATATTAGAGAACAAATCTGATCTAATAATAACAGTCTAATAATTCTGTTGTATCCAGTAACTATTATTTAGGCAATCCCTTAGATATTTATAGTGAAAGGTTGTTCCAGTATTTTTAGTATTCTTTTATTAGTCATTCCTCCTGTTCTTAAGTAAGGAAAGAGTTGTTATTTATTATAGCTCAATCTAATAGGAATAGGAGGTTATACTGAGGAGATGTAAGCGGACAGTTGAGGCCAGTGGACACGTGCAGTTAAGGGGTTAAGAGGCCAGTGATAGGAGTGTGTTAGAGATGTATTTGAAGACTTGCAGTGCTGGCTTCGGAGCACCTCCCTTCCTTCCCCTTCAGCCCTGGGTGTTGCTGCCTGTTGTTTTTGTTGCATGTTTAAGGTGGAGTGCTTCTAAGCAGCTGTGCCAGATGCACACCTCTCCCTCCCAGAAACCCCAAAACAAGTATGTGGTCCCTCCCGTCCCTCCTCGCTCCTGTGGTTAGCCATGTCTCTGCCCAGCTGTGTGCTTAGCCAAGAGAAAGGAGAACTGGCAAGAGACGTGGTAAAGTTACACATCACATAGAGGATTTTATCCTCGCTCCTACACGTACAGTACATGAGAGAGAAGATCCTATATCAGGGGAGCCTCCATGTTACCACCGGCTGGATGGATGGATACTGTAGATGAGTAATTGACCAGATAGCTAGATAGGTAATACAACAATAGTGGATGGATGGATAGATAGATAGATAGATAGATAGATAGATAGATAGATAGATAGATAAGTAGATAGATAAATAGATTTTTTTATTGATAGCTCATACAGGCTTTTTTTCTTTTAGATAGACGGGTATATTATATATAGAAAAAAGAAAAAAATAGATATGTTAGAGAATATGAATAAGATATATAGACATATGTGCTGCTCTGAATTTTCTTTGATAGATAGATAGATAGATAGATAGATAGATAATAGATATGAGATAGATAGATACTGTAGCTATATAGAAGATAGATAGATAGATAGATTGCTCTTTCACATGGAATAAATGCACTAAGGTATTTTTCATTACAATCTGATGTGCTGCCTTTTTTTCCTTTGTCTCGTTTATCTAGATGGATAGATAGTTAGATAGATATAATAATAATTCTTTATTTATATAGCGCACACAGATTACGCAGCGCTGCACAAAGCATGTTAAATTGGTCCCTGTCCCCTGGGGCTCACAATCTAAACAACCTACTAGTATGTTTTGGAGTGTGGGAGGAAACCAGAGTACCCACGAGAACATACAAACTCTTTTGCAGATGTTGACCTGGGTGAGATTTGAACCCAGGACTCCAGTGCTGCAAGGCAGAAGTGCTACTCACTCAGCCACCGTGCTGATAGATATGCGATAGATAGATCATTTATAAGTCGGGTTAAATACATTTGAAATTATTTTTGTGGTATTTTAAGTTACTTTAAATAATTTTAGATTATAAAAATGTCATACCTCAGTGTGAGCGCTCGCTAAATTTCCCTTCAGAATATACATTTTGTGCAGTATTTGCAGACCTTTGCATGGTGATCGCTGAGCTGGAACCTCACTACATACACATACCAATATTAGGGAAGCTGAACATGACATTCAAACTGCTTTAGATGGCATTTCTGGAGTCTTCTGAAATAGTTTACAAAAATATTTACTAATTAAATTGTAGTCTACAAATTCAGTACATTTTAATATCTTCTGTCCCCCAGAAACATTACCGCACCTGGTTTAGGGAGGTATTGTATTACAGTCCTTTTTAATTCAGCTAAGTTGCATTACCAGATCCAACCTATAAACAGGTATGGGCTGTTTTCAGAGAAAAAAGGCTTTAAAATTATGCAAATGAGTGGAAGGGGCTTCAGGCTCTATTAACACCCGTGGAGCCTGGAGCTCCTAAGGCATAATTTGCATAATTTTAAAAGCTTTTCCTTTTTTTAAACAAGGGCATAAGAAGCTAAAAGAAGAGCAGATCCTGCCAGAGGAGGCGCACACCAGTATGTCAGTGTGCTTGGTTTACCATCCTGGTGGTAGAGGTCCTTTAACTGTAAAGCAAGCAGGGCCTAGGGCAGCTGGGGAGTCCCAGTCAGTCATAACTACAACTCAACCTGTGTCCTCAGCATGCAGATAGTGGTGAGTGCAATAAATTGTTCAGAAAAGAAAGAGAAGGCTATCCAGCCCTGCACTTCTCATACATTTTTGTCAGCTTCTCACAGCATATATACTGCAGACCTTTGCACTGCAGACAGAGGACATGCGGGAAGTAAAAGTGTGATTGTATGTGGGTGTCTGTTTATGTGTGTGTCTACTACTATTAGCATATATAATATGGGCACATCCCAACACTACAATCCTGTATAGGAGCAGCACAATATTACTCCTATCCATGGCACTGCACAGTTCAGCAGCTACTATCCTGTATACGGGCACTGCACAGTACTGCTACTATTCTGTATACGGGCACTGCACAGTACTGCTACTATCCTGTATACGGGCACTGCACAGTACTGCTACTATCCTGTATATGGCCACTGCACAGTACTGCTACTATCCTGTAAATCGGCACTGCACAGTACTGCTACTATACTGTATATGGGCACTGCACAGTACTGCTACTATCATGTGTCTATGGGCACTGCACCCTACTACTATTACTCTCCTGTATATGTGGGTACTGCACATAAATGAGCAGGTAGAGACAGGGGAGCACCTGACATGAGGCGAGTTGAGCATCTCGCCTCAGCCGGCACGCCTCCTGCTCAACGAGGGGGCGGCACTATGCGTCTGGCACCATGCTCCCTTCCCACGCCGCAACCATGCTTCCACCCCCCCCTTGCGCCAGCCGGCATCGAACTCCCGCCAGCAGGTCGGCCAACACGTTCCAGTGCTCCGGCCAGCACTATGCTCCCGTCCCCACTCCCGCATACCTCCGCTCCTGGTTCAACCCCCCTCCGCTCCCGTCCGGGACCATGCTCCTGGCTCATCCCACACTCCGTTCGGCACGATGCTCCCTGCCGGCACCGTGCACGCGCCTCCGGCACCGTACTTCCTCCTCCCCGCCAGCCTGCATCAAACTCCCGGCCAGCACCACGTTCCAGTGCTCCGCACATACCTTCAACCCCACCACTCCCGCACTTCTCCCGGCCTGTCCCCCTTCCCGGTCCCAGCCCAGGAACGGCTTCTATTTTATTCTACATGTTACGCTGTATGCATTATATTCTACATGATGGCACGCTGTATGCATTTTATAGTACATGGCGGTACGCTGTATGCATTTTATAGTACATGGCGGTATGCTGCATGCATTTTATACTACATCGTGGCACTCTACATGTATTTTATACTACATGGTGGTACGCTGTATGCATTATATACTACATGGTGGTATCCTTTATGCATTCTATATTACATGGTGGCACGCTGTGTGCATTTTATACTACATTGCGGTATTCTGTATGCATTTTGTACAACATGGCGGTACGCTTTAATTATCTTATACTATATGGTGGCACACTGTATGCATTTTGTATTGCTTTATTTTTACACCAAACCAATATGATGGATCTGGTCCTGACACTCCCTGATATATTACATATATGGGCGAGGGGGGGTGTTGAACCTATGGGACCTATTGCTGCTGAATTGCCCCCAGATTTCTTTGTCTCCTTGAATCACATCTTCACACTACGACCCTAAAATACCACAGTCCCCAGAAAACAACACTGTGCTCCTGAATTATATACTGCATTGTTATGCGCCTTCACCTTGTGTTTCTATTTACCCTCTCACAAAGATTGTGAGCCCTGATGGGCATGGTCCTCCCGCCACCTGTGTATATGTCTATACAGTAGACAACACAAAAGAGCCCAGACAGACCCCATTATAATTCAAGGTACTGCTGGGGCTATTATGTGAGGAGTTTTAGTAACCACGACAAAAGGCATACAACTACAGTATTATACAAGTTCATCCAATATATACATAGTGTACACCTACCTATATACATATCCTGACTTGTTCTTCACACAGAGCCTGTGCTATGCCCCTTCCCCTTCCAGCAGGACAACAGCAGCAGGAAGAGGAGAGAGAGGATTAGAGCTCTCCCTTCTCCTGCGCCACAGCCGTACAGATCTTACTGCCTGATGCTGCTGATATAGAGAACGTCTTGGACGGCTATGGGCCCCCAAGATTCCGGAGCCCCTAGCGGGCGCCCCAAAGCGGCCTGATGGGGATCTGCCACTGCTGCCAAGACTGTGCTTCACAGTTATCCTGTGTTTGCTTTCCTCTACACATAGGGAGGAATTTATTAATGAATTTGTGCCAGAATTCTGGTGGATTTGCACAAAAAAACTGTCTAAATTGCCATTTATCATGGCTTTTACAGCTTTTTTGCCACTTTTCCGTTTTTTTTTTTTCAAATGAGGGCCGTGGTCTTTGGGAAATGGGAGTGGCGTCACAGGAAAGGACGTGGACAATGGAAAATATTCCGGGGGCAAACAGTTTAGACTAACAAAGACTAGGTCTAAAGTAGGAACTGACAGTCTTATACTGCCCCACAATTTATCATCACAGTGATCTGTGGCACAGCAAAACACCAGTGATTTCTGGCTAGAGACTGGAGGAACCTTAAACATCATTAAATTAATTTCAATGTTATTTATTGCTAATTTATTAAGTTACTTGTTCAACTATTTATAAGTATTTTATCCAGTTATTTATTAATAAAACTTTGGTTACTCAATAATAAATCATTGTGGCCATATTTTACCACACGTATTAGTCTAGTGTTATTATTTGTATGGTGCGTGTGTTATGTTTCGTGAACGGGACATTATCTGCTGCTGTGTGAAGCAGAGGCCGGCAGGAGCAATGATATGATGCCATCCTGCCTGCTGGCTTCAGTGTTACACACAGTAGGAGAGCTGCCATGGGGGAACCAGGTGAGGTAAGTACCTGGTGTTTATTATTTTTTTTCATAAGCAGCAACGTGGGTGAGGAGGGTACAGTGTAAGCTAGGAGTACAGTATGAAGGGCAACTGGGAGCACAGTATGAGGGGTAGCTGAGAGCATAGTATGATGCAGCCACAATGTGAGGAGGAGCTGTGGGCCACAATATGAGGGTGGCAAGGCACAAAATGAGGGGGCCACTATGTAAATGGGGGGTGTCAGCATCAGTGGCATAACTAGGAGAGGCAGAGCCCCATATCAGACTTCTGAATGGGGCCCCACTTACCCCTTAAAAATGTACATATTTATACGCTCACAAATGTGAGTTACAGTTGCACGGTATACACATATAGAGCATAATGCAGTATATATACACATCATGCATTGTGTAGACATACAGTATATACACATCACAGATACAGCATATATACACCACAGATATAGCTTATATACATCACATATATGTTATATACATATTATGTTGTACAATGTATATGTATATAATGGTGTACATAATGGTGTACATTCTTTTGTCAGGTTGGATGATGGGGCCCCCTGACACTGTGGGCCTCATAGCAACTGCTATGGCTACTACCACTGTAGTTACGCCCCTGGTTAGCATATCAATGTAAGAGGGAGGAGGTGGCTACCGTGTAACAGGGAGCTGTAGGGGGCACTAAAGGGGGGAATTATAGTGTGTGCCGGTGGACTAAGGAGTGGGGCAAAAGGCAGGACTTAGGGCAAAAATATTTTCACACTCCATCTTTTGTCCCTCTTTCACCTCCACAAAAGTCAGTCATATAAGCATTCGATTTATGTGTCTTTTCTACACATAAATGCTTGCGACTGAGAACGAGCATGCAAACCATGTGGTACTCCTTTCCGAAAAATATAGAAAAACTCTTAAATTTTTTTTAACAGAGCATGGATCCATTTAAAATAACTGGCAAGAAAAACACATGTAAAATAAGTCCTTGAAAATCAGGGATAGCATACTGAGAAAAAAAACTATTCTTAACTGTTCTACTTTTCAACGCTTTTAATAACATTCTCCCATTGACTTGTGTTAGAAATTTTCAATCCATTGCATGGATTCGCCTGTGGCATTGCAAGGCCCCAAGGCCGCGTTCACATAGTAAACAATACAAAACACGAGGTGCTCGTTACTGTTTAGGCCTAAACAAATATACGATCGGAAGAAACTCAATTCCAAGCACAGCATAATGTGACTATGAATTGCGTTTTGTCCCAATCACATATGTGTTTCACACACGTGGTGCTCGTGACAGATCGCATGCGTTTAACTGTAAATGTATATGCAATCCGGCCAAGCCCCTCCCCGTTGTGTCTCAATTGCATTTCAAAATGTAATTCAAATACCTCCCGTAAACGCAGCGAAAAGTGTGTTATCTATAGTTTTATCGGAAGTTTGAAATCTGACGAAATTTTGACATGCTGCTAATTTATAATATACTTTGCAATATGGGATTTACTAACCCCTTAATGTCCAACGCATCAGGTTTTATGATGGTCAATAGGGGTACTTCTTCCGATTTGAAAACGCCATGTCCAGCTTCACGAACACAGATCCACTTGCGTTTTTAGTAAGAGCAAATATTCTTTATTGTTCAATTCAATAGACAATATAAAAGTCGCATGGAGTCATCCCTTAAATCAATGAATAATCGCCTATGCGTTTCGGGTAGGTACTCTACCCTTATTCATGGCTGATGCAACGCCTTTCTACGGCTTCAGAAGAAGACTACAGTACATCGGGTCCTGCTGGTGCCGGAGCTGGGTTGTGTTACCACTAACATAGCTTGGATCCAATGGAAAAACACTGCGGCACTATCTTATAAAATGTCTTCATACTTTATTCTTCATCGACAAAAACGATACATGGTTCATGATAGTACAGGTAAGCTGTACAAATAGCCTATGTGTTTTGGTATCCTCCTTACTCATGGCTATAAATTCGGTATTACTGAATGCATTTTGACC
The DNA here is from genome assembly GCA_019512145.1 of Engystomops pustulosus. Taxonomy (NCBI): domain Eukaryota; kingdom Metazoa; phylum Chordata; class Amphibia; order Anura; family Leptodactylidae; genus Engystomops; species Engystomops pustulosus. The sequence goes on from CM033641.1 coordinate 36,556,786, forward strand.
AAGAGAAAAAGTTTTAATGTTATTTAGGTTCCACAATAAATACAGAAATTGTTTTTTTTTTTTGTTTTTTTTTAAGTACCGAGATTACAGCAGGTCCAATGAGAAGAAAAATCAAGCTGTAACAAGCTTTTCCTTCAGAAACCATTTATCCAAGACTATGATGTCACTCACTATGGACATAGATTGCACCTTTAAGGGCAACTATAATACTGGCGTGTATGGATACATTGACAAGCAGTTTTTTTAATGCGACCTATGATTTCAATATTTCTCCTCAAGTTACCAGAAATAGGCCTGCAAACAAACTATGCCAACTCCTACAGACAGAAAAATGCATGTTGATTGATCTTCCAGTCTTTTAACAATGACTTAAATGAGCGGGTTGCTGTCCCTTCCTACAAGTAACACAACTACTACAAGTCAAGTAGTTGTGGGTTGCAAAGGAAGGTTTTAGTCTCAGCACTTCTATCAGGTTTGAACCTAGAAAAAACATATCAAAAGTTCAACAGTAAGGGCCTTTCCACAATGGTGTTTATTTCACACCCGGTCATCAGTGGTTTTTACTTGGGCCTTTGTTCTCTATGGGCGTTTTCACATTGGCCTTTTTTTTCAAGGATCCATTGTCAGTAGAAACATTTTTGAAACCTGTCTATTTTTCACTGATGCGGATCACAGAAAGCACTAGAAGTCTATGGGTCTTCAAAAATAAAATAGATGACAGGCTTGTTTCTTTTTAATGATGAGTCTGGGAAACCAGGTTTTATGTTTTCTATCCAACGTAAGGGCGCATTTGCAAGCGCAGACGGAGACAAAACCGCGCCCACCGGTCCGATCGCATCGGCATTTCTATGGAAATGCCTGCGATCGGGTACGAGCTGCCGGTGTTTTGCGTTAAATTAATGCAAAACACCAGTGGCTCGTTCCTGATCGCAGGCGTTTCCATAGAAACGGCGATGTGATCGGATCGCGGACCGCCCCGGTGGGCGCGGTTTTGTCTCCGTCTGCGCTTGCAAATGCAACGTGGGACAGCGCCCTCAAAGGCTTCAGATTCTTTTTGCTCAGCAGCACAATGGAAGCATGACAGACGTAATGCGTGCAAAAAAACTGAAGCAAAACTGAGACAAAACGCAAAGGATGTGCAACAGACACTGGTTTTTATGGACAAAATATTTGGGGGAGTCTAAAAAGTAGCCCCATTGACTACAATGGGAAATGCAGCTATCTAATGTATATGATCACATATTTCTCACAGTATCATGAACTGGTCGTCAGACTACAATGTTAAAATATAACATGCCTTATTTTTTGATGTTTTTGCTGTATGTTGTCCCAATAGTTGAGCTCTGATGGATTGTCAGGGGCAACTAGAACAGTTTTACCGCAGACACTTCTGATAAATCTCCCCCTATGTCTCCATAGAAGTCTACTTCTACAGCTCACTTATGGTGGAATATAAGTAATATAAAGGAGACATATGGACTAAAAACTAGACCATAAAATGCATACAGCCATGTGCATATGACCTTAAACATATGAATCCCAAATTTCTGCTATTATAACCTACATTTTGTCCAGAAGAAAACAAGACCCCATACAGCTATGGTGACTGGAAAATAAAAAAAAATAGTTTGTAGAAGGCATTTACAAAAAAAATAAAAAATTACAAATAGCCTGGACATTTACGTGGAAAATAGGTGCAGAGATAAGGGGTTAAAATTCAATTCTCTTTGCTGCAGCAATTACAGAACAGCTTCAACATCTCAGTGACACTCCTGGTGCCCAAATACAGATGATAAATTGTGAATTTGTGAATAAGTGAATGATACTGAGTTGCAGTACCAGGCACGACCACTATACTATGTAAGGTTATGTGTGCGGTAAGGAGAAGAGAAAGCGCAGAAAGCTGCAATCTCCTCATACAGCTGATTAATGAGTGTACTATGTTTGTGTCATATGAAAAAACAAAACCTGGAATCAGCCTTTAAGTAGTATGGTCCTATAGTTTATAACTAGTTGCTTGTGCGGCGACAAAAACAAAGTTGCAATAAACTCCATGAAAGTATAACTTTTTGTATACATGTTGCAATGTTTCTTTCCTTGGTGTTTCTTTGGAATCCAGCCAGAGAGTTATCTGTGATATCAAGACAAACTGGTGTTAGTCTTTCAGACCTGCCTCTTGTCATTATAAAGGATCCCTCCAGGAGGTAGAGTGTAAAAAGTTCCTTTATCTCAGGCTTACGCACCGTACTAACTGTATGGCAGGAATTTCCAGACAATGATAGCTTTTCTGGGACTTTTAGTGCTGCCTTTTCCTGGTGTAGGCTGATTTGCATGACTAGGAGTGTGTGGGGTCACAGTGATCAGGTCCTGTGTGTGTGGGGAGGGAGGAGGAGGCAGGGGAGAGGCTGAGTGCTCTGTAAATATATATTTATGAAAGTGTCAATGTTGACTGGTCCAAGCCTCCACCCAAATCCACCCTCCACCCTATGGGCAGGAGCTGCCCTGCCCCACCCTGCCTGCCTGGTGTGTAGAGTGCTGCTGATCAGACCTCCTCCCTCCCTCCCTGAATTCCCATCCCTTAGAGGCTTGTCCCTAACCTTGAGGCTGCAGCAGCCACACACTCATGTGAGACACAGCTGAGCTGAGTGCAAGCTATACACTGCTCATTACTGGAGTAACAGGGACTACTACTACTAGCAGACGTGCCATATACAAGAGCCCCCTGTGCCCCCTCCAGCCTTGGATCACAGTAAGTTTCCAATCCTTTATACTCCACTTCTCTAGATTAGATTTTTTTTTATTGCCGCAGGTGCCCAGAGGACTTTTGGGGTGAAATGGTCACAGGTAATTGGTCTTGGTTTAAAGGGATGGGTTGTCAACTGGATTATTGGGTGCAATTTTTTTTTTCCGCTTTTGGATGAAGACGACTCTACTGGGATAATCTGAAGAGCTGAGTTTGTGCTGGCACTGATCACCTGGTTGGCTGTGGTGGGCACCATTCCCAGGACAAGCTAAACTTACTGTCAGCTGATTGAGCTCTGGCCACACATTGGTCTCTACATTTTCCACCGGGCTGTCTTAACAAAAAGGCTGATTGATGGGGACTTTAAATGAGCACACACAGTGCCAGTCAGTGGCCCAGGACCCTCTGGAGGGAGGTACAGACAGCCCTTGTCACCGCTAGCTGTGAGGTGATTGGCATTTTTTTGCTCGGAGACCGTGGCACTGTCAATGATTAGTTTTCTCAAAAAGTCAACTTTGTAACACACAGCACTTTATACTGTGGAAGATATAAATGATCTCCCAAGCTTCTCTAGCACTTTATAGTTCTATTTGGGGACCGGATTCTTCGTTTTTGAGGCTTCTCTTTTCATATCTTTATTAATACATTTTTGTTTTTTTATTGGGCGTTCCATGATGAATTTTTTTTTAATGACATTTTATAACATTTTCTTGGATATTGAAAGCATTCCATTTCATGTTATGATCCTTTTTGTACTAGAATAATGTATACAAGGCTTCTACTCCTCCTTTTATAATGTGATATGACAGCAATGGGTCAGTTATACTTTGCGTCCAATGTGATCGGAAATGCTCATCTAAATGGCTAGGAATTTTAATTTTTTTTTTTTTTTATACAACTTTTTTTTCTACAATCATGACTTGTACTAGTATTTGGTAATTTGATGAGTAATGAGACGTTGATTCACGAAATTAAGCAAACTGGTTGTGAATTGTCACAGACATAATCATTTGGTTGTCTCCAGTCTCGGTCGCTTGGACAACTAAAAAACTGATGATTGTACCTACGGTTGTAACAGTTACATAATTTGCTACAATGTTGGCTTTTATTCTCACTTGTCAATTCCTTTACACTATGTAGCAGAGCGGAATCCGTCTTTTAACCCTTGCTTGCTACATTGTTTGTATCATGACATCTCTTAGTACTTGGTAAAGCCACAGATGACGTACCATTAAAAGGGAAAGAGTTCCGTTACATCAAACAAAATCAGCACTGCTACATCTGTGCATGATTGTGGAAAATAAGCCTATAGCTACCAGAAAAAGCCTCCTTTGGAAGATTATCGGCATGTTCTAATCATGTATACATTTATTAACGTGTAGCTCCTGATAACTGGAGATTAATATGTGTGTGCACAGCTGTGGGGAGCAGCTTATTTTCTGCCCTGTGTGTGCTTTGAATGTGTATATAGGATATAGTATAGTTGTAACTCTAGTGACCGTGCCCCCCCCCTCCTCTGGAATCTGTGCCACCCGGAGTGCCCCATCCTGTCTCGGATCTGTGTGCACCCGCTGTTAATGTCTTAACCATCACACCACTTTGGAGCTGTTGTCTCTCCGATGTTGTAATGACTAAAAAAAGAAGACTTTGCCCTCCGCCTGCCCTTCACTCTCCATGAGCAGGACAGTGGTGGGAACAGATGTTGCCATATCCCTGGCTTGTCCAGATATTACAGGGCACAGACACTTTCTAAGCCGCTTTATTACACCCAGGCAATGGCTGAATAGTAACTCCATTTTATTGGGGCCAAATTAGTTTTTATGGCTCTGAAAACAGTAGCACAGGAAGGAGAAGAAGCTGGAGACCAGATCATTATTTTGGCAGGACCTGTGGAAAGTTTGAGCTCCTGTCTTGCAACTTAAAACTGAGATTTTTTTTAGGCTGAACTGGTATTCCTTTACCTCATACCCCAATGGGAATAGTTATAGGCCCTTCGTAATGATAAATAGCCAATATTAAAGTGATACGTTGTTGGATATCATGTAGTAATTATGCCTATCCAGGATACACTGCAGATACATAAGGGCTTTGGCAGTATTCACATGTGCTGTTTTTAGTGCAATTGATGCAGTTTTTGTAGAATTTGTAGATTTCGTGCTAAAAACAAAGGAACTGTATAAAAGCACAAAGTGTAAGTGTGAAACCATTGCAATCTCATCATACGTAGTCCTATTTACATAGCAGGAATAAATCATTGTCCAACAACCTGGTTCACACAGTCTTTGTCAATTTGATAGAACAGCTCTTTATGTTCTCCTTCCTACTGGCCTTGTCCATGTGTCATTAGTTGCTAAGGCCACGACAATGCTTGGCTTTATGGATGTAACTGTGACAACTGGCAAACTAAAGCTATATTGAGTGCTGGTGGGGCTATACACATAACCGTATAGGTTACGGTATATGACTCCTTTGTGTTAAATGGCATCGCTATCTTCATAATATATTGAGAAATGTGTTGTATTGATCCAATAAAATTGTGCACACCCAATATGTATACATGACTTTATAAATACTAATAAGATGTTTTCATGTATATTTAGTATTTTATAAGACATGACCCTTTTTTAAATTTGTTTTGGAATTTTTACTCAATGTCTAGAATGCACAGGGCAATGATAGGGCCCCATATTCTTCCATGACTCACTAAATGGCTGCCATATGCTTCTGATTTTACATGGAGGCCCCAGAAGTAGTTTCTTATCAACTGCAGCATGATTCATCGACTCCAGTGCTATAGAAGCGATGATGGATACCTTCATGTCTGAGCTATATAACATGACAATGTATGGATCGTCTTATGGCGTGAATGGATAGGGCACCTGAATGATGCCTAATATATAACGATCCAATTTAGAAATTTGATGTAGACCTCAATGGAGTGTGGTCTGATTCTGTCCCAAAATTTCAGAATGAATATTGTGAATCAAGATGGTATGTCCCACTGGGTACAAGGACTGACACTTATGCACTTCAGTTGTATAGTATGCAAAACGTGATAGTCATAAATAACTATAAATAGGACAAAATTAAGTATTTTGATGATGAGATGTAGGTCAGGGTGACACTCCTTCTGCACACCTGTGTGACCTGGTCATTAGTCACGCGCCCATTTAGACAGATGCCGTCCCATCAGCCCTAGTGTATTTGTAAACAGGGCAGGACCTGCCTATAAAGTCCTTGTTTTCATTCACACCCATTGTACAAACACCTCCACCCGCTGCTGTATAGATGGCTGCAGCTGCTCATGAATATTGCTCAGCCAGGACTGACTGCAGGCTTTCTGTGCTTTCTCCCCTGCTAAGCCAGAAGAGCTGTTTCCTTTTCTTTGTTTCAAGGCTGGAGTTTGCGTCATACATTCCAAGTGGCATATGTGTGCTCTTTCCTGTTTCTGATCACGGGTCCTGACCAAACCTCTGTCACTGCCCCAGCTACTCCCAGTCTCCACCCTGGGAGCCAACACCTCTGCTCCACCATTTCTTAACCCTTTATCCATACCCGATGACATATACAAACCACAATGTATACAAAATATATACGGTTTTTGGGGGGGATCTGATATTGATGACCTGCCTTCGATCAGATCGATGGTGGTCTGACATGTGATACCCCCATCGAGCAGCTGTTCTTGGCAGCCTCCAATACCACAGCTATTTGGAGCCAGAAGCAAGAGGCTCTGTCCACTGTGTAGTGGCCCCGCTCAGTTCCCCTTCGTATCTATTGCCAGATTCTCTTGCCATCGGAAACTTTATGGACTCCATAACAATGCAAGTGCTGGTTTAGAGTCCTGGAGGTCTCAGAGGTCTGGTAGAAGACTGTCTGTCTAATTTTGAGGCTATTTCCTAGACCCTCATAAGGATTTTATCTCATGGGTCTATAGAACACTTCATGTTTGCCTGGAATACTTTTCACGTTCCAAAAACAAAGTTTAAATGGTTTGGGTGTGAATGGTAGCAATGTTTTCACAGTTCAATTTGAGCTAAAAGAAGAAAAGTTCAGCAATATTTACAGTCATATTATACTGGCTCTGCTAAAAGAATGAACAAATCCTAAAGATGGCCACACAGTTTCGATTCTACTTTATTCTACCAACATCTACTGCTTTCATAAGGGTAAAGGGATGAAAGAGGACTCAAAGAAGGACTCTCATCTTTCATCTTTTTAACCACTGGCTAACATGGTACAACAAATCCTTTGGCTTTTCAAAAAAGGTAAAGGGGAATAAGCCGCTGCCAGACAACTCAAGTAGTAGCTTATCTCCCTTAAGGACAAAGGATTGGGCATCATGAAATTCAAGTGGTGAAATCTTCTTTCCCAGACATCTGCTGATGGGGATAAACCCAGGATAACCCCATACACGGGTCGTTCTCATTTTCAGCATTTTTTGCCAACTTTAATCTAATCTATTTGGGCATCCTACATATATCCTGCTGTGATCACTGACTTGGTGACATGGATGTTCCTCCTGTTATTAGATATTACGCCATCAAAATAGTTTACCATAGTAAAAATAATATTATCCAGCGATAACTTGATGTTGGATACTTTCATTTCCCTAGTGATAAACAATGTTTTTATCTCATTCTGTTTATTTTTTGGGACAGGATCCAATAAAGAAGGAAAGAATTTGCTAAGATCAACCAGAGTCTACAGCTCAGTTCACTTACTTTCTTTCTTTTTCCTTTTTCCTTCCATTAGATGTATCTTCTGAAATCTTCCCGATCATTTATAGACTATACTTCCCATATTCACTTTTTTGTAAATAATGTTCATACAGAACTACCTTTTTATCTTTTAGCAAATGCTTCAGCACTCAGAGTTCCGGTGAAAAAATGGTTAGCTTTATTCCATTAAAATCCATATCAACGTGCATAAACAGAGGTGACAGTCGCAAGACAGGTACAGGTATTCGACCTACGCGTTTTGCTTACAGAAGCTTAGTCATGGTCTACCTTTTATATATAGTATTCTGTAAATGGGAAGCGAGTACAGATCTACCATTAATCTTGGTATTAAACGGTTGGAGATTGGACATGTTGAGCTACATTAATCTATAAATTAGTCTTTTTTTTTTTTTCCACCCTACAATAACTGGTACCAGAGCTTGTCTGGCAGACATTCATTTGTCATCCTCCAAAGGGGCTTTTAATCAGCAGTATGCTGAGTTCACAAAAAATTGTGTGTGATATGGTTGCTGCATGTTGTGTGCCAAGATTGGGCCTGGTGTCTAAGAATTAAAAATTAGTAGAATTTATACTTTCACTCTGTTTTGGATCTCACACCTCCTAAGACACATCATAACTCTTTTAGCACAAACTGCATAAAAATCTGTCCCGTGTGAACACCTTCTTAGGCTGAATTCACACGAAGGTACGGAGGACGTATGTACAGCTGCAAGCTTGTCCCCCATAGACGGCAATGGCCGCATCTCTATGGAGAGGGGAGGGGTCACCGGCCGGGCATACTTTCGTGTAAATGCAGCCTTATTATAATGATTCCTGCTCTTTGGCCGTATTGATGATGTATTTTTCTAAATTTAACCAAAAAGTTCCTGTGTACTTTTCTAGGTATGACTCTAAATGTCATATGTTGTGGAAGTGTGACGAAAGCCTGTGGCATGAAACTATAACCTGTTACTCACAAACATGAAAAACACACATCTAACATTAGAACAATGTAACAAGGAAATTGTCATATGTAGTAAACAAGGACATTCAGAGAAACTGCACATTCAGTGGAAACAACTTCAGAACCGAGGACTTTCCCTGGAAGGCCATTAAATGGGGTGTGGAATTAATGTGAGATTACACCATCTCCAGCCCCACCACCAGCTTCTCTATGATCGCTCTTTCAGATTGTTCCACTGTCCCGGAAATCTTCACTTTCTCAAAGTCTGATCACATTTCCAGGTCAATAGTATTTGGCTGCCCTTCTCATTATTTGTAGTTCTTTCCCCAGACTCACAGTTAGGACATCCTTTGTTATTGTGATCTGCAGACCGGCTGTATTCTTATACGTGCTCAGAGAAACCTTTAGTGTTACTCAGATAAATTGTATTCTAATGCGGTATTCGAGGGGGACGAGCACAGTCTATTGTTCCCTGTTATCAGTCTTTTCAGCTTAGACTGTAGTTATTGAGCTGGATAATGTAAAGGTAGGAGTTAAGCTTTTCTGGGTTTTCAATTTAAAGGGATAGTCCTTTTATTTTTTTTCTTTTGGGGGTGCTACATGGAAGCTCCAGCTGTCACACCCTGTACTGTGCTCAGCCGACCTCACTGACTACATCATGATGGCTTCCATTATTCATTTATGAAAAAAATCCCAAAATGAGGACTACAAACTACAAGGTAGCATGGTGGCTTAGTGGTTAGCATTACAGCCGTGCAGCGCTGGGGTCCTGGGATCAGGTCCCATCCAGGTCAACATCTGCAAAGAGTTTGTATGTTCTCTCTGTGTTTGCATGGGTTTCCTACCACACTCCAAAACATACTGGTAGGTCCATTGGGGACAGGGACTGATTTGACAGGCTCTGTGCAGCGCTGCATAATCTGTGCGCTATATAAATAAATGACTTATCACCCATCTTTAGCATAGGTAATCAATTTGAGATTTGCAGGGGTGATATGCTGTTTTTTTGTTTTCATGCCCCAAGTTCAAAAGTAAAATATAGATAATGCTTGAAGTGAATGGGGCTGAGTTGCATTACCAAGCACGGCCACTCTGAAGTGTACAGTGCTGTGCTTGACAGCAAGTAAAGAGACCTGTGTCTTCTGTTTTCTTCCATTACTTTATTATTGGATCACTAACATGATTTGTAGCTTCGGAAAACTGGCTGACTGTATACCAAACGGTTATCATCCTGTTATCCCTGATATAGCTGTAACCAGAAAACCGATCAGGGGAGATTTATCATAAGTTTCTGAGGTAAAACAGTTCTAGTTGCCCATGGCAACCAACCAGAGCTCTGCTTTTATTTCCCCACAGCTCTTTATAAAATTAAAGCTGAGCTCTGATTGGTTTCCATGGGCAACTAGAATAGTTTTACCTCAGAAACTTATGATAAATCTACCCTGATCTGTTTCCTGGTTACAGCTATTTCAGGGATAACTGAATGCTAACCAATCAGAGCTCAGCTTTAATTTTATAATTGCCATTGGCAACTAAAACAGTTCTGCTCTAAGAAACTTCTGATAAATCTCCCCCGATGTGTCTAGAAAGAAACTAGTATTTTTTTCCTGTCTGTTACAACCAATCACAGTGCAACTTTCATTTCATAATCTTCCCAGGAAAAATGAAAGCTGTGTAGTGATTGGTTGCTACAGGCAACAAAGACAGAATTAAACTTGGACAAAAACAACCTGTATGTTAGGATATATGGGACTTGTATTTCACACATGATACAAAAAAAAATTGCATCAGGGAACTATCTGGTCAGTTCTAGCTTCTCATCTGGCAACATTTGGTGATTTTTATGCCAACTTCTAGTTAAAAAGTTGTTCAATAACCCACATTTTTCACCTGAACTTCCCTATTATTCAGGCCTATCACCAATCCCCAGACACCAAAATGCCCCACCTTTCAGTCCCCACCCATAATTGCAGACTGCAATGTGCCAAGTCATGTAATACTTCAGTCAATGGGTGCATTATCACCTGCTGCACTAAATAAACTACAGGCTTTTTCTTTTATCATAAAATATACAATAAAACTTGTGGGTCAACAGCGCAAACGCTGTGTAAACCCTGACATCAAATCCGTCCCGAATTGATGAGATTGTATTTGCTTGATATAAAAGTTTTGTACTTCATGAAAACTCTGAATGAACTCTTTGCTTTGGTCATCTTAGAAATCATAAGTGGCCTTCATGATGTGAAGGGATCAAATCAGCAAAGTTTTTGGCATTTTAGGTTCACAATGAGATTGGGAATATGTACCGGTCAGCCATAATATTGAAACCTCTGTATGTTAACCTGTACTGAACTGGGGCTGCAAATTACGGATGCGTGGTCCGTTTTTGCGGGCCTGCCTGTCATCAGTGTGCAGTTTTCAGATCCGCAATGCGTGCCATTCATTATTTCACGTTCCCTTCTATGGGGAGGCCTAAGCCACAAACGCTGGCAGGGATAGGACTGGATCTGAGTTTTCTACAGCCTCCACAAAGATTTGTGAAAAACATGCCCATGTGTATGTATATACATGAATATGAATGTGTCGCTAAAAAAAACTGAAAACACTTGGACAAAAACAAGATGTTGAGTGCATTAGGTCTTAGTCAGGATTCTGGATTGTATATAACTATAGATTTTGTTTAACTAAGGCCTCGTTTACTCCTCAGAGCTGCGTGTAATGACCTCGTACAGGACTACTCCATACAACATCTGCTTCTATGGGGGGTGGTCATCAACATAAGCCAAAAAATTTAAATCCAGAATTTAGTTCCGCTCTCTCCCTAGAGATGAATGGGTTAAACATAGCAACTCTTCCAAGATGTGACCCTGCAACATTGTGGGAGAGGAAAGAGGAAAAGGTAACTGTGCAGGAAAGGAAAAATCCTGCCTGGATTCCTCAGGAAATGTCTCATACTCCCTGCTGTTAAGGCTCCACAGTTGTTTTCCTAACCTGGGCGAGGCTCCTCGAGAGCTGTCCCCTTCACCTCCCCTGGAGTAGACAGTGTTCATGAGGAAAGGGCATGAGGAAGTACTTTGGAGAAAAGAGGAAGATTTAAGAACGCTGACTTTTGCAGCCCGCAACTTTTTTTGCTTATAACCATATTTTTATGCATTTAACCCTTGGAGCAGATGCTTCAGATGTGTGTTTTATCTATGGAGGTCTGAGAGACTCTACATAACCTGAGCACAGAGTAGTAAGTGTAGAAGAGTGTCGATGAACCTATGGCATGGGCACCGGAAGTGGCACTGTGGGCACCCAACCTATCGCACCAGCACAGAGATCACAATATAGAACTCAAGGCCTCTTCCTGAAGTTCATTGTATCCCAGGACGTGCCACACTCTGCGCTATTATAAAGTGGCACATCCAGGTCTGCCTAGGACTACAGGAGAGTGAGAAGGTGCGGACATAGTCAAATTATGGTTACTGCCACAGTTCATCCTGTTAGGGGACCATGGAGGAAAAACTATAATGATAATGTGATCTTGCTCTCCTTCTTTTAATGTTATTGGTGTTTTCAGGACATTAGAAAGCTGTGGCAAAGCAGGGAGCTACATCTTACTGCTTAATTTGCAGTGTTTGGGCGATGTGTTTCTATAAAGTGAAGGCCAGTGTGGCACCATTGATATGAAACCTGATTTGCAGTCCCTGGGGCATATGAGCATAGGGAAACCTTTACCATTATGCCATAACTAGAATGACCTTGGATATGGTCCATATGGTACCTATCTATCTTGCTTACGTAGTCCCAAAAAAAGCTTTCCAAATGAGTAGAAATCACCGCCAGTTATCCAAAACAAAATTTAAAAACTAGGGAATGCTGTACTGTAGGGTCCGCTAAAATATTGGCCCTGGGCACTGATCCATTACAAAGTATTGCATTTGGTGCAGCCATGTGCCGGCTTATTTTCAGTATCATAACTATTTGCCCTTACAATACAGTACAGTGGATAGAATTTTAACAAATCTCATCCACATTAATATTTTTTTCACCCACTTTGTATAAAACTCCATACAGTATAAGTATCAAGAGAACAAATGTGACGGTGTCTCTCCCGGGCGGCTGACACACCTTTACTTCACATGCTATTTCCTTTAAATGTGCTTTGTACCTATGATTAGGATTAGCTAATCTCTTGTAGTTTAACACGGGATTGTTTTTTTTTTCCTTTTAAACTACTTAGGAATTGTGCAATAGTTGTGAAAAAGTAAGCTGTGAAATATTAACCAGTGATACAGCATTAGTCAACATGACCTGATGCTTCTGTGAGTGTCTCTGTAGCCTTGCTGTCTCTGAACATCTGGGAAGACTAATATAGAGGGTTTTTTTCTGTGTATAACCGATTTCTCATGGAAGTCTTCCCAATGATCCTGCAGGTATTGCCGCACATGCAGATCGCAGATATAAGGAATACTCTTCTGTTTTGAACACATGCGTAAATGGGGAACAGATGATAAGAAAGTGGGTAGTATGGTGATATTGTGAATAAAAAATTAATAATGCATTCGAGGAAATTCCTACTACGTTCTAAAAGAACTGCCCCTTTTAAAAAATGTTACGTCTTTTGTGCTCTATTGCATGTTGATGGTCTCCATATACATTGAAGCAAAGTTGTGCAATCTTACATTTCAGAAGGACTAGTCAACTATCATTTGTGTAAATGGACCTTCCACTGAATGGGTACCGTATAGATTTTATTTCCCAAATATATGCCGTAAGGGTTATTATCATACAGTACGATGGCCGCAAAATTGATGCAATATCTGACAAAATAGGTCGACATTAATTTAGTTTTGGCATCAATCGTCTTATCCTTGTAGCTATACACCCTGGCAAAGAAAACCTGTTGCCTACTTTCCCAGCACACAGGACTCGTGCCAGGCCTAGCGACTGTTTGAGTCTCAATGCTGACCTTTTGTTGGCTGAATGTGATTATCTGCCCTACAATCATCTGTTCACAGACTGGGGTTTTTATCTTGAACTTTTGATGTCAAGTGGTTTGGGTTTGGTGAAGTGAGTTTGCTTGTGACTCAACCTTTGTACTCTACTGATAGTAATAATTCGATTAAACTAGCTGCCGCAGACTGGAAAATCAACCTAGAAATGTGGACTGTAGATGGAAAGAGCCAAATAGTTCTTATGGATTAAGTGTTTACCAATTATTTGTAGCTTTCAACAGTGTTGGACAGGCCCACCAGAGAATCCGAGGATTCTCTGGTGGGCCCATGCTCCGACCTAATACTTGACCCTAGAGATTCAGCAGAAGGCTACTAGGTCTAATTTTCTAGGGGTTGATGAAGGATAGGCTCCAAGAAAAATTAATCTGGTGGCCCTAGTGTCAGTGTCAGATATATTCTTATTATTGTAATCTGACCATAGTATTTAGTGAACTGCTGGTTCTCCTCAGTCCATATTACTTCATGTGATAGAGCAAAATAAGTCTAGATCCCTTGTAAAAAAATTGTGCTCCTTTTTCTAGAAGTGTAGCTTTATATGGAACTGGGTGAACTGAATTTAATTTGCCATAAAATTGCAACACCGGCGCTTGTGACTTTATATTGAACTTTTTTTTTGCTATGTAGTGTTCTCATTGGTGTTGCGTTATCACTGTGCTGTACTTTGCCATCTTTATCTAAGAGACAACTTCCCCTAATAAAAGAAAGTAGCACTTGATATTCTGAACACTTTCATCTTATTAGTGTAATGAAGACATGGCAGCTGATGAGGGTACACAAGGAGTACTTACCATTTGTTCATTGATATGACGCTATTCTATGAACCCTATAGTTCTCATTATGTTGTATATGCGGATGACATGTCTTACATATGTACTAATAATTACCCAGTTATGAGCTTCCTGACCTAATATCACTTGGTATGGTAGTTCCAGTTGCGGTATGTCTTAATGATTTTACCACATTGTATGTAAGTAATAAGGCGTTCAGTGAAATCCAGTAGCGTTTTAATTTTCCCCATGGTCTTGCTGTGAACCTTTTTTTTTTTTTTTTTTTTTTTTTTTTTTTCGGGACACGTACTCCGATGTGCTCAGATGTGCTTGGGAACATTTTCCAGCACTATCCCTGTAGACAAGAGAGCCCCTTGTTCCTTAAGTCAGTATAGTTTGCCTTGGAGGAGGGAACTAGTCTGCATACTTTCTGCAGTGGGATCTGATATCAACTTTGTTCCCCTAACTAGCCTACCCTGTTTCACTTGTCCAAATCGGTAATGCAGAAGCTTGAGACAGGAAACCAGACAGCAGTCTGCTCTGATAAGGGATGGTATTGTCTAAGGGAGGGGACCAGGGCTATTTTCTTTGTAAGCAGCCCTCCCTTTCCCCTGACAGCATGCAGGAGCCACATTTAACCAGTTCAGCTTTGGAGGCTTTAAGCGCCCATATTTGTGGTTGACGTGTGACATCTGATGACAGTACACCCCTACCTAACATACCACAAGACAACTGGGGCGCAAAAGAATCCCTTTTTTTCCCTAAACACATTAAAGCCATCACGTCCAACCTCTATTTTTCATAATCTGATTTCCGTTAAAGAAAATATGCAAAAATTGTGATAGAAATTCCGCAGATTTATCTGAAATTCCAGATTACTGTTAAGTGACATGTTACTTAGATTTACAGATAATTCAGGTTTCTACTAATTTCTATTGGGAATGGTCATTGTATAGTGTTTCACCTGTAAGCATCCTGCCAATAACAGTGTAGACATGATTTCTGTTCACTGTCAGCAAGCAGAGACCTTGAAGCATTTTAGTGAATTAACAATGTATATCACCAAATTATTCTATTCTATTAGAAAGTTCTAAAGATTCAGTAGAGAAAACATAAACTAAATAATACCCTAATACCACATTGTTATAGTATGTGTTGGGGGGGTGACTCTATAGATCAAGCGTATATGCTAAATCCTACAGCTATACCATCTTCTAACGCTACCTCTATAAGGCCACCATAGCGTAATCACTTACGGTTAGCCACAGAGGAATTGCTGGTGGCTAACCCATAGTAATTTATAGGGACAGCCAGGGAATGGGGTTTAAAAAAATTCCATCTGAATCCTACATAAAAAAAAATATTATTTAGGTGTACAGTCCACAGCATTTATTGATATGGATTCTTACTGTGGCTTTCAACATTTGCATTGCTTTTTGAAACATTTTCAAACTCTGTGCTATGCCTTGAATTGCATTTTTTTTCAGTTTCAAAATATCTGCTTGCTGACAGAGAATAGAAATCTCATTCACAATCAAGACCCGCATAAGAACTGTTGTTACAGTGTAAAGTCAATGCAATTCTACACGAGATGCAATTAAAAGCAACATGTATGTATTTTAACAAACTTTCACGCATTAGTAGATGAGGATCAATTTTGGGGAAAGTTTGGACATCTCCGTGCTTTGAAAAAGAAATCTGAATTCGAGATTTTTATCTCACTTTAAACAATGGTCATCTTGCCCCCATTAAATGGCCTCTCACATGAATTGGGTCAAGTCAGGGGAAGTAACAATGAGCTCAGTATCACATAAGAAGATATTCAACATCTTGGAAAATCTCCTTATAGTGAACATAATCCTTTCCTCTTCCCGGGGGTCTGGGGATTGGCAGATGTTGACCATCGGCACTGGTTGCTAGTCCGTACTTTACTATACTCAGATTTTTATTCTGCAGTATGACATTCCCATAATGTTTTATCCTAGTATATAGCCATGATATATATTTATATCCACATTTCTTGGATATAGCTGCTCCTATTTCTCACCAACCTCTGTTTGGCATCTGGCTTCAGCAGGTTGGTCACCATGCAGCCAACAATAGAAGTATCACAATAGCTCAATGACTACAATAAGACATGTTTGTTTTTTCAGCAGCAAAGTTTCCCAGTAGTAAATTGTAACAGAAGCAATGATCACACAGTCTAGTAGTCTGAATAGTATCGGAACTGGCGTGCCCTTACATCAGGAATGTGTAAACTGTAGTACTGCAAAATTCTTTAGTTCTAACGTCACCCGTATGTCTAACAAATGTGGGTAGTTGTAGCTAATTTCCTCAACCTCATTTATAGCATAAATACAGTCACTAAATCATGAGCCTGCAATGTGCTACAATGAATTGTATGTGTCTGTCTTCACTGCAGTTCTGCATTTATGAACTAAAATGTCTAGGATAAATGTGCTTTTCTGTCTTTACTCGATTAGATCAATACAAGATTAGATGAAAAAAAAGAAACTCAACGCATTGAAATTAGGGATTTTTTTTCTCTCCGTAAAGCAGAGGACTACTGAAATGACTGTGTCCTCCTATGTGTTGTGTGAAATGGGTTATAAAGCAAGTCACAAGCCGACTTGTTCGAGGGAAATGAGCTTTGTATGGAAGAAATGGGCAGCACAGTGGCTCAGTCCCACCCAGGTCAACATTGGCAAAGAGTTTGTATGTTCTCTCCATGTTTGCATGGTTTTCCTTCGGGTTCTCCGGTTTCCCACCCAACTCTCAAAACCTACTGTTAGGTTGATTAGATTGTTAACCCCATTTGGGACAGGGACTGATCTGGTAAGCTCTGTGCAGCGCTGCATAATCTATGTAATCTGCTATATAAAAAAAGAATTAATAATAATAGTATTTTAAAAATGCTAATAATTGATGTATGAGGGGATATTACACAGGACGGGATATGTGACCATTCACACTAGACGCCATTGAAAAAATATTTAAATAGTGTGTGTATGTGTATTATTTATTTTATGGCTGCATTCTCAAAGGCTGCTCAACCATCAACCTATCTATGCAGCGTAGTTTACATTGAGGTAGGTTAATATCAGATGATCCAGAATAACAGGATTGAGATATTGTCAAATTGTTTCACTCCAAATGGATAAAGATCCAATATTTTGGTAAATGGCACAATTTGGTAAATTGTGCCATGTGACTTTTTCATATTCTTCATTTTCTGATTATTCAGGATTAATTCTGATGTGTGTGAATTTGCTTGGCATCCGTTTATGGTTTATCCAATTTTATGTCATGTTCAGAAGTTGTCCTGTACGATAGTTGAAGAGTTTTGGTTTTCTTGCATTTAGTTTTTAGTGATCAATTCCTCACTTCTGTGATGTACATGTGTTCATTGGGTTGCTACCTCTTGTAGACCATTAAATGTTACAATTGAATTCGCTTGGATCAAGAACTTAAGGTGGTCTTTCCATTGCCTTATACCTTCAACCATTTCAGACAAATTCTCCTTTAGTCAATTCTGACCCCCTGTAAATACTTGCATGCTCAGTTCAGCCAAGCATTTGTGTGTTCTGTGTAATAGGTTGTGGCCAGACATCGCTGATCAGTTTATTCCTTGCCTTCTCTTTCTAAAATCAATGGCTTCATTTGATATTGGTGTAATGTGAACGACCACCTTTTATACATGAGCCCAGCTCCACCATAAATCTGCATGCTCAACTCTGTTATCTACATTATAGGGAATAAATGTCACTAAGGGTATGACTTCTGGGACCTTGACTGTAGTCCACAAGCTCCCGGTGACCACAACTCCATTAGCCTCTATGGGGTAGCTGGATCAGCAGTTTAGGCAGCCCTAGATATGATAGGTGGTCCTACATGCAGACCACCTCTTCACATAGGGTGCTCAAGGACCTGCATTCGGCGATTGCTGGTTGCTCCCATGGTCATACCTTGGGCAGTGTGAGACTTGTTATGTTGCTATCTGCCTTTCTCACTCATGCAGATCGGTATAGAGAGCGTTGATGTGGTATGATGAGTAGTGTCTGCAAAATATTGTGTACATAGCTGCACAGGATAAGAATCAGGATTACAAAACACAGCAGAGGCGGATGGTGGGAGGTGTAAATGGCTTTTTCAATGGGGAATCTTCAATCGGGAAGAAAACAAGTGCAATGTACATGTTATGTTCTGCTGTATCACATATCTACTGTAAGCGTAGCAACTAATGCCAAGAAACAGGACTGAAGGTGTCATGGAGTCCTGTACATTATTAACACAGCTACCTGATTCGGAGGACTAGGGCAGAAAGTGAAGGTTTACTTGTATATTAGGGGATTACCTGCTGCGAAAAGCAGTTACGTAAAACACTCCTCTTATCAGTATTTCCCTAATTAGACTTTATTCGCGCATCCTAGTAAATTTTTTTTTCATCTGTCGGAATCTCTAGTTTCTCTCCATAGTTGATCAAATTTTGGCAATGTTAAAATATTTATAAAAACATCACAAATTACTCCTAAAATGTATAAGGACAGCTAAGGAAATTTGAAATAGACCTTTTGATGTATTTTTTTAAAAAATTATAATATATATTATTTTAGGGGAAACTCGTTAGGAGGCTATGCCCAGCTCCTCCTGCTTTATAACATACTGCCTTCAAATAGGATTCTATGTACAATCTACTTAACACCTTCTGCTCTATAAAATGCTGTCTGCAGCTAGAACGCTATGTATAATCTGCTTGGCTCCTCCTGCTCTATAACATGCTGTCTACAAACCGGATACTATGTACAATTTGCTGAGCTCTTACTGCTCTATACCATACTGCCTGTACATAGTATCCTATGTACAATCTTCTCAGCTCCTCCTGCTCTGTAACACACTGAAGTAGATTTAGATGTGAGTATCCCTATTTCTGTAATACACTAAGATGTTTCTATGCATACAGTGACATTAGAAGGTGTTATCGGTGTGGTCAGCTTACGTGATTCAACACCTTATTATGCTTCGTTTCCTGTGTTGGTAGCTTTCATTTCTATGTTTTTACTATGTGTATTACAGTAAATCTTCACCTTGCGGAATTGGGATATGCATAGTACTGCATTATTGTAAAATGATCAGGTATTCAAAGAAATTTAGGTGGAAAAACATAAAGAATAGAAAGTAAAATTACTGTGTTGTCTTTTGCGGTTAGCTCTGAGGTCCTGCATACTAATCATTACAATTGCAACAAATGCATGGAGCTTGTATGTTCACCTTGTATAGACAGGTGCTTGGCTTGACTCCTACACTCAAAAACATATAGGAAATATAGAGTTTGAGCCTTGCTGGGACAGTCGGTGCTACAGAATATGTTGGCGCTATGAAAGCAAAAGACATTAAATATTGAGTATATTGGGTACCTGTTGTTTTATGGATCTGGAGGGCAAAACTCTAGCAACTTGAACCCTTAAAAGCTGGTCTACAGATTTAAGATGATGATTATAAGTGAAACTCCTGTAAATGTGGCAAAGACAAGAAGTAACTCTCGGCAGCATCTTCTATCAACCCCATGATGCTTACTCAGCACTTGGGGAATGCACCTTGAGGTCACCAGCTGCAGAGAACATGGCTTTATACCTAAAGTGATGAAAGCTGTCACAGTGCAGTCAGCCTGCCAATCTTATACCTGTGAATCCTAAACAATCCTGAACCCTCCCATTTGTCAAGTTTACAGAAACCTTTGCCTTTTTTCATCATTGGCATAGAAACGCACATCTATATTCTAGCAGAATCCTCGCTCTCCAAGTGATAGTTTATATAAAGGAGTTACTGATTCACAAATATTTATGTAAAATTTTCAGGAACTTAGAACAATGGAGATCTGTGATGAAGTTTTGATTGTGGGGGAAGATGTTTCCTACGCACCGCAGGATCCTTGCTTAGGAATTCAAGTAAAACTAGGGCTGCAAGGCATTTTCTTTTCTTTTTTTGGGATGTGAATGTGTTGCATAATGATATCACGTGTCACTGTGCTTCATGTAGCAAAAAAATGTTGCATCACACCTGTCACTAGACGGAATGACACAATGTGGCTGCAATGTTGCAGTTGATGAGATCAAGAGCGGTAAAATAGAATTGACATTTGTAAAATCTCTCATTTTGGGGTAAATTTATTTCATCTGTTTCTGTAACTTCCTAAAACTCCTATGTTTAGTACTAGATCGTATAACTTTAGCATTTTCGCTTTGTAGAACTATGGTGCTGGCTTCAATCCATCCAAGGGCACCATCTGAATAGCCAGTAATGTTTTTGCAGGTTTCCTTTTGAATTCTAAGTTTTTCCAAAAAAATATTGGTTGGTGCCTGTCTCCAGTTGAGCTCACCATGTGAGGGATAGTCATCTGTGTGTGCCGCTGAATATGTGGGCAATTTCTAAAGTTACTATACATTGACGATGTTAGACTACAGCAGCTATTGAGACTCATCGCATCAAGCATGCTCTATATTCTACTAGTAAATCTGACTGCAGACGTGAACTAAACCAGTCCTAGTAAAGGAAAATTTTTCATTCTCTGCAGATTACACTTGTATATTCATAAATTTATAATATATTAGGGGAACACCAAACTTTCCCATAGATCCAGCGAGTTATTCTGACTGCCATAATTGGGGAGGGGAAGGAAAATTTTCATTCTACAGGTCTTGTAGTTTTTTGCCTTCCTCTGTAGGTTGGACCTCATGCCCCGACATGATGTTGTTTTGGGGTTTTTTTTCCTCAAATTCATCTACTTTAAGTAGATTGTTGGGCTGCCAACATAAAGACTTTTTGATTAGAGACCCTTCAAATGCCATAATTTGGGCTTAACCCTATTGGTGGGGTGGTGCTATGCCCCTTATTAGGATCGCTAATCAGTTGGCTATAGTACACTTAGGCTATCAAGAGAAATCATGACTTGTAACCCACCTTTGAAGGACCCCACTGAGGTTATTTATCATCTTCCTAAATGGACAAGTCCTTTTACATAATCCTTCTTACTCCTCACATTCTGGACATCTATGGAGGTGGTGGGAGGGGAGATGTAAGTAACATCAAGGGAATAAAGGAAAGAAAACAGCCTAGAAAATCCCATTTTCCTCCAACAACAGATGCCCAAGGGCGTTGGACGTTCTCCCTACACTATAGAATGACATAAGCTATTGTCTATTGGCAACTTTCCATATGAAACCTTTGACTTGTATCACGATTGGATATTTCAGAGTAGTTAAAGTTCCCTGTTCCTGATAAAGAAAATAATGGCCCAATGATGAGGCGAATAAAGAAAACACACAGGCTCACAACACATTGAAGACGAGATTTACTGTCTGATAATACTGAATATCGGCCATTATCCTGAAGCTTCCCTGCCCATAATTACTGCAGAGTAACTAATTCTTCTTTATGGCAGGGCTATTACTGAGTCAGACATGCCTTTCTGCTGATGCTCAGCTGCTGTCCATATACAGCACTGGGGGCCCCAAACATGTTTTTTTCTACTTATGAGACATTATGTGATCTGTCTGAATATTTAGAAGACTATAACTGTTAATTGAAGACATCAGTAAGACAGAACACAAAACTTTTGTAACTCGGTCCAAGTGTAAGCAACTTGAGAAGTATTTATTTTCTGAGCGAATGAAACCCGTCACAATGAATATAGAGTCTTGTGTGAAAGTTGAATGTCCTAGAGCAGGAGGACCTGACGTATAGTTTTACAAGAAAATATTCATAATCAATTGTATTTTTTTTTCATACAAAACCCTTTTTATTCTATGGAGACCAGTGCGTAAGTGAATAAGCTGAGGTCACTGTCATTCACTTATTAAGAACACCCACTGATGCCCCAAGAACACTACTTAGTGTACTGAGTAAGCATGCTATCCCCTATCCGCAGGAAAGAGAAATTTAAGCTGACCCATGAGGGTCCCATGAAAACAAATGTACCTGTGTGAAGATAATTTCCCATAAATGTCGCCATGTTTTCCCTTAGAAACGAGACGGTATTGCTTGGATACGACCACCCCTGCACCCTGACAGTGGTGGACACACATGCCCTATTGAGCCCTGCCTGAGCATCTGGATTCAGCATTCATTACCATGGGACATGTGATAACTCCTGGACAATTCATATGAAAAAAAATTAATTGTTTCTTTGTATAATCCCTCCAGGAGAGGTGGTTGTATCCAAGGGCAGATATCTCGTTTCCAAGAGACATGGCTACATTCATTATAAATTATGTAAATTACAATTTGGACTAATATAAGCAACATGTATTATTAGTAATGTCATAGAACCACAGTTGTACAAAGTAAATTTATGCCATAAAATGTATTTTAAAATTTATTTGGAAGCTCTTGCTTATGTTCTAGCCATGCTGTCTTTTTTTGCTAATTTTTCTGAAGGCTTTTTATGTCCTTTAGTTATATAATACCTATATATCGGCTACCTTTTTCTCTGAGTTCCACATTCAGCCTTACACCCTCCAGCACCCGTGGTGCCTGCAGTGCTTTTCTAATGACTTACAGGCCTCTATTTCTCTGAGGTGGTTAAAGCCCAATATGTCTACAACACATCATAGGAAGTGCTCTGGAAAGGTCAGTTCAGGGATTGTGTTGGTTTATACCCCCCCTCTTCCTTTTTCATTGTTGATCTCCAAGGTCTGTGCTCTAAACCAGACAATCCCACAGCCCCCACACAAACCAACATCTGGCAATCCCCAGCAGAAGAGCTCGCCTTGTAAGGTGGAGGAAGAGAGTAAATTACATGAAATGAAGGAGATTTCGGATATCCTATGCAGTGCTGTCTGATGGCAAACACAGATGTGTTATTGGATTTTATGAACACGTCTGTAGCCGTTCATGTTCACCGGGACTGTAGATCCCCTTTGTGATGACAGTACATGTGATTATACAGCAATTTATCCTCTTTCTGCTTAGTGTTTGTTCTGTGTTGTTCTCTATACGTCCGGGAAAACATGTGGACATACTTTTTTTTTTTTTTTGTTAAGGGAATTTTTATTCCGGACATTTCCTACAAAACAACCTAATAAAAATGATGCAGATCCTGGTTTAAACATAAGTATACAGGAAACAAATGTTACTAATATGTTACTAATCTTTCAAAAGTTTCGGTTGAAGTCCAAATCTATTCAGTGTGAACCACGTTTTGCTCTAACTGTAGAAACTGATGTATATAACCCCCACTAGTCCACAAAAACAAAGATTTTTCATGAAAAGATCCCATGTTTGTTGGTTAATTTTTTTCTTTTTTACATTTTTGGTTGTCCATCCCGTCCCTCCCTAAACATTTGAAGTGCTACTACCACCAGGATGAAGGACTGTATGCAAATGAGCCTGTGGGGCTCTAGGCTCTTTAAGAGATGTCCTTTAAGAGACAACTAATAGATTAATTCATCTCGACCCAGAATGTGCCCCCATCATGGCTGGTGGTCCTATTTTCATGTTGCAGGAATACCAGCTGCCTTAATTTCAGAGGAAGTTGTGCAGGTTGACTCTCCTCCTACAGTAAATCAATGTTTGACCATTTGAGAAGCCTTGACATTTACAAACTACTGTGTCCTCCTAAAGGAAAAAACCCCTCCATAGACTGTGAATTCAGGCTTTCATATTGATGTTCACATGCATCCCAAGGACCTCCATTGACTATACAGGGGCAAGTTTGGCATCCATTACGGTACCTTTAATTTTTCACGCAGGACTTCTGCAATATCGGACAGACACAACGGAGCCTGTGATGCAGTTGTGAACAAAGCCAAAAGGCACATTTTGTACAACCAATTCGGAATTCGTAAAAACCACAATCCTCCTTAGTCTATAAAAGGGACCTATTAATCAAACCCTGCTGTGATGTCACCTGACCTTTCACCATCTCTGTTATCAACAGTAGCAAAAACTCTTTGCTTGAAAATCCCAACCCTGCTTTACTGCACAGAGGGAAGTAGACAGTGGAAAAAGATTTATAGAAGGGAGTAAGTAGTCCAACCCTCCCAGTGCAATGCCATGGGCCGCTGGGTGCTAGGAATGCAGCAGCTGAGGAGACTTCTATGCAAATCTGTTTAAAGGTCACCCGGTTTACACAGGAAAATCATGATCATTGCCCTTTTAACAACTTTTCTGTTTATTTTATCTCTAGAACTTCAGCTCTTTGTTTGGTCCTGCTTGTCTTGAAGAGCTTATAAAATAAGAATTCTCGGTTGTCGCTCACAGGATGAGCACATTTTACAATATTTGGTTAAGCACAGATGGGCCCTGGTCGTGGTCGCTTCTGCCAAGGGATTGGTGATTTAGCTTGGGCTATAAAACTGTTTGATTGCTTCTACTGTAGAACACCACAAAAAGTTGGCCGTGGTCAAAATTCTGGAGACAAAAAGTGTTTGGACTTATTTATGCCAAAAAATAGCTCAACTTGCTCACGATGTATTGAATAAGACTTTTCAAAAAGTTTCAAAAATTGGCACCAACTGGAGGAATGTGTGAACCATATAGTCACATCTTAGGACATCAGTGTTGCGCTTAAACATGCGCCCAATTTATCAACCAGTGTGCAACGCTTAAAACATGTGGTGCTCCACCACCACCCTGATACTTTTGGTTCAGCAGTATCATGGTGCACAATCACAGCTTTTCGGGCACCATATAGCGATTTATTACAGTTTTGGCCCCCAAAGCAAGCCTTGGTGGAGCCGTAGTAGACGTTGTAAGTTCTTGGGAAACGTCAAGATGTCTATTGTGTATCTCAGACCTGTACAACTATAAACCTCTTTCGCAACATGGAGCCATTTGTATCACAGTTGTAACAAGTTTGCCAAAATATTCTTCATCATTGTGACAATGTTTGGGTTTCAGATTTGGTCAGTAATAGAAAGTTATTGCACAATTTGTTCTCTGCTAGGTTTATCCTTCTGTACTTAAACAGCAACAAGTCTTTTTATAAGTGAAATAGTTTTTTTTTTTTAATAAGTTTTTATATATGTACTGCGGTCTCATATGACACATAAAGGAGACGCCACCTACTGGACAGCCGGGGATTGGAAATTAAACGACTGTGTCTAGACGGAAGACTTTATTAAAGCCACAAAAAACACTTTTCTGTTTAATATTGACATGAACAGAAAGGCAGAGGGAATCCATACAATCGGTCTTTGCTTTTCTAGTGTCCTATAAGTACATGTACAATATATCTTTAGCATAGATTCTCCTTCCAGAGTAGAAGTAGTGGCGGAATTTACAGTGGTATATTATGACAACACAACACAACACCTCTTCTACTTTGAATGAACTCTATGTGCAAGTTTATTTTGAACAGTAATGCGGAAATGTTTTTTTTTTTCCTACCTGTTTGAGGAGGAAGAGAAAGTAATTTTTTTTTAGTTTTATGTTTTTCATGTATCGTAATATACTGAAAAAATCTATAAGACAATACAAACTACATGGAAAGTAAAACACGTTAGCACATTAGCTGGCTTATGCAATTTTGCTTTTAAAATGGTGTCCACCCCACTTATAATACAAACATATAGTAACTAAATAATAATGACATGCATAAAAAATAATTGCAATATATTTCATTAAGCAGCTGTATTTGTTCTGCTTCTTTCTCTTGTAGTGAGCAATGTATCTAAAGGCCTCTTGATGTCCGTCAACTTCAGACCGATAAGAAGGCTAACAATTAACCCTTTCCATACCCAGAGCATATTCCCTTATATGATACATCTCTCTCTGAGGAGATTAGAATATCCAGGGACTGTCTGTAAAGATTTAAATCCTTAGACACTTTTTATCAGGTTCCTTATCAGCACATAAAGCTAATTACAGCAATTGCTTAAATAAGGAAGAAAGGCAAGGAAAAAAGAAGGGCAGAGACTGATTTATTTATTTAAGTAATTTATATAGCGCACCCGGATTACACAGCACTACACAGATCTTGCCAATTTGGTCCCTGTCCCCAATGGGGCTCACAATCTAATCAACCTACCAGTATGATTTGAAGTGTGGGAGGAAACCAGACGACCCAGAGGAAACCTACGCAAACACGGAGAGAACATACAAACTCTTTGCAGATGTTGACCTAGCGTTGCGAGGCTGTAGTGCTAACCACTAAGCCACCGTGCTGCCCTAAAGCACATTACAAAGTTTACTATTATCCTCTGCACTATTTATTAATAACATTTTGTCAAATGTTCTGTTACAATGAAAAAATAGCCTGAAAGTGTATGTACCTTATTAGATATCTTATCTGGGGTTAATGCCAATATGCCCATCTGGCTAAACTTGTCTACAAAATGTAAAACCATAGTTCTTTGTCTGATCACTTCAGTGTTGAAAAACTGTGATACGTAGAACTATTATTGCTCTTTATGTCAGCGTAACGGGAACCCGATGTTCTTTCTCTACGGAATATTTTACATTGCCAGCTTCTCTAGCTGTGACACTTCCTGGCACATAGGCAAACACTATATTAAGATAAAATGATTTATCAAGTAAACCGCTGTAGAAGGCTGCGTCTTCGTCTTTTTTGGTTAGTAAGCGTCTACTTAAAAATTAAATTCTTTCATCAAGTGCCAACCAGGGTAAAATACCTGACATGGGTATTCTAGCTCATCCATGTTATGATCTAGTATGAATACGGGCAACTATTGTAAAGCCGATTCAATGGTCGTGACTCCTGAAGTGATAGCACGCTGGCATAAAACATTCTGTCCTTATTTACGGCAAAATATTTTTAATAATACATAGCCTTTATCTGTTGGCCGTGCAAAGTTTCAGACCGTGTGAAGATCTGTGTACCTTGTGTATTTTATCAGTAGCAGCAGGACTGTGTAACATGAATTTATGCCATAGGATTGTAATTTGGAGTTGTAGCTATGTCCTCACACTGTTGTGCTCTCTGTGTTAAAGGAAACCTACCACTTAAAAATGGTAGTTCTAACCCTCAGGGTGAGCGATTGGCCGGAGCATATTTTCATTAATTCCAGAAACCACCGATTGCTTTATTAAACTGTTTTATACTTTATATTGCAAGCACGGTTCGGCGCACCATGCATGCGACCGTGCAAGCGCCTGATACGGAAGTGCCGGAGAGCCGGTGACGTCACCGAGATCTTGGGCACACTCGCACCTGTGCAACTTCGCTTGCAAAGCCGTCCGGGCGAAGTTGCGCAGGCGCAAATGTGCCCGAGAGCTTGGTGACGTCACCAACTCTCCGGCACTTCTGAATCAGTCGTACGGTCGCGCGCATGGTGCGCCGAGCCCGTATCATGGTGTGCCGAAGCGTGCTTGCAATATAAGGTATAAAACAGTTTAATAAAAGAATAGGCGGTTTCTGGAATTAATGAAAATATTCTCCGCCACCAGCTCACCCTAAGCTGGTGCAATGTATTTGAGGGTTAGAACTACCGTTTTTAAGTGGTAGGTTTCCTTTAAGCTGCTACACTGCGTCTCCCCTATGTGCAGAGAACTGTTGAGTGGGATCGTTCTTCAATACTACAGTGGAGAGCACTAAGACTATAGGAGTGTGAGGACACCAGCAATCTTGGAGAAGTTACAGTCGTGGAATATTAAAGCATTTTTCACGGTCTTGCTGCTACTTGCAAGACACAAAAGTATGATTACACAGATCTCCAGGGACAATATATATCTTGGTCTGCAGTATTGCATTGTCACTAGTTCTTTGCTGACAGATTTATGATTGGCGCGTAAAACACGGTTGTGGGAAGTCCTCTGGAGTAATAACAGCTATTTATGGAGCAGAAATTTTGCTTTGATGAATAAAAGATACCATAGTTTTATATCTCTTAATCCAGATACTCACAATCACCAATGTGGGTGTAAACTTTCTATTCAATGTGATTGTTTGTTTGTATTGCAAAAGTTCAGCGTATCACCAGAACATTGTGGTAACATCTTTTTATTTGTTCTTTGATTTCAGACAAGAATACACAAGGGGCATTGATGCAATAATGCTAATGTTTGACCCAGTTCCTATTAAGCAGGAGGCCATTGAGCCCATGCCAATGGTAAGTGTGCAATATTATCATCACATCACAGATAATTACTTGGTGAGTTCCCATAAAAAAAGTTACCATTTTGGCCAGTGAATTGTCGAATTTAAATTGTAAAAATGTAACTTCTTAAGTAAAAATGTTAATAACCTCAATGTGAAATATTATAGGCATTTACAGGATAGGAGATAAATCCGTGGGGGGCCTGACCCACAATGCTCCCCCCCTGACCATCCAGACTTGCAACTAGGAGTATTTGGGAATCGTTCTTATTCCATATTCACATAATTCCCATACAGTTTATACAACATATGACTTCTAGCTCATTTATTTAACCCTACTGACCCCTGTAAAGTGTTGTGTTATGGAGCCACAAGTTATGTCATTGTTGATATTGGATTGTATATGTATGCCCCCCTCTGTATTACCTAGGCAGACATGTTTTTTTCCACTACAGGCTACAAAATATGTGTCCCCCATGTGAGCCTGTTCTTAAATTACACAACTCTGCAGGCGCGCCATGATGTATGTGTTTCTACGTATCCCTGGATAGTTATAACACACACACACGCACTGGTGCACCAGGAGTACACTTCATACATAGTTAAGTGGCAGCGCGTGAATAAATCTGCTGTTAATTCTTCTGGTCCCCTCCTGTGCCTCCTTCCAGGGCTGGCAGACCCGTCTCTCACATTTCTGTCTAGCAATTTGGAGGAAAACGAGGAATTAGTCAAGAGTTAGAGCCGGCTTTGCTCCGTACACACAAAGCACCTCATCTACTGTTCCCATTGCCCTCCATGTAGACAGGAGTCTTGCAGAGCGGATGTAATAGTCCCCTAAGGCAGGATGTGGATACTTAAGACAGAAATAATGGTTTTTACAGGAGATACATTAAAACAATAGTTTTTCCAGAAGAAACAAAATTGTATGATTTTAGTGATTTCTTCTTCCTTTGATTTCATGATTGTCTTGCTGTTACGTGATTCACTCATGTAAGGATCCGTCTCCCAGTCTATTGTCTATTACTTTACAAATAGAATTTTACAACCGGAGAACTACTAAATATATATGACTGCTGTAAAATTCATACTCATTATTTTAATAAGTTTTTATTTTTACCTGTTTTCGTGAAAAATATTTATCTTCTCTGCTCGTTGCCGGTCATAAATTGAAATGCAGAAACCGGAGTACCGGCTCCCCTAGATGCACCAATGGGTTATAAGTGCAACCTGCTATAACATGTAAAAACACATTATCTTGTGCTGTCCACTTGGCTAATTGTTATCTAACTCTTAAAGCAATTGTACAGTCAGAAACTCCCAAATGTTATTTATATTAATACTTACAGAGATCGATCCCCTGCTATTTATTTTTCTTGGATCACTCTCCTTTTCTGCTTCTATCTCTTTTATCAGGGCAGAGTTGTGATTTGTAAAATCTGAATAGTGTCTACAGGTAGTCTGGGACACGCCTTCTGTCCCATCATTGGTTCAGGCTGTGGCTTTGTTCCTCCACCTACAAACTCACACCCCCTCCGTTATAACCACTCCCATATCAGTGGTTGGAGGGCGTGCAGATGTCCTAGGAATGCCCATCCAACCATTGATATGGTAGTGGTTATCATGAAGGAGGGCATGGTACATGGGCCCCTTCTTTTAACCAACTGAGAAACTTTACCAGGCTAAGTACAATATGGGTGGCCCAATTGGGGTCTTGTAGTTGGCCACTAATAAGAAATTTCACCAGGGTAAGTACAAGATCCTAATAGGGTCACCTATACTGTACTTGACCTGGTAAAGTTTATCAGTGGCCAACCTGTTTAAGATATCACAGAAGGGGGCAAGGAAAGGTTTTGATGGCGTTTATGAATGCTTAAATCTAAGGATAGGCAAATGTTGTGTCACTAGTAAACATTTATTGGAAACTTTTTTTGCTAATGGTTGTTTCCATATTTTTCACCCTTTGGTATGACCAAAGTAGAATACATTGTAGAATATAGCACTGATACCATATGCAAGTTCTGACTCATGGTGTCCAATGTATTCTTGTTGGGCCATCAGTGTCTATGGACAACATTACTACTGGTGGCTACAGGACTGTGACTGGATGTGTAGCTTGCATCACTGTGTTGTGCAATTCACCAGACGCTGTGAAAGCATAAAACGTTGGCGTAGACATGAGTCGTAACTTGCTACTTCTCTGTGTATAATGTGTTGTGTACATTAGCATGAAATGAAAAATAGACTGCAATACCCCAGTAAACTCCACTCTGTAAACTGCATTTGTCTTGGAAGCAATCTCCAGTTTTCCACATGTGATAATTCCATTATTCCAAGTAAGTGTAACCTGTGAGTGGAGGGGACTGGAGCCAGCTGCTTGTCACTTTGCTTCTGTGC
Source organism: Engystomops pustulosus (assembly GCA_019512145.1). NCBI lineage: Eukaryota > Metazoa > Chordata > Amphibia > Anura > Leptodactylidae > Engystomops > Engystomops pustulosus. The sequence goes on from CM033641.1 coordinate 36,587,428, forward strand.
AGGAGGAAAACACTTTCAGAAGAACATTTGGTTTATATCTGAAGATGGACGAGCTTATAAAGTTAGATCATTTCTATAAATCGCCTCCTGCAAAATGTTTGGAAAAGACGTTGAGTTGTCCTGGAAATAATAGTTGTTCCATGTGAGGCAATCCTTGAAAACGAATTTGAGGCAGGTTATGCTGACCTGTCAGAAGTTGGACGTCTTCTAATGCTGACTAGTCAAGATTTGATCCACTCACTCCGCAGCAGCAGCCATGATGTCTCTATAAAATTTCTCTGGCTTCTGTATAATGATAGCACTTGTGATCCAGCAAGACATATCCACTTTTGTATTTGGAAATATCTGCTACATGTTGACTTCGAAAGCGGACACCAAAAATGAAGGGTTGTTGGCCGCGGTCTCAAGATGACGCTACAGTGTTGGACTCCTTCCCTTCTAGTACTTTGTGTGAATATTTTATACATGGGCCCCTCAAGAAAACTGTGATTTCATTCTTCAATATAAGACTTTATGTAGTTATGTAACTAGGCTTGTGTATTTAGGTGTTGCATCTGTAGAATGTAATGTCATAGATATTGCAGAATATATGTTGGTGCTATATTTGTAAAAGAAAAAAACTGATAAACCAATCAGCCATAACAGAAAGGGCGCTCATAGGTGAAGGCAGTTCTATAACTTAATAGGTCGGAAGTAGGAATCCTAGTGGAAGGATCTAAGGGACCTTGAAGACAGACAATTTGTAATGGCTACCTGACTGGAGAAGGCATCTCTGTTATTGATGGTCTTGTGGGTTGTTTCTGCCTTGAAATGGTTAGTACTTACCAAAATTGTTCCAGTGAAGGGCAATCAGATAACCGGCGCCATGGTTATGGGTTCCCAAGGCTCATTAAAGCACTTAGAGAAGAGGCGATTTCCAGAGGTCCGTGCCCTGGAGTCCAGCTCTAGTTGAGCCACTATGAGGTGGCTTGGGGGGTACCTATGGAGAGGAATCTAGGTGGTAAATCCTAGTATAGCTCTGATTGATCAAGAAATATCTGCTAGAAAATACAAGAAAAAAACTCCATATTTCTTATGGACAAGTTTTAACAATCTGTCAATCCTTCTACATCACCGCTTTATACAGTTATTCAGTGCCCAGAATGTTTTAATTTTTTGTGGCGTTACAGATAAGTTACGGCTTTGATCTCTTCCTGTAAATCCGCATGGAGTCAGGATGCTGAAGGTGTGTGGAACCAGGGTGGGGACTGACCTGGAAATCACATGCTTCCCCCTTCTGCTAATGACATTATTATCCAGACATGTTCTCAACAGCTCCAACCTATACGAGAGCGATCACAAGATTATCTGTGTCTGAAAGTAATGCAGGCTTTTAACTTGGCACAAACCGCACACCTCTCTTTCTTGCCAAACCCCATCCAGTTACTTACAATGACATCATCTTCCTCAGCGCAGCTTAAAGGGGCTCTGGGCACTCTCCAGCCTCTGCTGTTAAATAGATTCTGTGAAGTAATAAGCGTGATCTGCCTGTATTAGGTCATCTTGTCTGCCACTTCAAGGAATGAATTCTAAGATGATGATATTAAGAGGGGTTTTATAGCACAGATTCTAATGTGGCACCAAAGGATGCTAAGCATTACTAAATGTGGGTACTATATTACTGGTAAGGATAAGGGTCATGGATTGGACAAACTTTTGCATTGCACATTACAACCATTTCAATCTGCTTAAATGTTTTCGTCTGTTCTGCGCCATTTTTTATTTACTTCTGGTACACTGGGACCTCAATTTCAATGCACCAATGCACAGAAAATTGAGCAGGTTCTATTCCTGGCTCGATCTATTTGAATGCCTTTTCAGACAAGCTAGTGATCTCATTTGCAAGCCTTCTATAGATGACAAACGGACTGCTTCTGAAGACAGGGGGGAAAAAATGACCACAGATCTGTTGTTTTTGGTTTGAGAACAGCACAAACAATTGGGTAATAAACCCAAGGATGATGGAAAGATTATGGGACTGGTATACAAATTCTAGATGGTTAAAGGGGTTGTCCACTTTCAGCAAACCATTGATATTGTGTGTGTAATAAAAAGTTATACATTTTATTTTCTGTATCAATTCTTTTGATTTCTAGATCTCTTCTCACTGTCATACAACATGAAGTTTCATTGTTTTACTTCCTGTGGGTAAGAATTGGTCCCTGGTCATGTGATGTCATACAGGTGCACGGCTCATTATATCGCAGAGAATAATCAGAGCCATGTGCACCTGTGTGACATTACATGACCAGGGACAGATTCACACCCACAGGAAGTAAACGGGGAAGTTTCCTGTTTAATGACAGCAAGCAGAGATCAAGAAAACTAAAGAAATTAAACAAAAATGCGTACAATTTCATACAGAAACAATATCAGTTATTTTTTTTGTTTGTTTTAAAGTAGACGAACGCTTTTAAGTGCATCCTAGGAATTTATTTACTCCATGTAATAATCATAGAATCTACCATTTAATGAAATATTACATTACTGTTGCGATATTCTGTGTTCTGTCAAATGGGGAGGCTGCAGAGAATGACAATAGGATTAGAAACACAAATTTCTTAGTGGTGTAGATCTAAGACTTTGGAGGAGCAAAGAGGAGCCAGATTTATTTAGAGGTTTGTGAATTTGATATGTGTTATACTAGTGCAGGGATAAAATATTATAGAGAAATATAATGGTAGAATTTATAAATCCCCCCCCCCCCACCTATGTGTCACTTTTGCCTGGAGTGTTACTTTTTAATATCTACATGAAATGAAGCAAAGTTTCTACTTTGCAGACTTCAGATGTTTTTTTGGGACACATACAGCGTATAAAAGGAACTGAACGAGCGCGGCTTCCTGTGCCTGTCAGATTCATAACTTCTGCCGCTTGTTTATTGCTTTCGTAAACATTCTTGTTAAAAAGGAAATCATAGTTCAATATGGGATTTTGTCTGACACCAAGAAAGAGAGGAATTTCCGACTACAGAGGAACATCTGATTAACACGTCCAAGACAAAATGTGGATTCTCGGAACTGTTGATTCATGGCTTGGATTCATGTGTGTGAAGGGTTTTGATTGATGATGGAGACATTACTTTTTAATTATTGGGTTTTGCTGAGGATTGTTCTTTTTTTTTTTTTATATATATGAAACGTTTGTTGTTTTTGTTTTTACGCTATCATCCATCGCTGGCAAGCCCTTCCTCCGTTGAGTCACAGGAGTTTAAAAGTCCCTTTAGCCTGAAGGCATGTATTCACAGCCTGGGATTTTATAGAGCCGGTTACATTCAGCGCTATAAATTCCAGGTCACACATCTTAAAGGGAACAGTGAAAACTCACACACTTTACTACTGCTGGTGTTATGACTCGAAGACACAAAGAGCTGACCTATAACGGGAGGGGTATGCACAGCGGGGAAATCTAAGGAAATGTATGTGGCTCCGTCTCGACATAGCTGTTAGTTTATTCGTTTTCACATAAGGCTACAAAGCAGGCTAATACAGACAAGGAATGCAGGCGTAAATATTTACATTGATATTAATTTGAAGGGGGTCAGTTATTCCATTGTTCTATAATAATTACCCTGAGACTGATATATAGCCTTAAGGGGAAAGTATTCAGTGTAACAAGTCCTTTGTTTATGTATACTTCTGCTAATTCTGGGCTAAGGAGTCTGGTAGGCAGCTCCACTCTGGGACAGCTCAGATCCTTTTGCTCTATAACATGCTGCCGGCAGGCAGGACACCTATGTGTAACCTGCCTAGATCCTTCTGCTCTCTGTATGTTCTCTCCGTGTTTGCATGGGTTTACTCCGGGTCCTCTGGTTTCCTCCCACACTCCAAAACATACTGATAGGTTGATTAGATTGTGAGCCCCATTGGGGACAGGGACTGATTTGGCAAATTATTATTAATATACTGCCTGCAGATAGGACACTATGTACAATCTACACAGCCTCCCTCTATATTACATACTGCCTTCATATTCAACACTATGTACAATCTACACAGCCCCCCTCTATATTACATACTGCCTTCATATTCAACACTATGTACAATCTGTTCAGCTACTCCTCCTGCTCTATAACATACTACCCGTAGATAGGACTCTAGGTGTAATCTGCTCTGCTCTTCCTGCTCTAAAACATGACACCTGCAGATAGGACACTGTACAATCTTTTTATCTCCTCATGCTCTAAAGCACCCTGTCTAAATTTTATTTTAATGGGACTCATTCCCTCTAATTTGGTTAAAGGAAATCAGTCACTTAAACTTAAACAAAAAACTTAAACAAAAAAAACCTACATATACTTGCGTCCGCTCCACTTCATTGTGATCCCTGCAGTGTCAGTCTCTAGTCTTGACTCGATGGGATCACCTAGAAAACGGTTATAATTAGCAGCACAGAGTGCAGGGACAATATCCGGCACTCCGGGCTGCTAAATATACACGCCCCCGCAATTCCTTCTCCCATGCTGGGAGCTTCGGAGAGCAAGGCGATGTCACACGAGAAGCACAAATTCACCTCTCTATCCCAACTTGAGAGGGGGAATTGCAGGAGTGTGTATAATTGGCAGCCCGGAGCGCCATATCTTGTCCTTATTATAACTTTGTTTCTAGTTGATGTCTAGTGAGGGACACCGCCTGGGATCACAATAAAGAGGAGCGGAGGTGATCCTCTAATTGGAAATGTGGTGTGTTTTATATTTATATATTTTTTAATTCATTATTTTCTTTTAATGAAAGCGGTTTAGAGATACAACATAATCCCTCTGTACTACGAAGAGAATTGTTCATTGCTATATATTTTTGCATCAGAATGTAAAAATTTGGATAATTTCATGAAATTTGTGGAAAGGACACATCTTTGGGAGTTTTGTTTTGTTTTTTTTGTTTTTTTTCAATATTTGCTTCATTGAGTGATATATTACAGCACTATATAAGGGATTTTAACTATAGTATTAGCTATAAGTTCTGTTAATACTTGCAAGGCCTAATCTCCCAAAAACCTTTTGTGGTTGGCCAATGATGACATGGTAGCAGAAAATAGATATTGTCAGGATTTTTTCTTTAGCGCTTCCCGTACATGTGTTTTCTTTCGGGGAAACTTGTGTCACCTGCACACACACTTACCTATGTACTTTGCTTGTGTCAACACTTCTGTGTATGTCACCCTGGTTCAAGGTAAGGTGACATGTACACAGCAAATGTATTGCCAAAGCTTTGAGAGGTGTGGGGTCAGTACAGTGTTTAAAGACTTGTTCCAATACCTCCTGACGGACTTCTTCCAAGTTTATTTGGCTTGAAAGTGAAAATTCCCTTGGATCAGCTCAATTTTATAGTCTTTTTAAGCAAACTCTGCAAATTTTCAATCATGAAGTCACCAACTTCCTCTTCTGCCAAAGTTTTCAAAAGACCTGCAAATGGCGCCGTGAGCCACGCACTAGACACAAGTATAGATTGTATTCCAGAAATTGGGATCGGGTGTTTTTTTTTTTTTTTTCGGCATATTACAATCTGACCAAGTAAAGTGAGACTTTTAATAATCTAATGGATATTTCCATGGCGATACAGTGAGTTTGTTGCAGTAATTGTTTTATTACGGGATGAAATCTAGTCCTATAAAGGTTGGTGCCAAGAACCACACCATGGATTTTGGCAGGCTTTTGGCCGTACAGAACATATTCTTCTGTGTGTGTTGCGATTTTATTATGAATAGACTGTCTCTGCCCAGCCAAAGTAAGAACATTACTGCAGCTTTGTCTACCATCTGTTTCTGCTATCACTTCTACATTACGTCTGTATAACTAAACCACACCAATCACCCCAACGCCTTGGATCAGACTGAAGGAAAGGGGATACGTCGGGGTGCTCATAGCACGCTTTTATGACTATGGTTGTATACATGTCCTCAAAAGACAAGTAGCTTGCATTGGGTTACACTGAATCATTGTCCTGAGTAGAGAGAGTGAGTCTGATTACTGGAAGAGATCTCTCCACCCTGTGGGTCAGTAAAAGGCACGAGGGGGGGGAAAAAAATGAGTCGGAAATTATTGAAGTCATCGTTTGGCAAAGAGTATAGTCAACTTTGAGCCGCTAGGAAAGTGAAGTCAGTTGTGTCTACTTTACATGCTACGAATGTTTAAAGGGATTGTCTGCTAGATACAAGTCACCCAATAAGAAGCTGATCACAGGACTATCGGCTGGAATACTGTGGGTCAATCTGTCAGCAAGAGTTTTAACAGGGTTTCTGGAATTTTTAATAAAGAGAGCGGGACATATGATAAAAAATCTAAAACTCTGTTTCAGTGTCCCCATATTGGTGTTTATTTGCCTTGTCATAATGAAGTATGTCACCTCTTCACAGAGTTGTAATGTACCAGCAGTGATTGGACATATATGTAATGTATTGTTTCCTCCATAATAAAGAGTTTGTATGTTCTCTTGTTTGTGTGGGTTTCCTCCGGATCCTCCGGTTTCCCCCCACACTCCAAAACATACTGGTAGGTTGATTAGATTGTGAGCCCCATTGGGGACAGGCATCGATTTGGCAAGGAATTATTATTATATATTGTATCATATGTCCCACTTTTTTAATTCCCATACAGCGCCACCACAGGGGGATTTAAGGATTACAAATTACCATCTGAATTGAGTTGTCTAAGAACTCCTCCTCTGAGACCAGCACTTTCTTAATCCTTCCATTATATTGTCAGGCTTTTCTTATTGCATATCTGTGGCATTGCTGTGGTATTGTTGGGCGCTAAGTATTTTTACCTAAGCACCAGAGACAAGTAGTAAGATTCTGCTGTGAATCCTTGTGAGGTTAGTGGTGAATTCTTTAAGAGGCCTGTCCTAGATGTTCCTCAACGTATTAATACAGTGGATTTATAATAATTTTTCAACCAGTGTCTATAGATTATACAGACTACTTACGGAAAATCTTAGTGTGCCTGGCCAGTCTGCTGGCATTCCATAACCTAAATAATTATCTCCAACAGTTTACATATAATCTTCTGTTGTTTTACTTTTGCACTTAAGGTGTCTTTTTTCTTGTTTTTGTCTTTCTCTGTAGTCATATCAACAAAACTACATAGAGTCGCTGAAGACAAATAATAAATTCAGTGTCATCTACCCCACACCGAACATGCTGCACAGTAAACTTTACCCCGGTGCTGAAACATTGTCTGGATTCCAAATGGAGCCGGTGGACCTCACTACACACAAGAAGAATTCACCTCCCTCCGCTGGAAGGTCCCCATCACCTATCAAATACTCTTCACCCAAGAGGAGAAGTTCTCCGGTTTTATTTATGCCCTCAGCCAGTCCCCCATTGAAAAAGTTAACCCCATCACCACCTGCTGTTCCTCCCTTCACAATGCCTCTTGCCCTTAACCCAATGTTGTCTGCATTTCCAAGACATGGATATAGGAACCCTGGACTCTTACCCTTATTGCAGCCAATGGTTGTACAACCTGTTCCTTTTGTCTACACCCCTCATCTTCAGCATCCAATTATGGTACTAGCTGAAGACTTGGAGAATCAAAGTAGTAAACACCGTAAGTATTTTTAATGAGAACTGATTAAAGTATGATATGTAGAGTTAGAAGTCAATATACCTTACCTTAAGAGCCCATATCACAATGTTGACCTATTGACTTTTAGGGATGCACTTGGGCAAACTGTTCATGATGTCTTTTGACGTCCTAGAGCAGTGGTGGCGAACCTATGGCACGGGTGCCAGAGGTGGCACTCAGAGCCATTTCTGTGGGCACTCAGACCATCACCCCAGGACAGAGTTCACCAAATAGGACCAAATACACCAAATCTTCCTGCAGTCCCAGGCAACTAGAGAGATGCTGCTCTCAGCGCTATATTAAAGTGACACTTCATTGGCTGTGGGAAAAGTGAGAAGGTGTGGACTGGGCTGCATTATCTTTGGAGGACATCTTGCTGGACCCACAATACTTCCTCTCCAGAATGAGACCATGGAGAGAGGCTACAATGAGAGTCTGAATTTGCCTTCTTTCAACTGTATTGGTTGCCTCAGGGGCCGATATGATTGAAAGATGTGGAAGAACAGGTAGCAATAAGTTACTGCTTAAAATGTCGTGTTGGCACTTCACGGTAAATAAGTGGATTTTGGTTGTACTTTGGGCACTCGGTCTCCAAAAGGTTCGCCATCACTGTCCTAGAGGGAGGGGTAAAATTCGCAAGCCAAGAAAGAAAGCGGGTCTACAATTTTAGCTCAAACTAGAGTATTTTTATTGAACATGTATGGGCCCTGATAAGATCTTATCTGCGAAGTTGTCTCTGATGACCATTCATGGGCTAATAATTGGATTTTGATCAACTGGAGTAATAATTAGTAGATCTTTAGTTGTGGTACATTGCTGACAATGCAGTCAAACTACCGACACCAACATTATTGTCAAGGACGATTTGGTCCAAGCAAAAAAATTGGAGTGGATGTTCAGCTCTCCATTAAATGTACTTCATGGACCCACTGCAGCCCAGCACTGATGGGTTTCTTAAAAGCTAATGCAATAGTGGAACACTGTTATAATCTGTTTATGTAAACATTTGATTATAATTGGACTGCCATTTTTTAACACTTAGGCTTCTACTGGCAGTTTAATTATGACTATTTAGGACTCCAAATTTATAATAACTGACTGAACCTTCTATGTTTTTATCTATTACAGTACCTGTGACCGTCCCAGAGTGTTTTGAAAATTCACCACTTTTAAAAAACATAAAAGTTGAACCTGGGACAGATCAACCTATGACAGACGTTTACCCTGAACAAATGTCACCTGGCATCAGTACACCTCCAAAGGGGGTGTTCCATGAGTAAGTCATATATATAATGGGGGTCCTAAACTTTTTAAAAAAGACTTAACTTTCAACACCTCTGGCATTCATTTTGTCTTCCCCTCTAGCCTCTCCTGTGTACACTATTATTGTCGGGATAAAAAATTTTTTAGGATATTGAATTTTGATCAAATTCCACCACTGACAAAAACCTTGTGCCAAGTCAACATGAGACCCCTAGGGCGCTTGACCAGTCCTGCTTTTTCAGTTATTTGGCCACATTTGTCCTTTAGACTAGAATGGCCAATGATATATATATATAGCCTAAGAAGATGCCTTCACTCATTGCTTTTATGGCATCTTTTAGAGACAGGACACAGAAGATACATGTAACCGAATGGTAATTTTCATTTTCAAGAAAGTCCTTGCTTAACACAAAAAGGGTTGGCGAAGAATAGTTTACATGACGTGAGTGAAAATTAAAAGCATTTGTCAAAGAATCTGGGTTAGTAAGGGGAAAAAACAAGTCGAGGATCTGTGGAATGTCGATGTAGTCATTGGTTTGTGTTACCTGCGGTGTGGCAATGTGTTTTTGAATGTGCGGAGCCAATTTTAAAACTTCCCGTGGGTGAGGCACACAGGCTGATCTCCTCTTTTGGAATTGACGTCAGGGACCGCACCCGCCTTTTGGCATAACACAACAGGAAATTCTTAATTGCTCAGAAAAGGAGTGACTGGGACAATAGCAAATATTTCTTCTGATGACTCGGATTATATAAAATACAGAGGAAAATATTTGTTTTTTGGGGGGTTTTTTCTCTGTTCAGTAACAGAGAAAAAAAAACCTGTTTCAAATTATTTCTGGAGGAAGTAGATCATGTAAACAAACGTAGAGAAAGCAAACTGAAACGTAACCAGCTTTTGCAATCCTAAAAAATGTTTGCGTGGGAAATGAGAGCATGACCTTGTTAATTATTAAAAATAATAAACTCTCCCTTCCAACGCACCAATCTTCTTTTTTTTTTTCCATGAAAATAAAAATAAGAAATCTTCTGTTTTAGTAGATAATTTAATTATACAGTTTTTAGTACATAAGAGAAGCCACATATACACAAGAGAATGGATAAAATGGCTTATGTATACAGTAGCTGAAGTGGCAGATATTTAGGCATTGGTCCCATTCTTGTTACGTTACACCATCGCCTTCTCTAGAGAAGTGGTGGGAGAAGCCACTGCCGGTTTACTAGGCTGACCATTATCCTTATCTGGCATTGTCAAGATATGGAAAGGGTCAGGCAAACACACATGATCCTTATATATTTTATGAGTTGACCACTACAAAAAGTGAATGGCCATCATAAGAGTTTTGGAAAGTAGCAGTGGAACAAGCACCAGTTCCCTTTAAAATGAACAGTTCAGACCAGTTCATGTTATCAGTCTTCTCTGTTCTGTGTAGACCAGTGGATGCAAGACTGCAAAACAAAATCATATTCAAGCAGGATTTGGGTTCCTAATGGCCTTATTGTTATCAAACTGCTAATGGGCAGAGTCCCAAAGATGATAATGCGTAAGATCAATATTGTGCTAATATCGTGGCATTTAGTGTTACATACTTCGAAATGCAGCAGAAATCTAAACTCGAGGTTGAGTCATTGCTTCTTGCTATTTCCGAGTGGTTACTGTATTTGTAATATTTCCCTACTTCTCTTCCTGTACAGACATCACCCATCCGTTATCGTACACCCAGGAAAGAGGCCATTACCTGTGGAATCTCCAGAAACCCAGAGGAAACGGAGAATACACAGATGCGACTATGATGGCTGCAATAAAGTTTACACCAAAAGTTCCCATTTAAAGGCGCACAGAAGAACACATACAGGTCAGGATCAGTCATCTGCTTTGTCTATGGGAATAGTAATTGTAACTAACTAAATTTGGGAATATTTGGCTTCTGAAGATGCACTTTATAGTCCTAGTATATCCTGAGGCAACATAAAGGGTGATGGTAATGGGTTGGGATAAATGTTTGATGATCTACCCCCTCAGCATTGGGTCTTGGGCTACATTCATATCTTGTTTTAAGTCCTCCATTATAAGGATACGTTGGACATATTCCCGACACAGAGGGCTAGGACATATCCCAGTGTATGCTTATACGGTGCAATCCTGTTTCAACACTTCCCTTGAAACGGGAGGAGGAGTCAGCGTTGGTAGCAGCTAGTGATTGGCTACTGCCAATGTTCGAGGTGTTTCCCCAGTGATGTAACTGCCCTAATATGGACGGTTACATCTCTTGGGTCCTCAGGGGAGGCCAGCAATGGATGCAATACAGATGCATCCATCCCCCATGTGCAGTTACAGCCTCCGTATACATTACCTGGAAGCAGGATGGAAAAACTTTTTTCCATCCAGTGTTTCCTGGTGGATGTGACATGTACTGAGCAGACAAGAGCAAAAAGGATTCCAATATATATGTCTATGGATGCACTCAGTATACGATGGGAGCTTTCCTGGCGTATCCACTGAATGTATCCAAAAAACAAGATGTGAATGTAGGTTTAGTAGAAGGGCAACTGTGTCTCTAGTTATTTTGGGGTCTTCTACCTGATTTACTGGTAGTCCATTTACATAGCTCTAAAGGGTGCAGTATCTTTGGGTGCCCAAAGACACCGATAATATAAATGGCACAAGGTGTATTTTAGGACTGCATCCAAAAAACTTCCAGTCAGGCCTCTGCCCAATAATTTAAGTTTTAACAGGACATTCTCCATAAAATGTGCCAGGTTGCCTTTATGGACATGTTATAATGTCACGGGGTTGACCAAGGTAAACATGATGTGTAATCGCAAAAGTATCCAGAAAACAAGGCGGACACCTCGGTAAGGATTTAGACGGGAAACGCCCTAATAAGACATGCAGCTTCCATCTTCACAGATTGTCTATATACAATTCCAGGGTGAATTGTATAATTTTAATTTTATGCATCTGTTCCAAAAAAAATTCCTCTGCCGTTCTTTGCGCAGCTGTTGTTTGCTTGCACAGGGCGGTTGTTGATTTGGAAAGTGATGATTTTGTTTCCCCACTTTTTCATTGTTCACTTTGAGGGACAAAAATGCTGACCTCGCTGGTACTGAACCTGCGCCTCGTTGCACTTAACTGATCTTCCTGTTCTCTTCTTTACAGGGGAAAAACCTTATCAGTGTACTTGGGAAGGATGCACGTGGAAGTTTGCCCGCTCTGACGAACTGACTCGGCATTTCCGTAAACACACTGGAATCAAACCATTTCAGTGTCCAGACTGTGACCGCAGCTTCTCCCGCTCGGACCATCTTGCCCTCCACCGAAAGAGACACATGCTCGTCTGAACGGATTCTTTGAGAGGGATTTTGGATATATTTTTTTTTCTTTTTTTTTTTTTTGTTTTGGGGGGGTTTTTGTACACTTTAAATTCTGGATTCAGCTGGTCTGAATCTTTCCGATTCCTGTCATTTAGATTATATTCTCTTAACCTCAGTGTACTCGCCACGGGTCAGACCTAAGAATGTGAACTTTTTCTTTTTTTTTTTTTTTTCTTTTTGTAATACAGAGGCTTAGCAGTAACTTCCTGCTCATAATTACACCTCAGGAAATAAAGAAAATGGACAATGTACTGCTTCATGTGTACTTTTAAGCCATATATCTATAGAAAATAACTTATACCTGTATTTAATTCTAAACACAATGCCTAGTTTGCTTCATCTTGCCACATTCCTCACACTTGTTAGTGCTACATTGTTATTCATTTATATGTTCTATTGTCCACCATTAAATACATTTCCTAAAAGAAAAAAAAAACAGCCATTGAACAGTAAGGTTTTTGTCAAGTCTTTTGTATTGTATATCATGATGCCTGAATGCAAAAAGTGCACTTTTACAAAACACACCAAAAAAAACAAGAAACACAAAAAACATCTAATTTTTGATGAATAATTTTGGTTTGTAACGCACAGTTATTTTGGTCTCTCCTCTTGGTCTGTGCCTTAATGGAAATGAATTTGAGGTTCTACGTGTTTTCTAATAGCCCATGTATCCACCTATGTATCTACCTATACATAAAAAAGTACTATTTGTCTATGTCATGTATTATGATGTGAAATGTACTTGAATAATATTAAAAAATATATATTTTTAAAGAAAATATCTTGTCCGAATAGAAGGACATTAAGGGCCTGCTGCTATAAAATACCTTTCAGATATTCTGGTAAGTACATGTTCACATTGGAAGCATTTTCTGGCTATTTATCTCATCAACACGGACGCCTTTTGGAGAACTATTTGACCTGATGTCATTGGGATCTGTTACAGGTCTAATGTACCATTGAGCAATGGGATCCATTGTAAATTGAAGCAACAACAGATTTAAATATAAATTCCACATTGTCCACAGTTTGCTAAACATTTTCAGTATCGGACTGGAACATCTAGAACCTATAGCAAATTGCTATAACATAGCAGACATAAATTTCTTTTAATAGGCAAGGTTTAGTTAACAAGTACAATGTGTAGGATGCTCGAGATGCTGGATGCCTTAGAAGTCTTCCTCTATAACATGTTACATTCAGATAGTGTGCTATCGACAATCTGCATAGCTCCTCTTGCTCTATAACATACTGCATGCATATGGGACACAGCAGTATGCTGTATAACATGGTGTCCAAAGATGGGACAATATATAGAACCTGCTCTATAACATGTACAATTTGCTCAGCTCATCCTGCTCTATAACTTACTGCATGCATCTGGGGCACAATGGTATGGTGTCTGAAGATGGGACACTGTATGGAACCTGCTCAGCTCCACCTGCTCTATAACATGTTAACTGCAGATAGAATACCATGTACAATCTGCTCATCTCCTCCTGCTCTATAACATGCTGCCTGCAGATAGGACACTATGTACAATCTGCTCATCTCCTCCTGCTCTATAACATGCTATCTGCAGGTTGGACTGCCTTTTCTACATGGCTTCTTCTTTAGAAGATTATTTAAATTTGCATCAACATCACTGAGATGTAAACTTGTATGGGATTTGGAAATTAACCCAAAAAAATTCCATCATGTGTCATCATGAGATTTCTCAAAGTCTCAGACGAAAGCTTGTTCATTTCCATTGCTCTTAAAAATTGCAAGTTTCACCGGAACATTCTACAACGTTTAGTTACAAAAAGAAAGTCTCCTTTGCTGGCAATGTACTGGCGCTGTCTGACTACAGATATCCCAGCTACATTCTCACAGGAGTCTCCAAGAAAACAAGTAACATTAATACTTCAGCAATTACCTCCTGCCACCATTACAGTTGATGTGTGTGGCTCCTTATTTTTAAATAATAAAATAAATAATTTATACAGCGCCATCATATTCCATAGCGCTTTACATATCACAGGGGACGCATACAAATATTATATTACAGAGTACAAGCAGTCATATGGGACAATAGGTGTGAGGGCCCTGATCACAAGATCTTACAGACTATGAGAATGAGGGGGTGACACAAGAGCTTACAGTCTATGAGGATCAAGCATACCATCATATTCTTGTGGGCACACCACACAGGGGAATTATGCCAAACAAAAATAAGACCTAAACCGAGTATAAACATTCATGATGGAAACAATAGGAGTGAGGGTCTGCACCCCAGGAGGTGACGTGACACAAGAGCTACAGTCTATGAGGATGAGGGGATCTGGACACAGAGCTTACAGTCTATGAGGAGAGGGGGTGACACAAGAGCTTACGTCTATGAGGATGAGGGGGTGACACAAGAGCTTACAGTCTATGAGGATGGGGGTTGAGTGGGGGACTTGGGTGGGTGGACACAAAGAGTTTACAGTCTATGAGGATGAGGGGGGTGGGGTGGGGACACAAAGAGCTTACAGTCTATGAGGTGATGGGGTGACACAAGAGCTACAGTCTATGAGGGGATAAGGAGGTGACGTCACCACTTCCGATCTGCCGGGTCCTGGTGACGTCACCACTTCCAGTTCTGCCGGGTCATGGTGACGTCACCACTTCTGATCTGCCGGTCCTGGTGACGTCGCCACTTCTGATCTGCCGGACATGGAGACTTGGAGTCAAGATAAAAGTCAGAAACCGCTTCTTATGTTGTTGTTGCAATACTCGGTATATAGCGCCTGTATAAGAGTGGGTCCAGGAATATGTGTTGCAGACTCTTCTGGTCCTGGGATCCCAGTGACTAAACCCTTCCCTTCCATCTACAGCTGCGCAGGGAAGCTCGTCTCCGGAGGGAATACCTCTACAGGAAAGCCCAAGAAGCCAAACTGCACAGCATAGAAGACCAGAAGCAGAGGCTAAAGCGAGCGCTCGATGGTTAGTGGCGAGATAAGTAGCATCAGGTGACCCGCAGCCTGTCAGGTCCAGATACTGACCCCCTCTCTCTATGCCCACAGAGAACAGGCTCATTCCCACAGAGGTCCGCAAGGAAGCCCTCGCCCTACAGGAGAAGCTCGAGTTTGATGATGAGGGCGGTGAAGGTAAGAACAACCCCCAAACGGAGCAGCCATCAAGCACAAGAACGGCCACCTCAGTTGGTGTTTGGGAGGGTCCATGAGAAGCCCAAACTATAGAGATGAATAGAAAGCTCCCATCATATTCTGTGGCAACTCACAGGGGAATTATGCAAACAAAATAAGACCTAACCGAGTATAAACATTCAATGGAACAATAGGAGTGAGGGTCCTGCTCACAGGGAGTGACACAAGAGCTTACAGTCTATGAGGATGAGGGGGTGACACAGGAGCTTACAGTCTATGAGGATGAGGGGGTGACACAAGAGCTTACAGTCTATGAGGATGAGGATGGTCCCATTCTTGTTACGTTACACCATCGCCTTCTAGAGAAGTGGTGGGAGAAGCCACGCCGGTTTATCGCTGACCATTATCCTTATTTGGCATTGTCAAGATATGGAAAGGGTCAGGCAAAACACACATGATCCTTATATATTTATGAGTTGACCACTACAAAAAGTGAATTGCCATCATAAGAGTTTTGAAAGTAGCAGTGGATAAGCAACCAGTTCCCTTTAAAATGACAGTTCGCCCAGTTCAGTTATCAGTCTTCTCGTTCTGTGGAGAGCAGTGGATGCAAGACGACTGCAAACAAAATCATATTCAAGCAGGATTTGGGTTCCAATCCTATTGTTATCAAATGCTAATGGGAGAGTCCCAAAGATGATAGGTTAAGATCAATATTGTTCTAATATCGTGGCATTTAGTGTTACATCTTCGAATGCAGCAGAAATCTAAACTGAGGTAGTCTTGCTTCTTGCTATTTCCGAGTGGTTACTGTGATTTGTAATATTCCCTACTTCTCTTCCTGTACAGACATACCATCCGTTATGTACACCCAGGAAAGAGGCCATTATGTGGAATCTCCAGAACCCAGGAGAAACGGAGGAATACACAGATGCGACTATGATGCTGCAATAAAGTTTCACCAAAAGTTCCCATTTAAAGGCGCACAGAAGAACACATACAGGTCAGGATCAGTCATCTGCTTGTCTATGGGAATAGTAATTGTAACTAACTAATTGGGAATATTTGGCTTCTGAAGATGCACTTTATAGTCCAGTATATCCTGAGGCAACAAAAGGGTGATGGTAATGGGTTGGGATAAATGTTTGATGATCTACCCCCTCAGCATGGGTCTTGGGCTACATTCAATCTTGTTTTAAGTCCTCCATTATAAGGATACGTTGGACATATTCCCGACACAGAGGCTAGGACTATCCAGCGTATGCTTATACGGTGCAATCCTGTTTCAACACTCCCTTGAAACGGAGGAGGAGGCGTCAGCGGTGTAGCAGCTGTGATGGCTACTGCCATGTTCGAGGTGGTCCCCAGTGATGTAACTGCCCTAATAGGACGGTTACATCTTGGGTCCTCAGGGGAGGCCAGCAATGGATGCATACAGATGCATCCATCCCCCATGTGCAGTTAGCTCTCGTATACATTACCTGGAAGCAGGATGGAAACTTTTTCCATCCAGTGTTTCCGTGGTGGATGTGACATGTACTGAGCCGACAAGAGCCAAAAGGATTCCAATATATATGTCTATGGATGCATCAGTAACGAGGAGCTTTCCTGGCGTATCCATGAATGTATCCAAAAACAAGATGTGAATGAGGTTTAGTAGAAGGGCAACTGTGTCTTAGTTATTTTGGGGTCTTCTACCCTGATTTACTGGTAGTCATTTCATGCTCTAAAGGGTGCAGTATCTTGGGGTGCCCAAGACCACCGATAAATAATGCACAAGGTGTATTTAGGACTGCATCCAAAAACTTCCAGTCAGCTCCTGCCCATAATTTAATTTTAACAGGACATTTCCCAAATGTGCCAGGTTGCCTTTATGGACAGTGTTATAATGTACGGGGGTTGACCAGGTAAACATATGTGTAATCGCAAAAGATCCAGAAAACAAGGGGACACTCGGTAAGGATTTAGACGGGAACCCCTAATAAGACATGCAGCTTCCCATCTTCCAGATTGTCTATATACAATTCCAGGGTGATTGTTAATTTTAATTTTATGATCTGTCCAAAAAAAATTCCTCTGCAGTTCTTTGCGCAGCTGTTGTTTGCTTGCACAGGGCGGTTGTTGATTTGGAAAGTGATGATTTGTTTCCCACTTTTTCATTGTCACTTTGAGGGACAAAAATGCGACCTCGCTGGTTGAACCTGCGCCTCGTGTGCACTTAACTGATCTTCCTGTTCTCTTCTTTACAGGGGAAACCTTATCAGTGTACTTGGGAAGGATGCACGTGGAAGTTTGCCCGCTCTGACGAACTGATACGGCATTCCGTAAACACACTGGAATCAAACCATTTCAGTGTCCAGACTGTGACCGCAGCTCTCTCCGCTCGGACCATCTTGCCCTCCACCGAAAGAGACACATGCTCGTCTGAACGGTCTTTGAGAGGGATTTTGGATATATTTTTTTTCTTTTTTTTTTTTGTTTGGGGGGGTTTGTACACTTTAAATTCTGGGATTCAGCTGGTCTGAATCTTTCCGATTCCTGTCATTTAGATTATATTCTCTTACTCAGTGTACTCGCCACGGGTCAGACCTAAGAATGTGAACTTTTCTTTTTTTTTTTTTCTTTTTTGTAATACAGAGGCTTAGCGTAACTTCCTGCTCATAATTACACCTCAGGAAATAAAGAAAATGGACAATGTACTGCTTCATGTGTACTTTTAAGCCATATATCTATAGAAAATAACTTATACCTGATTAATTCTAAAACACAATGCCTAGTTTGCTCATCTGCCACATTCCTCAACTTGTTGTGCTACATTGTTATTCATTATATGTTCTATTGTCCACCATTAAATACATTTCTAAAAGAAAAAAAAACAGCCATTGAACAGTAAGGTTTTTGTCAAGTCTTTTGTATGTATATCATGATGCCTGAATGCAAAAAGTGCACTTTTACAAAACACAAAAAAAAAAGAAACAAAAAAAAATTAATTTGATGAATAAATTTGGTTTGTAACGCACAGTTATTTTGGTCTCTCCTCTTGGTCTGTGCCTTAATGGAAATGAATTTGAGGTTCTACGTGTTTTCTAATAGCCCATGTATCCACCTATGTATCTACCTATACATAAAAAAGTACTATTTGTCTATGTCATTATTATGATGTGAAATGTACTGAATAATATTAAAAAATTATATTTTAAAGAAATAACTTGTCCGAATAGAAGGACATTAAGGGCCGCTGCTATAAAATACCTTTCAGAATTCTGGTAAGTACATGTCACATTAGAGCTATTTATCTCACAACACGACGCCTTTGGAGAACTATTTGACCTGTGTCATTGGGATCTGTACGGTCTAATGTACCATTGAGCAATGGGATCCATTGTAAATTGAAGCAACACAGATTTAAATATAAATTCCACATGTCCACAGTTTGCTAAACATTTCAGTATCGACTGGAACATCTAGAACCTATAGCAAATTGCTATACATAAGCAGACATAAATTTCTTTTAATAGGCAAGGTTTAGTTAAAAAGTACAAGTGAGGATGCCGAGATGCTGGATGCCTAGAAGTCTTCTCTATAACATGTTACATTCAGATAGTGTGCTATGCAATCTGCATAGCTCCTCTTGCTTTAACAATACTGCATGCATATGGGACACACACAGTATGCTGTATACATGGTGTCCAAAGATGGGACAATATATAGAACTGCTCTATAACATGTACATTTGCTCAGCATCTGCTCTATAACTTACTGCATGCATCTGGGGCACAATGGTATGGTGTCTGAAGATGGGAACTGTATGGAACTGCTCAGCTCCACCTGCTCTATAACATGTTACACTGCAGAGAGAATACAATGTACAATCTGCTCATTCCTCCTGCTCTATAACATGCGCTGCAAGATAGGACACTAATGACAATCGCTCATCTCCTCCTGCTCTAAACATGCTATCTGCAGGTTGATGCCTTTTCTACATGCTTCTTCTTAGAAGATTATTTAAATTTGCCACAACATCACTGAGATGTAAACTTGTATGGGATTGGAAATTAACCAAAAAATTCCATCATGTGGCATCATGAGATTTCTCAAAGTCTCAGACGAAGATTGTTCATTTCCATTGCTCTGTAAAATGCAAGTTTACCTACATCTACAACGTTAGTTACAAAAAGAAAGTCTCCTCTTGCTGGCAATGTACCCGTCTGCTACAGATATCCAGCACATGCTTCACAGGAGTCTCCAAGAAACAAGTAACATATACTTCAGCAAACCTCCTGCCCACCATTACAGTCGATGTGTGTGCTCCTATTTTTAAATAATAAAATAAATAATTTCTACAGCGCCATCATATTCCATAGCGCTTTACATATCACAGGGGACGTCATGAAAATATTATATTACAGAGTACAAGCAGTCATATGGGACAATAGGTGTGAGGGCCCTGATCACAAGATCTTACAGACTATGAGAATGAGGGGGTGACACAAGAGCTTACAGTCTATGAGGATAAAGGGGGTGACACAAGAGCTTACAGTCTATGAGGATAAAGGGGGTGACACAAGAGCTTACAGTCTATGAGGATAAGGGGGGGACACAAGAGCTTACAGTCTATGAGGATAAAGGGGGCGACACAAGAGCTTACAGTCTATGAGGATGAGGGGGTGACACAAGAGCTTACAGTCTATGAGGATGAGGGATGACACAAGAGCTTACAGTCTATAAGGATGAGTGGGTGACACAAGAGCTTACAGTCTATGAGGATGAGGGTGTGACACAAGAGCTTACAGTCTATGAGGATGAGGGGGTGACACAAGAGCTTACAGTCTACGAGGATAAAGGGGTGACACAAGAGCTTACAGTCTACGAGGATGAGGGGATGATACAAGAGCTTACAGTCTATGAGGATGAGGGAATGACACAAGAGCTTACAGTCTATGAGGATGAGGGGGTGACACAAGAGCTTACAGTCTATGAGGATGTGACACAAGAGCTTAAAGTCTATGAGGATGAGGAGGTGACACAAGAGCTTACAGTCTGAGGATGAGGAGGTGACACAAGAGCTTACACTTGAGGAAAAGGTAGCATCCATGACGACTAGGTTGGTCCGGAAGGAAGGACATCCGTGATACCTACAAAATTTACTGTATGACTAAAGATTGTGAAAGCTAGCCTTGTTATTGATCAAGATATCTGCAGGCATATTAAAATTGGGTCAACAAGGTATTCAACATGTGCCAAAAATAGAGTATGCCAACATAGGAGATCTGAGGCTGCTTGGGTAATATATCTAGTAGTCATCACAAGCTGGAAAAGTGTTGTAACAAGATGTATCTACGAGATAGATATTGTAGATACATTCAGTGGGTACATATCCTAGGGGGCAGACAATGGGTCCATGGAGGACTGTACTGTACTGCTCCAAAACCAAGTGAATGTAGGACCTACTGCCTATTGCTACAATGTGATGTTAATGTATTGTCTGAATGAGTTAATTTTTATGTTCGTTACATATTTCAGTGTAAACAGGAGACGGATATATTAAAAAGGTACCAAATTTCTACATTAACAAAGGGAATCTTGGCAAATGTAAGGAAACCTACATTGCTGCACAATATACAAGTATGTAATTATGCTGACTCGAAAACTTGTGGTTACATTCCTCACCAGAATCCCCCCCGAAAGGAAATTTACAGATCCAAAGAAAAGATTAGTTGAGTCAAAACACATTGATACATAGATATGCAAAATTAGGATGAAGCAGGTCCACAAAAATGTACCGGGCTTAGAGTCTTTATTATTGTAACCACATTATAACATTCTTTATATTGGCCCAAAATAGTTTGTTATTATTCGATAAAATGCCAGTGCCCCCCTACTATCAGGATACGGTAATTGACCCCTGGGGACCTCATATGATGGCAGTACTGTGACAAGTATTGGTATATTTCTCCTTCCTATTGGAACGCAATGGCAGAATTACATGACTCACAACCTATGGTGTTGTCCGGTGTAGATAGAACGGATTATTTTAAATAAATCCTCTTTGTAAACCCAACCAGATATACTCGTCCTTCCCTGACTACCACAACTACAGCACATTTATTAAAAAGTTTTAAATAGTGATGACCCAATTGATGACAGGCTGACTGTACACATAGAGTATAATGCACATTTAAGTCTATGGGGTTGTGAAAACTGCATGAAATGCACAAACCATCTTTGTATGGCTGCATTACAAGGACACCAAAAAGGCATAGTTTTTCCTATCCCATCCTGGAAAACTGCATATTTTCCCAGAATCCCCCTAGTGGAGCATTCATGCCTATTTGGTGGCGTTAATTGGCAGTCTCTGCAGTCTTCCCGCCTGCGGCACTGTACACAGACAATCCTGAGTACTCTTTAGCAGATAGCAGGATAGCAGGTCCTACAACAGCTGGTGGTAAGGTGACACGGGCCACCAGTGGGGGGACAGGAGGAGAGGAAGAGCAACAACAATGTCAACAGAGACACTTAGGTAAGTGACAACCCCAACAATAACCCTTACAGGAGAGAGCCTTCCCCTCTTACCCAGAGTCTGGCATGGCAGGCACTTTCCCCCTACCCCCTCTGTGACCAACCCAACAGATCTCCTTCACATTGCATCCCTGTACAATGAGTCTGGCTCGTAATACATGGACATTCCAGATGTAAGAGAAAGGATGAGGCTACTGTGGACAGACATTTGAACATAATGGGGCACATTTACTAAGCTCCGTGCGCCAGTTTTCTGTAGGACATTGTACGTTCTTTTAGGCGCAAATGGCTTGCTCAGGTATGTATCACAAATGTGTCGCACTCAACCCTTTTGTGGCGCAGCTGTACTAGTCATCATGCGCCAAAAATTAGGGGTGTTCCGGTGCTCAGTCGGACTGTGCGCCATATTTAACATGCAAAGGCCAACAGAAGTGTGTTGCATGCCCCATGTTAAAGGAGCACCAAAAAAAATAAATGGTGCACTCTGTCGGGGCAGTGCAGGGAGCGCCATTCATGCAGAACATGCGCCAGAAATCCTGAATCTGTCGTACCCTGCAATATACACAGGCAAACTGCATATAGTACAGTCTGCACTGTTCTTAGTAAATGTGCCCCAATGAGTAGTACTTACACTTCACTCCGATTTATTGCAACCTGCAGTCCCTAGGCCACAGCCTCAACTTGCCTCATGGTAGATGTGGGACTGTCCTTACCCCTCATCTAGGCATACCACACTGCATTGGTAAGAGCTCACCAAGCCTAAGATTTTAAAGGACATCTACCACCAGAATGAAGCATTGTAAACCAAGCACACTGACATACTGGTGTGTGCTCCCTCTGGCAGGATCCACTCTTCTTCAAGCTTCCTATGCCCTTGTTTTTAAGGGGGGAAAAAGGCTTTTCAAATTATGCAAATGAACCTGTGGAGCTCTGGGCTCCATTAACACCTATGGAGTCTGGAGCCCTTAAGGTTAATTTGCATAATTTTAAAAGTTTTTTTTTATAAATACCAGAAAATAAGAAGCATAAAGAAGAGTGGATCATGCCAGATGGGGCACACACCAGTATGTCAGTATGCTGGGTTTACAATCCTTGATTTTAGTGGTAGATGTCCTTTAAAAAGAGTGGGGTTTTAAGATGCGTACAAGATCTTCTGAAGACACAAATAAATGGGCAACAGTAGAATTACTGGTCACTAAGGCAGCTAATTATCCATTATGTAATAACATTTTTGAAACTGTATTTTTTCATCTACCGAGCAGTGTAAGGTGTCTATTTTGTAGGGTAGGCTGCTTTTTTTGAGTGCTACCAACTAGGGATATGCATGGTTGTGCTAATGGGGTTATTGTTGTTCACCTTACATAATAAAACCTTTTTTTTATACCTTTTATTATTAGGGGTTTGGAAGTGCAATATTTTGCTCACATACACTATAGACTACAGGCAGTCCCCGGGTTACATACAAGATAGGGTCTGGAGGTTTGTTCTTAAGTTGAATTTGTATGTAAGTCGAAACTGTATATTTTATAATGGAAGTTCTAGACAATTTTTTTTCTTTTGCCCCGGTGACAATTGGAGTTTCAAAATTTTTGGTGTAATTGGACCAAGAATTATCAATAAAGCTTCATTACAGGCATCTTACAGCTGATCATTGCAGTCTGGGACTATAGTAAAGCATCCAGAGAGCTTCACCAGAGGTCACAGTGGGCAGAGGGGTCCATCTGTAACTATGGGTTGTCTGTAAGTCGGGTGTCCTTAAGTAGGGGACCGCCTGTATAATCCTGTAGTACCACAGTCTAGAGAAATATCACAATTTCTACCACCAGGATCGAGGATTGTAAACCAAGCACACGGACATGCTGGTGTGTGCTCCTCTTTGGCAGGAGCTGCTCTTCTTTTAGCTTCCTATGTCTTTAAGACTTAAAATAATGTAAATGAGCTTGAGGGGCTCCAGGCACTATAGGTCTTAATGGAGCTTGGAGCCCCTCAGGCTCACTAGTGTGTATTCTGTGATTGTTAGCATATAATAAAAATAAATAAAATGTAAAAAATTATGGCTGTGGGATATAATGATATCTGTGTGGGGGTTGTTATTAGAATGTGTGGTATGTGTGTTTATGTTAAGTTATGCTAATTTATGTTTGTTTGTGGGTGTGGCTTTGCTGTCCGAGGCTTTGGTTTAGGATGTGATAATCGGGTGGGTGGGGGTTGTTGTATTTAGTGTTTAATCACTTTGGTATATGTTAAGTTATAGTTATTTCTAGGTGTTTTTGCTAGGTGTTGTATATTGTATATACTGTATATTATGCTTGGTTTATGTTATGTTTTGTTGTTATGTTTTATACTATATGTTTTTATAAAAGATCTACACAATTCAGATACAGAATTTGGCAAAAATCTCCTGGTGATCCACCACTTTATTGTGTGCAGAGTAGTGCAAATTGCAGGCAGACACAGTATATTAACCTGTACATCCTATTGTATACAGTTTGTAATGTGACAGAGAACAGACACAACATTCGGAAAACATAATCAGTGACGGCATTTGCGTTCAATCACATGAAGTGAGACAAGACACAGAGTGCTGCTTTCCTAATAGGAAGGCGCAGGGAAGCACTGACTATTGTGTGTACTCAGGAGGCCTGTTCTCCATGACACGTCTATGGATGACTGCAAACAGGAGGCAAAGCTGAAGACGCAGGTCGTGATCACACTGTGTCTTATTCATCCATGACTGGTACGGGAAGTAATATGACGTAGGGTACTCGAGCCCAAGTATCGTCAACCAGTGGTGTAAATTAGTCTCAAGAACAGAGCGGACTGAAAGAAATTCCTGAAAAAGGACAAACCCTTATAACAGTGTATCAGATCTCGTCAGCAACCTGAAGAGTAAATTATTCATCATATGTACGTCACAATAGTCTCCAGCAAGAAGAGATGTGTGACAGGCATAACCCTAGACATAACCTTTTCAGAATTTACTTCCTTCTCATTTAGATTCTCATTTAGATGTGAACAGTAGTGTAATATAGGTTATTTGTAGGTGAATACAGGCAGTTTGTTTGTTCTTAAGTTGAATTTGTATGTAAGTCGGAACTGTATATTTTATAATTGTTACAGTATGTTGTGAAGCCAATTAACACCTTCCAGATCACGTTTCTTTCATGGCCCATAGTGGTGGCATCATCCAGAAAATCTACTTTAAAGTGAGTTGTAAATTGGTTGTATAAAGTCATGGAGTCAGATAGCTCAGCACTGAAGTCAAGCTCTCCTCACCCCAGCTGGTTAGTGATGTATCTGGATGCAGGACTATCAATTACAGTGAAGAGGAAATTCTGAAGTGAGGAAAGCTTGACTTCAGTGTTAAACTCTCCGCCTCCTTGACTTTATACAACCAAATTACATGTCACTTTAATGTTGATTTTCTGGACGATGCCATCACAATGGGCCATGAAATAGACATTTCAAGAAGCTGTTCAGCTGCTTGATGACATACTGTTAGTAGTTTTATTAGGTCAATTTCTGCTGACAGGTTTCCTTTAACTCAGTTCTACCCCATAGCTATATACAGTATATTTACCATAAATTCATAAAATAAAGTAAATGGAACTTCACAATGATTTATTAAAAAACGAAGGACCTAATTACATTATTATTTAATGATGAGATGATGAACTGTGTTGAGCTTTAATAAGCCTGTGATGGCTCAGTTTAAAAACCTTTGCTGTGTTTAAAAGGCTAGCATCACATCCTGACATATAATAGTACGTTTTTCACATACTTTTACTTAATAAAGAACATGGCACAACGAGGAGTCTACCCAGCACATCAGTGCGTCAACTCCACCACTGCATGCAGCACGAGAAGACCAAGACTGGACCAGGAGGACTCCAAAGCCATCAGGGAGCCAAGCGGCCAGCAGGTATCACGGGTATGTGGCTCTGAACTATCGATGCCTCAGCCGGTCAGTGTTCGGGTGCAAGGTCAGGCAAGGGAGTTCACATTTTCAATGATCTCATACGGGCTGTTCACAGATAGTTAGAGAACCAGATGGGGCCCACAGGCCATACAATGCCCAGGTCTGCTTCAGAAGTTGCCAATATGCCCCTATACTTAACAAGAATAGCCATTTACCTGCTAGTCGCCTGCTTTTTATGCAGAAAACCAGTAAAAATGTGGGATGTTTCACCCCTTAGATGTCACTACATCTAAAAAAAAACACAGGACCTGACCACCAGAAAATAAGTTTTGTAAAAAATACTTTTAAATGCACCTATCGTGATCAATAAATCTGTAATAAACTGAGTTATGTTAATAGTGATAGCAAAGAGTATAAAAAAATATGAATAAGCGGACCTGAAACTGCAAATTTTCAGGTTCATGCCAAACATTGCAGGTTTGTTTCCCGAATTGGAACTGCAGCAAGAAATTCGAGTTTGGAGTTCTGGATCCAACCTGACGGTAACATTTTCCATCGGCGCAATTGAGGAGTAGATGTGGCAAAGCATTATCCACTACCCAACTTGTACTCCAAATGTTAGCAAAGGAACCCACAAGTGCTCATACAAATACAACCTAATGACTGAAATAATAATTAGGTCCAACAAAACAGGCAGGGACACAACCTATTCCCCAAGCAATAGAAAAACACCTGGTTCCTATTGGAGATATATCTAAGGCGTCTCATCTATCCAAACAGATGTTTAGCTCTGATGAGGAGCAAAAAATTAGAAACAGTGCCTTGTATAGATAGGAATGGCTGATATCCATAGTTATGTTTCAAGGCTCTTTAATAGATGGGTTATTGACTTACTGGGTAAAATAACCCTAGCAGGTAGCACTAGAGAGAAAGTAGACTTGGAAATAAGTCAAACTGAGACCACAATGTCCTCACTATCTTATCCTCCTCAGGTTTCATTGGAGATGAGAATTTCAGTTATTCACGCACGACTTTTAGTCGCCTTGTAGCCCCCTGTTAAACCAGAAGATGTAAACATGTCAAGTTATAAGCACATGTGACATTCATAAATCCTAGTAACAATCCCTGACTATCCATTCTCTATTCCCAGCAGTCACATTCTACGCTATTTAACTGTGCAAAATCTTAGTTAAACAATGTGGAAAGCGGGAAATGAAACAGGAAACTATTTATTCTATGTCTCATCTCCATATTTCTGGGGTTATGGCTTTAACATTCTTTAAGAAATCCTAAAGTGATCCTGTGGTAACATAACTTGGACTGTCAAGGATCAGACTGGAACGCAGCAATGTATGAATAGTCTTCTAGTATATAAATATATAGATGATTATGGTGCTTGTTGTTTCCCCATCTGTGCATACCTCCGTCTTAAGTAAGCTAACTGTTCTGTTTAGGATAAGTTCACATCACATTTTATTTCTATACTCAGAGTACATGCCAGGAAAGCTTACTGAGGCAGTTGGAGTCTATGGGGTACGGATGCAAAGTATTGCATCCATCCCCGGTCCTCCACTGAGCATGTACATTGCTCAGGAGGAGGGAGGTCCCCAGTGATATCACTGTCCATATAAGGATATCACTGGAGGAGACACCCTGAACAGCAGCAAATCACCGCTAATGTTTACTCCTCCTCCTACTTTCAGGGGGGTGGGCATTAACAGTCGTGTAACTAGGAGAGGCAGGTCCCACTTCTGAATGGGACCCCCTTCCCGCTTAAAAATACGCATATTTCACTCATATATACACACACATTTATATACCTATATACCTGTATACCTACATATAGAGCATATACACATCACATATATACAACCATACAGACGTACAGCACATATACACATCACAGATAAACACTCATATACAGCATACATACATCACATATATGCTATATACATATTATACTGTGCAGCAATAATATGTGTATAACGGTGAGCATCCTCCATTCTTTGTTGCAAGATCGGATGTCGGGGCCCCCTGACACTGCGGGCCCCATAGCATCTGCTGTTATTGCTACAACTGTAGTTACACCCCTGGGTACTAATAGAATGACATATACCACTGTATGCATATGTCTTTGTCAATTGTAAGGGCATGTTGGGAATCAAACATATCCATTCCATGGAGGGAAAAAAACACAATCTAAATCCAGCCTTAATATGTGCAAATCACAAAGGTGGACTAAGACAAACCATTCCCAGGACCAATAATATTTATAAGGACTGATCTTCTTCTACTTGTCTGGTAATTTTCCCTAGATATTGGTCATCAAAAGATTTGTAAATATTGGATTTGCCTTCTGTAGGTTTATAGAACATTGCTTACTCCTTCTAAGATTCCTGGGATCTTTAAACTCCTACAATCACGACCCTCTTAAAGGAAGTTTCCATCTACTCCTTATGTGCAAAACACATTGCTGGGAAGAGCAAGAAAATAGCCAGGTTCTCTATATTACTTGTTTCTTGGGTCTTTACTGTTATTTTCATGTTATTTTGACTGCTGTGCTCCTATACGAAATCTGTATCACCCACACCGTCCTACTATAATGTAAAACTCATAGAACTTGTATCGTCCTAAGGGGAAAGCAGACCTTATGGGTCCCTTAAGATCCAACTGCACCCCATCAAGTTATGAGTAGTTATGAGTAGTTATGAGTTATGTGTAGCTCATGAATGTATCTGTGCAGTTAACCGCAGGGTCACATTTAACATGTTTTGATCTAGAAATATCTCATAGGAATAGGAACCTGCCATTCAACACCCACTTGGGGCGGTAGAAGCTGATAAGGGGTGAGAATCCCAGCGGCATGTGTTAGGGAGTGCGCTCCTAATCGCTGCCGGGGGCCTGGTATGTGCACTTTATGTCAATGCTTCATGTGACACAAGGACGTGATACCATTCCAGCGGAACCACAGCTATTTACTGGGACGTGTCTATGTGTGGCTACATATATAACGGGGGGGAGATTGTGAAAGAGAAAGATTATCAGGCCATAGTATCATTATGTTTCTTGTATGCAAACCAAAAGCATGACCCGGCCCAATTATCTAGGAATTCTTGGCAGAACACACAACATGGAAATAAAGGAGGATCTCTGAGTGTTTGCTTCATTCTCTTCCTATATTAGTTCACTACAGATGAATCACTTGCAGGCCGTCGGGTTGTTGTGTGCTGCCCACATCCTGACAGGGGCCTCATTGCTTGGCTTATCTCCAGGTCAATTTCCTCTTGTCCTGTTTTTATGTTTTAGGATATTTACAGTAGATTTGTACTGGTTTTCTATTAACAATTGCACGTATACGTTTACATTGATACATTGATTCATATTTAATGAGCGTCTCGTGATTGCTAATTTCTGGCTTCGGCGGTCAATGAGTCTGTGCTGTGGCTTATTTCCATTCATCCACATTATTTCGGAATACAGGAAGTCCCCGGGTTACGTACAAGATAGGGTCCGGAGGTTTGTTCTTAAGTTGAATTTGTATGTAAGTCGAAACTGTATATTTTAAAATTGTAGTTCCAGGCAAAAAAATAATTTTGTCCCAGTGACAATTGGAGTTTAAACATTTTTTGCTGTAATGGGACCAAGGATTATCAATAAAGGTTCATTACAGACACCTTACAGCTGATCATTGCAATCTGGGACTATAGTAAAGCATTTAGAAAGCTTGACGAGAGGTCAAAGGGGTCTGTCTGTAACTATGGGTTGTCTGTAAGTCAGGTGTCCTTAAGTAGGGGACTGCCTGTACACTCCTGACTAGTGATAACGTAAACTTACAGGGGTAGCCCTGGTATTAATGGCTTATAAGAGGTAATGGCTGGACCTGCTACAGGGGCTGAAAATAAAGTATTAATATGATTCGCTATATGCAGAGGAAACCTGCTATGTCAAAGTATGTCCCAGCTCTATCTGTATCCCAAGCCTTAGGCTCCAGGATCCTCCATTAGAAAATAGCTGAAACAGCAAACTAGAACAAGGGGCCACAGTGTGTGGGTGATGGGGAATATAGAGAAAGGGAGAGCATTATATATGGAGGGAGGGAGGAGTAAATAAAAGGGGGCACAATAAGTGAACAGAGGCAAAGGGGGCATTATAGGTGTAAGGTTATACATGGAGTACTAGAGAAAAGGGGGGCAACAGTCAGGAAGTGGGGATATTTACATAAGTTTTGAAATTAATTGAAGGGAACTTATCACCAGGGAGCTGTCCAGGAGCACAAAGGTGGGGGCTGAGAGCTGAGGAGTGAGCAGCATAGACAAGTCACATGTTGTTTTTAAAATGCATCCAAACCAAAGCCCAACCCCTAGGACTACACAGAGGATTCTGTCAGGTTGTCAAGTACATTATAACACAAAATTATAATGTAATGCAAATGCTTAGAGAAAGCAGAAAGGCAGATTTGCAGTGCAGCTGTAATGGGCTTCTGCGACCTGTCTTTAGTGAAAATGAGTTCCCTGGTGACAGGTTCATTTTAAAATGAAAGCTGAGAATTATATGTGGTTGTCAAATAGGAAGGATGGACATTACCAGTAAGTGGGTTTATTGCATGTTTGGGTTGTTGGTCACAGGACAGGAAGCATTATAGGGTGAGGGCCACAGAAAAGGGGCACTACACAGTTTGGATGGGCTACAGTAAAGGGCCGGGGTGCTACAAGAATGAGCATTATATAGCATGCAGGGCATAACGTGGTAATGATACTTTGTGTGAACACTACAGGGGGGAAATACAACATAAAAATTCAGCACTGCAAATAAACAGTTACTTATTTGACCACTTGGTGGTGCTACACTTATACCTTGAGGCTTTCCTTATTTTGCTTATTTTGAACAAGAAAAATGAGAGAAAAAATAGTGAAATGGCTTGATATATGAGTATATGACAGATAGAAAATATATCAATTATTATATGGATTAGGATATTAGGATAACACTATATAGATATATAATGATGTATAGTTATGGTATATGGCTAAGATAATGAGTAGTGATGTTCTAGTATTTAGACCCCTATCGCTCAGAGAGGGATGGCCTTTCTTTTTCCATGATGTTTATTTTCATTAAGCGACATATACATAAAGTGAAATTTATAAAGGATGGTCTGAAATTTTTGCACAAGACTGCAAGATGTGAAGTGAATTGGCAAAACCTAAATGCTGCAGAACCTCGTGGGTCTTTCATTATTACCAGTTGCTGTAGTTCAGTGGTTCTTCACAAGGGTTCAGTGAGTCTCAGGGCTTCGGCGGAGCCATCGCCGCGGAGGTCAAGACACACAAATATTTGAAGGGTGCGGTGAATGGGCATATGAAACTTGTGGGATTCTGTACCTCAAACAAGGTTAAGGACCACTGCTCTAGTTGGATTACAGGGGGTTCTGGTAACACCATGTTATTCCCTATCCTGTGGATGACTGACTGATCGGTAGGTCTCCCAAGGATCATCAGCCGAGTACCGCTCTTGGCTATGTCCCTCTGCATGGAAAGTGGTACAGCTGTCACCAGGATGCTGGCTGTGATCCTTTGAAGAGCAGAAACATGAAGATTGGGGCTCCTTTTTTAACAAAAATGTGTTTGTAAAATATCCAACTATATTACAATATGTAAACGTGTTCTTTTTATTGGAGAACATTTTTAGACAGGCATGTCCTTAAAGGAGAGCTACCACCAGGATGAAGGATTGCACACCAAGCACCATGACATACTGGTGTATGCCCCCTGTAGTAGGAGCCACTCTTATTTCAGCTTCCTATGCTCTTGTTTTTAAGAAAAAAAGGCTTTAAGAATTATGCAAATAAGCTTAACATCTATGGAGCCTGGAGCCCATCAGGCTCATTTGCATAGTTGTAAAATACTTTATTTGTAAAAACCAGGGGATAAGAAACTAAAATAAGAGCAGATCCTGTCAGAAGGGGCGCACACCAGTCTGTCAGTGTACTTGGTTTACATTCCTTCATCCTGGTGGTAGATGATATAAAGAGAATGCATTAATAATAGTTTAGCCAAATGAGTAACATAGACACCACTAGGTGGCAGCATGGTTCCAGTTATCTTTTCTATATACAAATGTAAAAGGGATATGTGTCTCCTGGTACAAAATCAGCTTCTATACTGCTGTTGGATGATTTAGAAGCTAGTTCAGAGCTGATTTATATTCCAGGACTGTAGTATTTTCACACTGCTGTGATGTGTGATCTCTGTATTGAACTGCTCTACAGTCCCTCCCTTCTACTCTGAGTAACTGCTGTAGGAGGTTTCTGGTTGACTGTACCAGCAGTTACTGGGACCATTGGGATGTGCATTTGGGGTTGTGAAGATGTTCATATCACAGAATTAAGAACACAGGGGTGTAAGAAGTCCAGCTACAATCCATGAATATAATATAAATTTTCATAGTCCTGCTGTTACTAACAATGCACCCAAAAGTTTGGTTACACAGATCTACAGGGCAGGTACCCAAAAGTGCATACAGCATTCTATGGTTGAAATTAAAGATAGATTCCCTCAAAAAAAAGTTGTAATGTATCATGTCAGCCCAAATATAGCTGACATGGTAGGGAAGCCAGTAGGAATCTCAGGCACAAACTTCTGAACTTACAAGTAGAAGAAAACAGGTTTGAATTTAATATGTTATAGATACAAAATATATACAATATGCAAACAGACCTAGGAGCATAGCCAAAATCATTATAACTATATTGAAAAACTATCAAAAATGTAAAATCGCGATTCCAGTAAACGGTGGTCTTAGAGAAGACCAGCACCAGGATCGAGGAGAACAAAGCTATAGGTAAGTTTGTGTGATTTAATTTACTTGAAAATAGTGGTAGATTTCCATTAAGGGATTACTATATGGAGAATGTAAGCCTGCTCATTATAAGATTGGTCACTAGATGGAGCTCATGCAGCACTTTTATACAGGTTGTGTACAGATGCTCAAACAGAGAGGCACACAGTTATATGCTACTAGAAGGACATAAGAATGGATACATGGCTTACTTACTGACCTTCTCCTTTTGCCTTTCTGGGCAATGCATGAGATGGTTTCATCCACAGAGGAAATGATGCAAATGTGCCTGTATGACTCCTGGACCCAGATTACACCCTATTTATGTGTCATTCTATATGAGAATAAAGTTTGTATGAAGGCTTTTCACAACATTGATGTGAATTATTTCTATATTTAGGTAATGTTTTGTTTTGGGATGGGGGACTTTTCATCATTTCCTCATATGGATTGTTGTAAGAGAGTGCTGTGGACTGTGCTGCCACCTAGTGGGCAGACTGTTTTATTTCACAGATGCATTTGGGTTGTTATATAGGGGTATCCAGTAGGACCACTGCTCACATGATATTTTAGGTAGGTCCTCTGTCTGTCATAGAAAGCCTATAGGTTATATATAGTATTGTACCTAAGCCGTACAATACAGCACACAGCCCGTATCTCCACTTACTGCTCTGGAACTAAGCAAAATGCAGAGTCCTGCTCTCATTTTCATGAATATGTATCTCACTAGTGTAGAAATCTGTAGACCAGTTTTTGGCTATAAGTAATAACACAGTTTCTGGTCATTATGTGACTGTGGTTTTCAGGTCCCAACTCTCATCTCTGCTGTCTGAAATTGTTACAGGATAAAGTAAGGGGAGAAGGAAGCACAATTCTCCGATATATTACAAAGTTTTGCAAAAAAATTACCAACCATTTAAATAATAATAACCAAAAATAATAAAGAATTGAAGTAAAACTAAATTTGGAAAAATTAAATAACTAACAAGCAAAATATAATAAAATGATAATAATTTATCATTTACAAACTGTATACACCTTAGGTACTCAATTTTAACAAAAAAACTGAAAACCAGCCAGTCAGCCCTCTACCCCACTGTATATAGCATGCTGGCCCCCAGCCCCCTGTGTATAAACAGCCAACACCCCCCACCACCTGTATATAGCCAGCCAGCACATGCCCACCAGTATATAGACAGTAAGCCCATGCCCACCTATATAGTCAGCCCACTTCTCCACTGTTTATAGCCAGCCAGCCCCCACCCCCACTATATAGCATGCCAGTCCTCTGTATATAGACAGCCAGCCCCCTACCCTCCAGTATATAACCAGCCAGCCCCCTACCCTCCAGTATATAACCAGCCAGCCCCTTTCCCCCAGTATATAGACAGCCAGCTCCCTACCCCTCCAGTGTATAGCCAGCCCATGCCCCCCAGTATATATCCAGCCAGCCCATGCCCACCAGTATATAACCAGCCAGCCCATGCCCCCTAGTAAAGAGCCTACAAGCCCATGCCCCCTAGTATACAGCCAGCCCACGCCCCCTAGTATATAGCTAGCCTGCCCATGCCCCCTAGTGTATAGCCACGAAGCCCATGCTCCCCGTATATATAACCAGCCAGCCGCTGCCCCCCAGTTTATAGCCAGCCCATTACCCTTAGTATATAGCCAGCCCATGCCTCCCAGTATATAGCCAGCCAGCCCTTTCCCCCTAGCATATAGCCCACCAGCCCGTGCCCCCTAGCATATAGATAGCCAGCCCATGTCCCCTAGTATATAACCAGCCACCCCCCCCCAGTATATAGCCAGCAAGCCCACCACATAAAAAATATAAACTCTGTACTGAATTTACTACACCCCCTGCAGGTCCTCTTTTTCATTGCTGTGGTTGGCCAGCAGCAGGTCCTTGTGCATGGCCGCACACACACTATGACGTCAGCCCAGGGCCGGCTCCAAATTTCACTGGGCCCCTGGGCAAAAGTGCCTCACTGGGCCCCTTAGCTCATGTGGTGGCATTAAAAACGCAGACCTTAAGAAGCCAATGTTAACATACAGCCCACCATTGTCAGGTCCAACCTCCTATTTATTTGGGTCTGCATAATTATGGAGATACTAAATATACATAGCTTTATTATGTTTTAATGACATCAAAAAATGTTCTTGTTTTTTTGACATCCACAAATTCAAAACTCTTTATTTTACAGGTGTGATATAAGCTGTGATTTTTGTGGGACAAGCTGACGTTTTCATTTATATCGATTTGGGAACTTAATTTTTACTGGCAAAAAAGTTATTGGGTAATAATTTTTTCATGGCGGCGTACTTTATATGTGATCATTATTTTGATAGTTTGATAGATTAGACATCTGGGAGGTCAGAGATACCTTCAATTTTTCTGATTTTGTTCATTGTTATTATTTAGGTTGTTGTTTGTATGTGCGTTTTAAGGAAAGCAGGCAAAAATATTTCGGGGATCTTTTTGCTCTTACAATAAGAACCTCCAGCAGTTTTGATAGGACAATGCCGTTGTCTGTTTAAAAAAAAAATCTGCTATGACTAAGCCCTCTATGTACAGGGTTAAACAATAGCTAAAAGGTTAACATACAGAGAAAATTTGGGTGAACTTTCTTCATCTGATCTCACTGCCATAGTACTTCCAGATAATTGGAACAGTAATAAGTAACAGTCACACATAATAACACGATGGGGCTCTACTCACTTGTGCTGTATCTTTTTGGGGTGGGACATGAGTTTAAGGGCGGAGAACATGAGCTGAATGGAACGGAAAATCTGTGAAATCCAGAGCGCACTCTCAGCAGCACAAGAAACAAAATAGCAGAAACCGAAACTAAATCTTGTAAACAGGATCCAGACAAAGACGCTGGACGGCTGAGACTTAACCATGGCGGAACCAGAAGAAGTAACAACACAGAGGTACCAGACACATAACTATTCACAGAGGGGTGAGGGTGGATTCTTGTCTCTGATGCTTCTCAACACTTTGACAGCAGTGAAGGATTGTAAGACTTTTAAGTATGTTAGACATGTAAACTTAAGAGTTTTCATAAGAGGGCATGTTAATACATTCACAAAATGTAAAGACTTTAATCAATGGATAGACATCATATGTTGTATCTGCCCAACCATGTGTTTACGAGTAGTAGTAAGATTCTGGAGGCTGTAACTTCTGAGCATCTGCTAAGGAAAAATTTGAATTCTGTTATCCCAAATGCACAATATGGATGAGAACACAAGGACACCCACTAATTATATTCCCCCTTTTCAATATTAATGGACCTGCCATATAGAAAGTGTTCTGCAAAGTTTAGCATAAAATCTAGTGATAAACAATATCAGGATCAAGCTTTTAATGTCCTGGAACCCATCTATGTTACCCCACTTGAAGATGGGGCATTAATGGAAGTACAAATGAATAGATCGTGCAAATGAATAGATCGTGTATCCATCTAGGGCACAAGGCATATTTGATGCAAATATTGGCAAATTCTCATCAGGAAACAGAGCGTGGTGGTTAATGGCATTTTGCAGTTGCAGTATACAACTTGGTGGTTACAGACATATGCTTAGTGGTTATAAGTCATTTATGGGTACAAACTTAGCAGTTAAAAGTCTGTAATCTGCACTTTACTTGGTCATTAGAAATATTTGATGGACACATGCAGTATCTTATAGTATGTGGTGAATGCAGAACCACAATGGGTTTGACAATTGTCTCTGGTTGGTAACACTGAAGCTCCACCAGCAGGAATTCCTTGTACCTCAATTGATCTAGCTAGAGGGGTGCCAAAGTGCCTTATAGAATTTTTAGGTTTTCCTTTAGTCATATATCGGTGTCAAGCAAGACATCAGTCCAGATCAGGGTTATGGTGTTCTAAAACCAGTACAAGAACAATCAAGGTCATGGTCAAAACAGGTGAACAGGTCAATACACACAGGGACAGATGGTAGCAGGTACCAGAAGCACTAGTACATAGTAATATATCCTTTAACACCTAAATATGTAGACCTGGCAACATGACACAACCAGCCACAGTCATGTGAAGAGTAAGGCCATGGCTTGTTGGGTTTGGACTTGGAGGTGTCAAGTTGTATGGCGCTGAACCATGTTGGACATATTAAAAAGTATTCAACAGTTGAGCCACTATATGTGCACATAGTGTAGTGTATGTCAGTTTGTGGTTAAGACAATTTTGACCTTCCTGTTATTCCGACAGAATGCTGCCACATCCGCCCAGCTGCCTCCATACAGTATGTGATTTATACCCTGTATTTACACATGAGGATGTGGATCAAAAAAAGGGGGCATGGTGAGCCCGACAAAAAAGTTAACTTCCCGCATACTTCTTGTCAAATGAGGTAGCCCTAATTTTGGAGGTTTTTTATATGTTTCCTCTGCATCTATGTTCCTGCATCCTACTTCATCCCTGTACAATAACCTAGAAAACTGTCCATGTGCCAGATGTAGCGCAATGTGTTTTCCTGATATTATGTATGCAAATAAACTCCACTGGGAAAAACCCTGCACAGAAACAACTCAGTAATTACAGAGGTGCCGCATAATCCTTCTATTGATGTAGTGGTTTTCCCCTGAATAAATTCATCCCAAAAAAACCCTAAACTAATTTTCCTATGAGGAGGCAGAATGCAGGCAGCATAATTAAAGGGGTTGGCCACTTTTCAATATATTTGTTCCATTAGACACGTTTCTGTATATATTTGTACATGTGTCTTTGAGTCCTTTGATAGCTTAAGCCTTTCCCCGTTCTCTCCATGCTGCCCTCTGCATATATACACAGCTTCCTCGCTTTTTTTACGACTCTAATCCGTCTTGATGGTGTCACACACTGTATCTCTGTTTTAACTATCACTCCTCACATTTAGAGACGGGAAGAGGGGAGTGAGCAGTCATAACTCTGCTGCTATAGCTCCTTCTATTCATCAGTGCTCAGACATGCAAACAAAGATCCATAAAGAGTTTGCACACAGCACAAAAGAAAGCAATAGGAATGCTGAATCACTTGATTGACATTCAGGGAATATTATAAAGGTAGTAATGGTACATGGGCAACTTGTGTAAAAGAGTATCCAATCCCTTTAATTACAGAAAAATACATAACTACATGAAATGGTATTTGTGGACTTTTGAATTACTTTTGAGAGATGCTGTAATATAAAATGTTAAAAAAAAATCTTATAATAGTATTGTTCATTACAGCTTATTATAGAGTAGGCTGTATGGATTCATATGATAAAGTTTTTCTGAAATTGACACTTGGTGGTCTTCTAAAATATAACCACAAGAGGGTTTTTTTTTACATAAGATCAGCATACATGGATTAGTAGAAACTAGAGATGAGCCAGTGGAATTGGACAAAATTTTTGCACAAATCCAAATTTCCTTGCGATTCATAGAACTGAAGTTCAGGAGTCTCTCATAAAGTAGTGCACCCCCTTGAACAGAGTGATTGACCTCGGGGGACCAGGTTTTCCACTTGCAGTCTTCCAGGAATGGGCTTTGATGCAAATCAGTCAAATTTTATTTTTTTTAATTCACTCATCTCTAGTGGAAACCTTTGATGAATTTTTCTCACATATACGTCCATACTCAGTTTTAAAAATATTCCATAATCTCTTGTTTCTTTACAGGTTTTAAGGAAAGAAAACATCCACATAATGTCAGATACACATCATATATTGTGGCTGAACTTCTTGCAGTTATATGTATCAATGGCCGGAATAACTGGAGAAGATTGCTTTCATTCTCAAAAGTTGCCGGATAAACTTTCCCTCCACGGCACAAAACTGGATTTAAGTCGCTGTAATATAACCAAACTCCAACCAAGCATTTTTCAGACATACCTCAACTTACAGATCTTGGATCTCTCTTACAACGCACTTGAAGAATTGGACTTCTCAGTCTTCCAGTATATCCCTGTTTTACAAAAACTGGACATCTCCTACAATAAACTACAAACAATAAACTGCAACACCCTACAATATATCAGAGGTATCACTCATCTAAATATGTCCTACAACTATTTTGACACAATGTTCCTTTGCAAAGAATTTGCTTCCTTAACAAAATTGAGACACCTTGGATTGAGTGCGAGAAGGATAGGTCGACATGATTTCTTGAGCATTTCACACCAAGAGCTGGATACAATATTTTTGGGCTTAGAACATCTACAGCTGTATGAACCTGGCAGCCTCCAGATGTTGAACACAAAAAAATTACATGTGGTTTTACCTGAGATGCTGACAAATTCAACCCTTCTACTTTACGATGACTTTAATATCTCTACCACTCTGGAAATCTCTCATCTACAATGTGATGAAACTTGTGATCTTATCATTGGAGATATAATCCAGAAATCAAAGATATCCAACCTAATTCTCAGGGACATCACAATACCATGGAACGAAATGGGTAAAATACTACAAATTTCTTGGCATTCGTCTGTGGAACATCTGTTCATCTATAGCTTTACTTTCATAAAAAATTTTAATTATATCCCTTTTGATTTCTCGGAGGGTTCACTAAAGTCTTTGACAATCGAAAATGTTATCCCGCAAGTCTTTCTCCATTCTTCCGAAAAACATCCTTTAACCCTATTTTCTGATATGATTATAAAGAACCTTACCATATCTAATGCTGAACTGACACACTTGCCATGTCCTGGAGAAAATAACATTTTTCAATCCCTCATACTGACCAATAACAAAATTACTGATGGAATCTTTACACAATGTCAGACTCTATCTAGTATTCAGTACCTTAATTTTCAAAATAATATACTAGAAAGACTCTCCTCTATAGCATCTATGACTACCATGATGAAAACACTAAAGCATTTAGATGTCAGCCTTAATAGACTATACTATGATTTCAGTGCCACATGTGAATGGTCACAAAGTCTCCTCTTTCTGAACCTTTCGAGAAACAAGATCTCAGATTCCATCTTTAACTGTCTACCCAACAATCTTGAAGTACTTGATCTTTCCAGCAACCAAATCTTAAGCATCGGCAAAGGTGTTACCCATTTAAAATCTTTAAAGGAGCTATACTTACCGTCCAACCAACTTAGTCACATACCCGACTGTGGTTTCTTTAGTAAGAACTTGATGTATCTGAACATTGATGAGAATTTTATACAATCCCCATCCATGGAACAACTTACCAAGTGCCAAAATGTTAAACAGATAATTGTTGGAAATAATAAATATCAATGTAATTGTGAATTAAAAGCATTCATTAGCACTGCAGAAGTTTTACAAGGCAACCTCATAGGATGGCCTCAGTCCTTTATATGCGAATATCCACAAGAACTCAAAGGCCTGATCCTTAAGGATTTCCATCCCTCTGAAATATCTTGCAACATTTTCATTCTACTTGGCCTCATTGTAGGCACCATGGTGCTTCTACTAATCATCATGTTTTTTCTGTGCAAATATTTCGATGTACCCTGGTATATTCGTATGATTTTACAATGGCTTCGAAGAAAGTACAGATTGAAAAATAGAAACAACGAGGAATCTATAATCGGTAAATGTTTTCATGCATTCATCTCATACAGTCAGCAAGACTACGAGTGGGTGCAAAATTCATTGATCCCAAACCTTGAAAAAGGGGATAACTCCATAAAAATCTGCCACCATGTAAGAGACTTTATTCCCGGGAGAACAATAATTGAAAACATCATCAACAGCATCGAAAAAAGTTACAAGTCCATCTTTGTACTCTCTCCAAACTTCGTTCAAAGTGAGTGGTGCCATTATGAGCTCTATTTTGCACAACACTCATTATTTGGCAAAAATTCTGATAATTTAATTCTCATTTTATTAGATCCTATACCCCAGTATCTTATTCCCAACAAATATAGTCAATTAAAAGCTGTTATGAAGCGAAAGACTTATATGGAATGGCCAAAGGAGAAAGGTAAACATGGTCTATTTTGGGCAAATCTCAGAGAAGCTATTCAAACAAATATTCCTCTGGAGGATGAAGATATATTTGTATTTACTTGAGTTAACATAAGAATTTTGGAACTTTCATCAGATACAATAAATTCTAAGAAGTGATGCCAAGACATAAATCATTGGTTCCGCTTGTTGGAAGAGGCAAGAAAATGTAAAGATAAAGAGAATTAAGAGAGAATTTGGTGAAGTAGAAAAAGGTGCCATGTAGGATGGGGTTCAATTATGAGATTGGCAAGCAAAAATACATAGAACTTTAGAAACTGAAGAAGGCCTACTCTAAAAGCCCATCTGGAAGACTAGAGAGCATATCCTGCCCTTTAATTGGGGATTAGCTTGAACAAAATAAAAATGCAAAAAGTCATTATGCACTTTTTTATGGTCATC
The DNA here is from genome assembly GCA_019512145.1 of Engystomops pustulosus. NCBI lineage: Eukaryota > Metazoa > Chordata > Amphibia > Anura > Leptodactylidae > Engystomops > Engystomops pustulosus. Next base: position 36,628,454 of record CM033641.1, read on the forward strand.
TTATTATGTATATGATATATTATTTCTGCACTAAAACAATAGTAAAGCATAAAGAGCTCACCTCTTGGGTGCATGACAAAGACAGAGGGAAGTCTATGTCGCGATCCCCGAGGTGCGCTGTCCGACGAGCATGAAGTTTGCCACGATTCACTAAGATCCTGCGCCCGCTATCCTGTCGCTTCCCCGCTGAGTTCACCTTCTTCTTCCTGGTGTATGTAAGTGCATGTCTTGCGACACAATTTGAATTTTAAATCCTGCGCTTAGTCCGAATCAGTCGGGATTTCCGACGGCCACGACCCCTGATTTGTATTGCATGAAAATCCAATTGTGTGCGTCAAAAACCCCTGGTTAATGCAGACCCTTAGTAAATGTGCCCCAATGTGTCCGTTGGCAACAACAAATAGGTAGAACAGGAAGTCAGCATTCCTTGTCTTTATAAAACATGGCTTCAGCTTTATTTTCAATAGTAAAAACAGCAATTATTCAAGAATATCACCTGACTCTAAAATGGTCTTTTAGAGTCCAAGATGACCATATGGATGATATCCTGTTTTTATTGTGATTTTTCCACTATTTGAAAAGATAGATGAAGACACATTTTTACAAGACTGTCTTTGTATATACATATCTATTTTCAGTATCTTTTTGACAACTAGCTCTGTCTTTCTTCTCTACTGCATACCAGGACTGTGGCTCATGGCACTGCCAATCTCTGTAGCAGCCATGTCTCATGACCATTGCAGCCTAGCATTGTCCTCTGAGGTTATTGATTGGCGGGAACAGTCAAGTGCAGTGGCGTAACTAGAAGTGGTAGGGCCCCATAGCAGGCTTCGGCATCGGGCCCCCTTCCCATATTATACATATTTGTATACTGTACTCACACATGTAAGTGACAATCATACATTTGCACACTCATGCACATATGCTCATATAGAGCATATAAAACCACAAAGGGGAACAATATATATAACAAATGCTCCAAATGGGCACATGAAACATTAATACAATAAATCAGAAAGAACCATGTGCTATGCCAAGAATACAAATTTTATTTGATATTGAGGGAGGGAGACCAAGAATTGGAAAAGAGGAGAGATGGAAGGGTGCGCACGGTGGGAAGTGACAAAAGCTGCGAGATAGGTGCAGAGTGAGACACGACCGCAAGGGTGAAGAAACACAGTAAGCAGTAAACCAAGTGGAGTGTGTACAATGTAGGGAGTCACACCACGAGAGCAAAAAACTGTTTCTTCACCCTTGCGGTCGTGTCTCACTCTGCACCTATCTCGCATGCGAGATAGGTGCAGAGTGAGACACGACCGCAAGGGTGAAGAAACACAGTAAGCAGTAAACCAAGTGGAGTGTGTACAATGTAGGGAGTCACACCACGAGAGCAAAAAACTGTTTCTTCACCCTTGCGGTCGTGTCTCACTCTGCACCTATCTCGCAGCTTTTGTCACTTCCCACCGTGCGCACCCCTCCATCTCTCCTCTTTTCCAATTCTTGGTCTCCCTCCCTCAATATCAAATTGCCACCATGTAAGAGATCTTTATTCCGGGAGAACAATAAATTGAAACATCATCAAACAGCATCGAAATAAAAGTCTATACAAGTCCATCTTTGTTACTCTCTCCAAAACTTCGTTACAAAGTGGAGTTGGTGCCACTTATGAGCTACTCTATTTTGCAACACACAGTCATTCATTTGGCAAAAATTCATGATAATTTAATTCTCATTTTATTAGATCCAATTACCCACAGTAATCTATTCCAAACAAATTAGTCAATTACAAGCTTTATGAATACGGCGAAAGACCTTATATGGAAATGGCCAAAGAGAAAGTAAAGTTAAAACACTGGTCTATTTTGGGCAATCTTCAGAGAAAAAGCATTCAAACTAAATTTCCTCTGGAGAATGAAGATATATGATTTGTATTCTTACTTGAGTTTAACTATCAGAAATTTTATTTTGAACTTTATCAGATACAATAAATTTCGACAGAAACGCTGACGGGCCAAAAGGGTATCATAAAATCATTGGTGACGATGTTTGGATAAGAGGCAAGTGAATTGTCTCTTTTTGTTGCGGATGACAAACGAATCAAGGGTAATAGAGCAAAGAGCGAAACTTAAGTATGGTCCCCCTAGATCCGGAGAATTTGGGGGAATGGGTATTGTCTGTGACTGACATTGATTTGTTTGAAGTTAGAAATAATGTGGTTTTTTGCCATGTTTATAGGAGTTGGGGGTTCAATTGATGAGCTTTAGGCAAGAAATAAAAAAATAACATATGTTTAGATACTTTATGAAAATTGAAGAAGGCCTAATCTAAAAGCCCATCTGGAGACTAGGGTGAGTAGCATGAGAAGGCTCCGGGGTGAAGGGTGCGGAGTGAGCAGTTTGGACACACACAAGGTAAAATGCAATAAAAAGGCAGGAGGCACGGGTGTAGGGTCATGCTTAGGAGGGATAGGAGATATGCTGGCTGCACTGAAGGTAAAACAATTAGTAAAGCATTTTTATAAGAAGCTCACCTTTGTGGTGTGGATTGACATAAGGACAGAGGGAATTGAAAAAGTAAATGTCGCGGATCCCGAGGTGACCTGTAAGAAGAGCTATGAAGTTTTGCCATCGCTTCCTACTGATCCTGCGCTCCCGTGCCCATATCCTGTTTGTTCGTCGTCCACCTGCTGAGTCAAATTTTTTTCTTCCGGGTTGATATGAAGTGCATGTCTTGCCGTACACTCCAGATTTGGAATTTTAAATCCTGACGGATTAGTCAGAACTAAGTACGGCTTCCGGTACGGCAACGTACCCCCTGATTGTTAAGTGACATGAAAAATCCAATTGTGTGCAGGAAAAAAAAAACTAACGAAACTCAGGGTTAATTGAAAGAAGTATTAGTAAATGTGCACAACATGTGGACCCTTGTTGGCAACAACAAATAGGTGTTAGAACACGGAAAGTGCACGCATTCATTGTCTTTATACAACATGGCTTCAGCTTTATTGTCAATAGTAAAAATCCAGGCAATTATTCAAGAGCATATCACCTCCTGACTCTAAAAGGTATTAGAGACAAGATGACCATATGGATGATATACTGTTGTTTATTGTGATTTTTACACTATTTTGAAAGATAGAATGAAGACAATTTTTTGAGCAAGACTGTCTTGTATATACATATCTATTTTCAGTATCCTTTTTGAACACTAGCTTGTCTTTCTTCCTATACGCTAGCACTACCAGGACATGTGGTCATTGCGCATGCCCCAATCTCATGTAGCAGCCATGTCGACTGAAAATGACGCAGTTACCGCCATTGGTGGCAAGCGTCTGAGGGTATTGCGACTTATGGCGCGGTAACACCGCGTGAAGTAGCATAAGTGCGACTACTGTACCGAAACAGCGTCGGTAGGCGGCCCCATAGCATGGCTTCGGCATCGGGCCCCCTTCCCCATATTGTACATATTTTTGATACTGTACTCACATGATAGAGTGCATCATATTACATTGCCACACTCATGATCATATGCTCATTATAGGTCATATAAGAACACAAACTAGGGGCGACAAATATATATAAGCAATGCTCCAAATGGGCACATGAAAAACATTAATACAAATAACATCAGAAAGAACCATAGTGCTATGCCAGAATAAAATTGATTAATACATAGAAAAACACACCAAAAAAAGGGGGAATAAAAACATTTAAAAAGGAACACAGTCCTTATACATAACCAGAGGGAGGGTAGGGTATATGATAAAGTACCCATAAAGACCAACCTCCCTAAGCCCCAAACCTTTTAAAACTGTCTCAGCAATGCAGTACAAAAAGTAACAAGCCAAAAAAAAAAAAGGTATATCCAGAAGTACCAAAGGAATATGCTGCCCTGCAAAGGCAGGGGAGCCAATATGCAAAAGGTAAGGTATGTGCAATGATAGTTACCAATAAGGCGCTGGGTGGAGCGGAAAAAGGGGGAGAAGGGGTGGAGGGAGGCTTCGGAACCTAAGGAGCGCAAACAAGGGCTTAGGGTAAGGTGATGGGGGGCACAGTATAAATAAGTATGAATAGAATTAGTGGTGGCAGGTGGGAGCGCCATGAGGAAAGATGGGCGCTCTGCGTGCTGTTAATGTGGTGCGCATGCGCTATTTTTTGGGGGCGCACAATATGGTGGGCGTGTGAATTTTGTGGTTCCGTGCGGATTTTTTGGGACAGAGCGCAACCATTTTCCGAGTGTATGGTCACAATCAAGACGTCATGTGACCAAATATAACGGCGTGCCAGCGCCGCATTGATGAGATGCAAGAGCGATGCCGTGAGAGGCGATGGAAAGAGGCCGTGCTTATGTGGTAATGGTCGTCAAAAGGATATGTGATAAAGAAGGGGAATACATAAAAGGTTAAAATAAAAAATACCTCGGGAAGTGCACAATGGATACGAGGAGTAATCAACAAGTGAATGAATGAGTACAAAATAGGTAATTGGTTAATTGGCGTAGTAATATACATACTTTTTTAAAAAATGAATAAAGATTCTTGTGTGATGCGCATGTTCGAATATGCAACAACATAAGCCAGCAAAAAATATAATACACGAGATAGAAACTAATGCAGAAAATTAACAATAAGCAAAGAAAAGATATACCCGACAAACACAACAAACAAGAAACGAGGCATAAGAATGGCCCATGTGACAAAAGCGACACAAACACATACGACAAGAGTACACAACACCTGAAGATACCCTGTAGTTGACGAATAAAAAAGGGAGAACAATATATCAAAAAGTACAAATACACGTATTACCAATATCTATCTGGTCAGAAATAAAATTACGACAAAAAAAGGATAAGGATGAAGGCGAGTCCGGTCCGCTGGAAAGGGACCCAAAATTTGAAAAGTTATTCTGCCGGAGGATGAGCAACCAGAGGCTGGACGAGCCAGAGTGAGGGAAGTGAAGAAAAATGGAATGCATATGAGGCAAAGCACAGGGACTGCTGGGTACCGATGAAAGAAGAGATATAACAAATATACTATAGAGTGTACAATTACACAACAGAATAAATAACGAAATTGTAGGAGAAAGACCACCAGTTAATAGTGTAAAGTGTGGTGTAGGAAATAAAACCGGAAAGTGAGTGAAGGGGATGATGATATTGAGGGAGGGAGACCAAGAATTGGAAAAAGAGGAGAGATGGAGGGTGCGCACGGTGGGAAGTGACAAAAGCTGCGAGATAGGTGCAGAGTGAGACACGACCGCAAGGGTGAAGAAACAGGAGTAAGCAGTAAACCAAGGTGGAGTGCGTACAATGTAGGGAGCACACACGAGAGCAAAAACTGTTTCTTCACCCTTGCGGTCGTGTCTCACTCTGCAACATCTCGCAGCTTTTGTCACTTCAACCGTGCCACCCTTCCATCTCTCCTCTTTTCCAATTCTTGGTCTCCCTCCCTCAATATCATCATCCCCTTCACTCACTTTTCCGGTTTATATTTCCTACACCACACTTTACACTATTAACTTGGTGGTCTTTCTCCCTACAATTTCGTTATTTATTCTTGTATGTGTAATTGTACACTCTATAGTATATTTGTTATATCTCTTCTTTCATCTGGTACCCAGCAGGTCCCTGTGCTTTGCCTCATATGCATTCCATTTTTCTTCACTTCCCTCACTCTGGCTCGTCCGACCTCTGGTTGCTCCATCCTCCGGCAGAAATAACTTTTCAAATATTTGGGTCTCCTTTCCAGCGGACCCGGGACTCGCCTGTCATCCTTATCCTTTTTTGTCTGTAGTTTAATTTCCGTGACCAGCATAGATATTGGGAGATACGTGTATTTGTGTACTTTTGATATATGTTCTCCCTTTTTGATGTCGTCAACTAAGGTGGTTCTTCAGGTGTGTGTACTCTGTGTATGTGTGTGTGTGCGCGTGTGTACATGGGCCCATGTATGTGTCTGTTATTATATGTGTTGTTGGGGTAGTAGTTTTCTTTGCTTTATGTTTCATCTATGATGCATGTTCATGTATATATATATTGTTGCTGCTATATGTTTTGCATATTCGAATCATGCGCATCACACAAGAATCTTTATTCATTTTTATAAAAAGTATGTATATACTATCGCACATTAACCAATTACCTATTTATGTACTCATTCATTCACTTGTTGATTAACTCATCGATATTAACATTTGTGCACTTCCCGAGGTATTTTTATATTTTTACCTTTTTATAGTATTCCCCTTCTTTATCACATATCCTTTTGGAGCAACAACCATATAGGACACATACAATCATCTTGGGCGCTCTGCGCGCAGAAGCATCGCTCTTGCATCTCATCAATGCGGCGCTGGCACGCCGTTATATTTGGTCACATGACGTCTGATCATGTGACCAATGACACTCGAAATGTGGCGCACGTGCACCAAAAAATAGGCGCACGTGCACCAAAAAATAGGCGCATGCGCACCAAAAAATAGGCGCATGCGCACCAAAAAATAGGCGCATGCGCACCACATTAAGCAGCACGCAGAGCGCCCATCTTTCCATCATGGCGCTCCACACCTGCCACCACTAATTCTATTCATACAGGTATTTATACTGTGTCACCCATCACACCAGTTACCCCTGAGGAAGCCACTGGGTGTGGCGATACGCGTGGGGCCTCATCCAGCCCCCATTCTCCCCCTTTTTCCCTGCCAGCCCAGCGCCTATTGGTAACTATCATTGCACATACCTTACCTTTTGCTATATTGGCTCCCCTGCCTTTGCAGGGCAGCATATTCCATTGGTACTTCTGGCATATACCTTTTTTTTTTTGGCTTGTTACTTTTTGTACTGCATTTGCTGGACAGGTTTAAAAGGTTTGGGGGCTGTATAGGGAGGTTGGTCTTTATGGGTACTTATCATATACCCTACCCTCCCTCTGGTTATGTATAGAGGACTGTGTTCCTTTTTAAATGTTTTTATTCCCCCTTTTTTTGGTGTGTTTTTCTATGTATTATTAATAAAATTTGTATTCTTGGCATAGCACATGGTTCTTTCTGATTTATCATATAGAGCATATAAACACACATACAGTGACATTTACAAAAACACAGCATATATACACGCATACAGTATATGTAGACGCCATACACCGTATACACATACAACATATACACGTCACAGATGCAGCATATATACATCACATATATGTTATATACATGTTATGATGTACAAAGTGCAGCATAATATGGATATAATGATGCACATCCTCCACTCTTTAGTGTGTCAGGTCGGATGCTGGGGCCCCCTGACACTGTGGGCCCCATAGCAGTTGCTATGGCTGCTAACACTGTAGTTATGCCCCTGGTCATGTGCCATGGTAATGACCTCACCACTGCAGTGTATAGGAACAGTGACAGGCAGCGTAGAGTATGACAATATAAGAACTGAACGTGAGTTCAATATCTTGGGGCCCGCACCACACATCTTTTGTCTGAAGCCCCAGGTGTTCCCAGGTCAGCATGGAAACTTGTCCTACTGTTCGGCAACTTTCCCCTATCTCCTCGGGACATAGATAGAAGTGAGCACTATCATAGAGAATGGAACCTTCAGCTCCATGGAATCACTTCAGCATCATCACAGAATGTCTTCTGTATCAAGTAGCTGACTACAGCAGCCGGGAGGAAGAGATACGTGGTGATGATGTCATCACTCCTCGTCCCACACACCGTCAAGAAAAGGAGAAGCAGGAAGGAAGACAGTTGTGTATTAGGTTTTTTGTTTATATTTTACTTACACAGTGTAAGGGGGTTGGAATATTGAGGGGATTGAAGTATGGAGGACATAAATTAATGGTGGGATGTGGGGCGACATCAGTTTATGGAGGGGCATCAATTGCTGGGACACTCAGGGGGACATCATTTAATAGAGAATGTGGGGGGACATCAATTGCTCTGGGGGTTGTGAAGGTTATAACTTTGTACGGTCTTTGGGGGAAATTAATTATTTGGTTGTGGAGGACTTCAGTTACTGGAGGGCAGTGGGGGACATCCATTTGTGAGGGAACTATGGGGGACACCACTCGGTGAGGGCAGTGGTGGACATCACTTACTGTGGGCAGCTGGGTACATAACTTGGTGTCACCTACTGGTAAGACTTATTAAGTTTGGAGGATTTATTTAGTCAGGGTACAATATTTAATGTAGGTGTAATAAGGTGGGGGCTCCATTCAGTGGGCATGATTATATAGGGGCCACAATCTTGGGGCATTAAAGGGGTTTTCCCATGAAGGAAAGTCGGGCACTATCCACGGGATAGAGCCTAACTTACTGATCAGTGGGGGTCTCATTGCTCAAAGTCTAGACATCATAATGCATAATGGCACAATTGCAGGTATTGTTTAGTATGTGGCTCTATTTGAACAGTAGGGGTCAGGGTATAGTAGGGTTCAAAGGAGCAAGTGTAAAATATAACTTTAATTAGAATATATTTTTAATGAGTGGGGTCCACATTAGGGGCCATTAGAATAGGCATAGAATGAGGGGGCTCTTCCAACATGTTATGAACATGTGTAGAACTATTAAAAAATTTTGGGGACAGTGTTAGGGGTAGCAGCAGGACAACACTGTTATCCCCTGTTAAGGGGATCTAGTTATAGACACAGTGGGGCACATTTACTTACCCGTCCCATCGCGGTCCCCGCTGTGCGATGTCCGACGAGGATTCAGATCTTCTGCGATTCACATACCTCGTGCGCCCGATTTCCTGCATCCGTCGCTTCAACCGCTGAGGTCCACCGGAGTTCACCTTCTTCTTCCCGGTGCATGAGAGTGCTGATCTTGCGACACAATTTCGTTTTTAAATTCCGCGGTTTGTCCAAATCAGTTGGGTTGTCCGACGTCCATGCCCCCCGATTTGTGTCGCATGCAAGCCGGCGCCGAAGCGCCACAATCCGATCGCATGCGCCAAACCCTGGGGCAATTCAGGGCAAAATGGTAAAAAGTTGGGAAACCCGACGAAAATGCGGTGTTCGGACCCTTAGTAAATGTGCCCCAATGAACACTTTGGCAATGTGTACACTATTCTCTACGGGGACATGATGGAGCCAGAAAAAGGGCTCCTGATGACAGGTTCCCTTTAAGAGATGGAATACGGGAAGAATCTTGAGCCCAACCCTGTACAATTCTAGATAAATCTTTTCCAAGAAATTTTTGAAATATGTTTAAAATCTGCTTTGCTTTAGCCACAGTTAACACAGAAATATACAATCCTTCTCCTTTCACTTCTTTACTATTAAGCAACAGACAGAAGTGAAAAACAAGATGAAGCAGAATTTCTTTTTGAGTGTTATATATATGGACAACAATTATGTCAATTGCAAGGATTTAAGGGGTTGTCCGGGTTTTAAAAAATCTATATATAGCCCTTGGGGGGGGGGGGGAGCTGTGAAAAAAAAATGTTTACTCACCTTCACCTTCCATTATCCAGCACTGCCAAACCTCGGTGTTGTGCCCCTGTTTGTTTACAGTGACAGACACTGCAGGTGCAGGTAAGGCAGGTAAGTATTAGGTTTTTTTACACAACCCCCCACACAGGACAGCTATATATCATTTTTAACCCCCAAAAAACCCTCTTAAAGTCATTGAGAGGAATTTAACTTTATAGTTGCACCAATTTTCAGGGGTATTCAAATTATTGTATATTCCTATTGCCATACTACAGGCAGTCCCCGGGTTACGTGCAAGATAGGTTCCATAAGTTTACAGATGAAACTGTATATTTTATAATTGTAGATCCAGAAAAAAATATTTTTTTGCCCAAGTGACAGTGATTAGTCTGTAATGGGGTTTATCGATAAAGCTTCATTAGACACTTTACGGCTGGACATTGCAGTTTGGGACTATAGTAAAGTATTCAGAGAGCTTCAGCAGGGGTCACCAAGGGCAAAGGGGTTCATCTGTAAATAGGAGTCGTCTGTAAGTCGGGTGTCCTTAAGTAGGGGAACGCCTGTATTACCTATTGTGACTATTCAATTATTCTAACATACATGAGAATCCAGATCCAAGTCTTATCTATGGCATTCGATCATTTAAAAAGTCACAAATTTTGCAGCTAAACCACTCCAATGCCATCCTGGTGAATCAAACCCACTATAATAAATCAGACATTCAATGTTCCCAGATTCTGCCATGATTAGTGTTTAAGATTAGAGATGAGCGAGCACTAAAATGCTCGGGTACTCGTTATTCGAGACGAACTTTTCCCGATGCTTGAGTGCTCGTCTCGAATAACGAACCCCATTGAAGTCAATGGGAGACTCGAGCATTTTTCAAGGGGACCAAGGCTCTGCACAGGGAAGCTTGGCCAAACACCTGGGAACCTCAGAAAAGGATGGAAACACCACCATTATGCCAAAATTATGGGCAACAGCATGGCCATGACAGAGTGACCGAATGAGGCTAGATAGCATCTAAAACATGCAATAATTGACCCTGACACTATAGGGGACGGCATGCAGAGGCAGTGGCAGCAGTGGCAGGCTAGAGAGTGTCATGGCGACATACCCTAAATGGACTCAGGTTTCACCAAAGGAGGTGAAATGATTTCCTATGTGAACAAAAGGTTGACGGTATATTTAGTCGATAACACAGCATGGTGGCGACATAGTGACCAAGTTCCATAACGTATCTGGTGAAACACCCTAAAAATGAGCCTGACACAGCTCTTTTGATAAGGGGACAACATGTGGAGGCAGCCATGGAGACGACTTCCATGATTAAGACCGACAGTATGGGGCATTCATATTGCGCTGCTATGATTGCAACTTCAGGTCTCCAGCATGGCGGCGACAGATGGGCCGAGTTCCACTATGTATCTGGTGAAACACCTGAAAATTCTGCCTGACACAGCTCGTTTGATAAGGGGATGATGTGCTGCATATCCTCTCGTGCTCCAGCGTCTGGGGTATAGAGAGTTGAAATGAGACATTGGTGGACGCTGTGGAGGATCGTGGAGGCAAAATGGACAGAAAACAGCAGGGGCAGCATGCATGGATGCCTCTGAGGCTGCCTAATCTTGGGATGGAGCTGGCGGTCCACTGCCAGGCGAGATTTCGCCTGTCCAAGCCCCTGTCTCTCGGCTCCTCCCCACCCAAAATGGGCCTGGGGGCCAGAAGCGTTTACTTTGAAAAAATTATAATTTTCAAAGCAGGCCGGGTCGTTTGAATATTTCACCTAGGAATAATGGAATAGCATAGTGGTTCTATTTTTAATTGTTTTTACGGAAATGGTTCCATGATTAAGAGCGACAGTATGGGGCATCCATATTGCGCTGCTATGATTGCAACTTCAGGTCTCCAGCATGGCGGCGACAGATGGGCCGCGTTCCACTATGTATCTGGTGAAACACCTGAAAATTCTGCCTGACACAGCTCGTTTGATAAGGGGACGATGTATGGAGGCAGTGAACCAGTAGTAGATTAAAGGTGCTGCAGTTAAAACTATGTTATTTGGATCTTGAGATGGAGCTGGCGCTCCGCTGCCAGGCGAGCTTTCGCCAATCCAAGCCCCTGTCTCTAGGCTACTCCCCAAACAGCACTTCTAAGAACCTTTTGTATAAGATCAAGTGTAGTAGCGTTCTTATAAGTTTAGGATATGGCGGGTGAGGGGAATGTAAACAGATGCGCAAGAAGCGCTGAAATAATATTGGTAAATAATAAAAGTTTGCCAGTATATTTTGTGGATTACACAGTAGGGTGGCGACAAAGTTAACAAGTTTGATGTGGAATGCCCTGTTATAGCTCTTGGGCGGTGTGCCTTTTATCGCCTAGGCTCAGCAGTTTGAGCACCGCCTGCTGTCGCTTAGCGACAGCACTGCTGCTGTGCCTAGAGCTACCGACTGATGGCGACATGCCCAGGGATGGTAATTCGGAGGAGGAGGAGGTGGGGGAGGGGTAGGAGGAGGAGGAGGTATAGTAGGCCTTTGAGACGTGGACCGAGGTAGGCCCCGCAATCCTTGGCGTCGGCAGTATATGACCAGCCCCAGGGTCAGACTCGGTCCCAGCCTCCACCAAGTTAAGTGTAGTAGCGTTCTTATAAGTTTGGGATATGGCGGTTGAGGGGAATGTAAACAGATGCGCAAGAAGCGCTGAAATAATATCCGTAAATGGTAAAAGTTTGGCAGTATATTTTGTGGATTACACAGCAGTGTAATCAACAGATGCGCAAGAAGCGCTGAAATAATATCGGTTAATCATTAAAGTTTGCCAGTATATTTTGTGGATAACACAGCAGGGTGGCGACAAAGTTAACAACTTTGATGTGGAATCCATGAAAACAACCCAAATTTCTGCCTGACACACCTCGTTTGATAAGGGGACGATGTATGGAGGCAGCTATATGGACGACTTTTGGAGGTAGCAATGGAGACAACGTGTGGAGGCTGCTATGGAGACAATTTAATTTGGATAGTGCCTGTATGTGGCAGTCCAAAAAAGTTTTCAAACCAGAGGAGCAGGTAGGTGGCCCTCCAGAAAAATGAAATAGATTGAGTGCCTGTATGTGGCAGTCCAAAAAAGTTTTCAAACCAGAGGAGCAGGTAGGTGGCCCTCCAGAAAAATGAAATAGATTGAGTGCCTGTATGTGGCAGTCCCAAAAATTGTTTAAAACAGAGGACCGGGTAGGTGGCCCTCCAGAAAAATTAAATGCATAAAGTACTATAGCTAGAGCCAGTGGGCCCTGTCAAAAAATAGCCAGTTTCCTCTGCTTTAGTGTACAAAGAGGAGGAGAAGGAGGAAAATGAGGAGGAGGAGTGCATAAATTATTCAGGTTGAGCTTCCTTCACCTGGTGGAGATTGGAAATTATGAGAAATCCAGGCTTTATTCATCTTAATAAGCGTCAGCCTGTCAGCGCTGTCAGTCGACAGGCGTGTACGCTTATCGGTGATGATGCCACCAGCTGCACTGAAAACCCGCTCGGACAAGACGCTAGCGGCAGGGCAGGCAAGAACCTCCAAGGCGTACAGCGCCAGTTCGTGCCACATGTCCAGCTTTGAAACCCAGTAGTTGTAGGGAGCTGTGTGATCATTTAGGACGATGGTATGGTCAGCTACGTACTCCCTCACCATCTTTCTGTAAAGATCAGCCCTACTCTGCCGAGACTGGGGACAGGTGACAGTGTCTTGCTGGGGTGACATAAAGCTGGCAAAAGCCTTGTAAAGCGTACCCTTGCCAGTGCTGGACAAGCTGCCTGCTCGCCTACTCTCCCTCGCTACTTGTCCCGCAGAACTACGCACTCTGCCGCTAGCGCTGTCAGAAGGGAAATACTGTTTCAGCTTGTGCACCAGGGCCTGCTGGTATTCATGCATTCTCACACTCCTTTCCTCTGCAGGGATGAGAGTGGGAAGATTTTGCTTGTACCGTGGGTCCAGGAGAGTGAACACCCAGTAATCGGTGCTGGAATAAATTCTTTGAACGCGAGGGTCACGGGATAGGCAGCCTAGCATGAAATCTGCCATATGCGCCAGAGTACCAACGCGTAAGAATTCACTCCCCTCACTGGCCTGACTGTCCATTTCCTCCTCCTCCAACTCCTCCAACTCCTCTTCTTCTGCCCATACACGCTGAACAGTGAAGGACTCAACAATGGTCCCCTCTTGTGTCTCGCCAACATTCTCCTCCTCTTCCTCCTCATCCTCCTCCACCTCCACCTCCTCCGATATGCGCTGAGAAACAGACCTCAGGGTGCTTTGGCTATCAACAAGGGAATATTCTTCCCCCGTCTCTTGTGACGAGCGCAAAGCTTCCGACTTCATGCTGACCAGAGAGTTTTTCAACAGGCCAAGCAGCGGGATGGTGAGGCTGATGATGGCGGCATCGCCACTGACCATCTGTGTTGACTCCTCAAAGTTACTCAGGACCTGACAGATATCAGACATCCACGTCCACTCCTCATTGTAGACTTGAGGAAGCTGACTGACCTGACTACCAGTTCTGGTGGAAGTTGACATCTGGCAGTCTACAATCGCTCTGCGCTGCTGGTAAACTCTGGATAACATGGTTAATGTTGAATTCCACCTCGTGGGCACGTCGCACAACAGTCGGTGAGCGGGCAGTTGGAGGCGGCGCTGCGCTGCCCTGAGAGTGGCAGCATCTGGGCTGGACTTCCTGAAATGCGCACAGATGCGGCGCACCTTCGTGAGCAAATCAGACAGATTGGGGTATGTCTTGAGGAAACGCTGCACTATCAGATTTAACACATGGGCCAGGCATGGCACATGTGTCAGTCTGCCGAGTTGCAGAGCCGCCACCAGGTTACGGCCGTTGTCACACACAACCATTCCCGGCTTGAGGTTCAGCGGTGCCAGCCACAGATCAGTCTGCGCCGTGATGCCCTGTAATAGCTCTTGGGCGGTGTGCCTTTTGTCGCCTAGGCTCAGCAGTTTGAGCACCGCCTGCTGTCGCTTAGCGACGGCACTGCTGCTGTGCCTAGAGCTACCGACTGATGGCGCCGTGCCCACGGATGGTAGTTCGGAGGAGGAGGTGGAGGAGGGGTGGGAGGAGGAGGAGGCATAGTAGGCCTGAAACACCTGGACCGAGGTAGGCCCCGCAATCCTCGGCGTCGGCAGTATATGAGCAGCCCCAGGGTCAGACTCGGTCCCAGCCTCCACCAAGTTAACCCAATGTGCCGTCAGCGATATATAGTGGCCCTGCCCGGCAGCACTCGTCCACGTGTCCGTGGTCAGGTGGACCTTGTCAGAAACGGCGTTGGTCAGGGCACGGATGATGTTGTCTGACACGTGCTGGTGCAGGGCTGGGACGGCACATCGGGAAAAGTAGTGGCGGCTGGGGGCCGAATACCGAGGGGCGGCCGCCGCCATGAGGTTGCGAAAGGCCTCGGTCTCTACTAGCCTATAGGGCAGCATCTCCAGGCTAAGCAATCTGGAGATGTGGACATTAAGGGCTTGGGCGTGCGGGTGGGTTGCACTATATTTCCTTTTCCGCTCCAGCGTCTGGGGTATGGAGAGCTGAACGCTGGTGGATGCTGTGGAGGATCGTGGAGGCGACGATGGGGTTTTTGTGCCAGGGTCCTGGGCAGGGGGCTGACTAGCAGCTGACACAGGGGAAGGAGCAGTGGTGTGCACGGCCGGAGGTGAACGGGCTTGGTGCCACTGAGTGGGGTGTTTAGCATTCATATGCCTGCGCATACTGGTGGTAGTTAAGCTAGTAGTGGTGGAACCCCTGCTGATCCTGGTTTGGCAAAGGTTGCACACCACAGTCCGTCGGTCATCCGGTGTTTCCTTAAAGAACCTCCAGACTTCTGAAAATCTAGCCCTCGCCGTGGGAGCCCTCGCCACGGGAGCTTCACTACGTGACACATTTGGCGCTGATGCACCAGCTCTGGCCCTGCCTCTCCGTCTGGCCCCACCACTGCCTCTTCCAACCTGTTCTGGTCGAGGACTCTCCTCCGTCTCAGAAGCACTGTGTTCACCCGGCCTCTCAACCCAGCTTGGGTCTGTCACCTCATCATCCTCCGATCCCTCAGTCTGCTCCCCCCTCGGACTTCCTGCCCTGACAACAACTTCACCACTGTCTGACAACCGTGTCTCCTCATCGTCCGACACCTCTTTACACACTTCTTCCACTACGTCAAGAAGGTCATCATCACCCACAGACTGCGACTGGTGGAAAACCTGGGCATCGGAAAATTGCTCAGCAGCAACCGGACAAGTGGTTTGTGACTGTGGGAAGGGTCCAGAAAACAGTTCCTCAGAGTATGCCGGTTCAAATGCCAAATTTTCCTGGGAGGGGGCAGACTGGGGGGGAGGAGGCTGAGGTGCAGGAGCTGGAGGAGTGCCGATTTCGGTGACATGGGTGGACTGCGTGGAAGACTGACTGGTGGACAAATTGCTCGAAGCATTGACGGCAATCCACGACATCACCTGTTCGCACTGTTCTGGCCTCAACAGTGCTCTACCACGAGTCCCAGTAACTTCAGACATGAACCTAGGGAGTGTAGCTCTGCGGCGTTCCCCTGCTCCCTCATCAGCAGGTGGTGTCTCACCCCGCCCAGGACCACGGCCTCTGACCCCTGCAGTAGTTGGACGCCCACGTCCCCGCCCTCGTCCTCTACCCCTAGCCCTCGGGTTAAACATTTTGAAGATGAAAGTTATAACTTTAATTTTTTTTTTACTTTTTTTGTGTGTTTTTTTTTTTTTTTTTTGTGTTTTTTAGTTTTTAAAACCAAACAATGCTATCCTATTGCTATGGCTATTTTCTAGCCAACTATGAAAGCACACTGCTATGCCAGATGAGATGACGCTGAGTTATGAAAAAATAAACGTAAAATAAAAAGTAAATGGCAGACTGTGCCTAATTGAAATCCAACCCCTAATAAATTGTCCCACTTCGGTCTTTGCGATGGATATGTGCGTCACTAAGCGCTAAACACAACGGTCGCAAGTCTCACTGCAAATTCCTCACAATATGGTAGTAGATGCACTACAGCAAGGCCAGCCACCAGCAGATCAACCAGAAATAAAATATATAACGCTATTGTAGGCGTAATTAAGCCGTTTGGATTCTCCTATGGCTATTTTCTAGCCAAGTATGAAAGCACACTGCTATGCCAGATGAGATGACGCTGAGTTATGAAAAAATAAACGTAAAATAAAAAGAAACTGGCAGACTGTGCTTAATTGAAATCCAACCCCTAATAAATTGTCCCACTTTGGTGTTTGAGGTGGATATGTGTGTCACTAAGAGCTAAGCACAACGGTAGCAAGTCCCCCTGCAAATTCCTCACAATATGGTACTAGCTGCAAATAAAAAAAAAAAAAGTATAACGTTATTGTAGCCCTAAGAAGGGCTGTTGGGTTGTTGTAGAATCACTCCTGCCTAACAGTAAGCTAATAGAACACCCTAACGCTTTCCCTGACCAGCAGCAGCTCTCTCCCTAGCGGCATCCAGACACAGAATGATCCGAGCAGCGCGGGCAGCGGCTAGTCTATTCCAGGGTCACCTTATCTGGCCAGCCAACCACTGCTATCGACGTGTAAGGGTACCACGTCATGCTGGGTGGAGTGCAGAGTCTACTGGCTTGTGATTGGCTCTGTTTCTGGCCGCCAAAAAGCAAAACGGCGGGAGATGCCATTTTCTCGAGCGGGCGAAGTATTCGTCTGAGCAACGAGCAGTTTCGAGTACGCTAATGCTCGAATGAGCATCAAGCTCGGACGAGTATGTTCGCTCATCTCTATTTAAGATGTGGAATTGGAAATGCTCAGAAAATTAGCTACAAATGATAATAAGAAAATTAGAACTGAACCAGAAGTTTGCAGGCAAAATTTCACTTCAAAGGGGTCTTCATATCAAAAACATTTATCATAGGATCAGTGATGGTCAGACCCCAAAGTGATCATGAGAACAGGAGCTAATGTGATTAGTGGATCGTCTGTAAGGCGGGTGTTCTTATGTAGGGGACCGTCTGTATGTGGAAAGAAAAACACATATGATATGGAACTCCAGGAACCGCATTACATTAAGAGGCCCCTGGTGTGATAATGACTTTTACGCAAGTATTCTTGCATAGAAGCCTTGATAAATCTCCCCCACTGAGTTGCCTTTGCTTAAATGAATAAATGCCATGGTGCATATTTAGCAGGGTCTCTGCATCACGCCAGTGGCGTAGAAGCCCTGAAATAATCACAACTTATTGGGGGTGCGTCCGGCGTGGAACGTACCTGTTGCTGTGCCTGCGCAGTGGCTACATGTGAAAATTCGCCAGCTGTGTTTATTTCTACACCATGTTCTTTGTGATCAGTTAACGTCCAAAAGTCTTTGTTAATCTCTTTTTACAAATCAACTATTATGAGTATCTCATTCTATGCAGCCGTGTCATGCGGTAGCTGTATATCAGCCGGGGACTTCAAAGATGTCACAAAATTTTGATATAATGTAAGCCAACTCAGGTAATCCACTGTATTCTACTTTCATGGAATACCAGAGTAAACTCAGTAACCGATTCATCCAGGTCCGGGGCAGGACTTATGTACATAGTGGGGTAAAACCTATTAATTCATTATACTCCAGGACAGATAGGGAAAGTTTCTTGGGTTTCCAGAAATAATACCTCTGATCTTTTTTACTGATAGATTGCATTTATATTATTGTATTTTGAGCGCTCCCCACCATTCCCCTCCTTAGATCATAGAGCTAGAATACGGCTGCCTTACAGGTTTGTGTATGGGGCTTTAGTCTGTGAGCAAAATGAAGAGTGGCAACACTGACTTTAATGGATCCGTGTGCTTCCCACATGCTGCCTGTTATTTTGCTATGTGTATGGGGTAGGGGCACTTAGAGCACAATGCCCCCTCCTGAGACTAAATATTCAGATTTTTGGTTACCCGATTACCAGTACCCGGTAACAGGAAAGAACTTTAGGTTCCCTTTTATTTCTTAATACTGTGAATAGCAGAAGTTTTGCACAGAACCTTCCACCCATGAGGAAGTAGAGCACAGAGAAGTTACGGCCCTGTCTGTCTGGTGTGGAAACACATAAAGTACAAGTTTCTCTACCTGTTTTTAAACGACAAGTCATTCAAATCAGTCTGCATGCAAATCATTGAGCCCTCTCCGGAGACACAAATACACTAAAAATGTATTTATTAGACTTGACAAAGATTTCTGCTCTTCCCTCCTCAGTGTTAGGCTTCACTTTTGCTTCTCTTTAACACTTCCATGTCCTCATTTCAATAAAATAAATCAAGCTTGAATTGTACATTGTCTATTGAGCATGTCCTTTATTACAAAACATATATTCATTTTTTATTATGTTTTTTTTTTAATGTAGAAACATACAAAAATGCAACTCTACAGAGGAAAGAGCCAGAACACTCCATCCTTAGACACACAGTAGCCCAGTAGAGAAAAAAAAATCAACATGTCTCTGCATGTATATGTATGTATCTCGCACTGTGCCTTTCTTTCTCACAGTCAGTCTCACTGGCAGTCACCGGTAGAGAGGAGGGCAGAGATCAGGATGAGTCCTATTCTCCTGCTCCAGCTCCTCCTATTCATCAGTGTTCAGACATGTAAACTCAGAGAGTTTGCAAAGAGCACAAAAGTAAGTGGCAAGCTAAATAAAAAAAATTCAGGGATGATTATTAAGGCAGTAAAGGCACATGGGCAACTTATGTAAATGAGTTGCCAAGCCCTTTAACTAATAGTAGTCACATACATATATAAAACTATTGCACAAATCTTATAGAAACATTTGAAAGAGGTTGTACACTCATTTTTACTCCTTATTAATGGGGAGATACAACTGCTCACTGGGAAAGACAGATGCCAACCATCCAGTGCTCAGCAATTAATGTAGTAATAATAATCATCTTTATTTATATAGGGCCATCATATTCCGTAGCGCTCTACAACTCATTAAAATGATTGTGACCCATCCACAAAACTATCAGGACATTTTGCATTGGCATCGGTTCCACCTCGTGTGTAGTTGCATCTCTCCACACTGCAAGCCAGATCATGTTGGAGACAAGACCCGCACAATTCTTTTATAAATAGCATAAATCAATATAAACATAAACTCTGGGCATAAGAACATCGTACCTTTTCATAGACCTTATAGAGATGAGTGTACAATGATGCCCATGAGTACCAAAAATAAGAAGAATGGAGATCCACATTGAATATCTTGTAGGATGTTAGAAAACTCTGCACTGATCTGTGACTTGCGGTTGTTAATGTGCTGGGAGTCGTAGTAGATAAGCTGTCACCACCATGTAGTGTAAATGGTGGTCTCTCTTGTAATCTTTCCAGGGGTAGTGCCTGGTTCTGCAGCTTTTAGTTGCTTTAAAATTATAAGAGGATCTGCTGTGGACTGGTAAAATTATAAAAATACAATAACTGTACCCCTCTCAGGTCCTTGTTCCCTGCTGAACAACCCCTTCTACTTGACTCCCGATACCACCGGTAATAGTAAAGGAGGCTACTATGCAAATCAGTCACTATGGCAGGTCACTACTACTACCATTGATTGGCTGAGAGGCCTTCCCTAATGCTTCCCTTGGCTGAGTGGCCTTCCCTAATGCTTCCTCTCGTTTTGGGAGACAAACAGGAAGTGCAGTGGGGACCGGCAGCAGAGCTACCTGAGCAGCAGGGAGCTGGGTGCAGGTAATAAAGTTATATGTTAACAGCGCCCAACAGACCACCAATAATTTATACATTTTCACTTGGGATAGAGCTTGATACAGAGTTTGATACAGAGCTTGATACTGAGCTTTCCAGTTGGGATTCAGACAAATTAATGCTTATAGCTGCCCTTAAATTGGCCCAGAAAAGCGAGTGCTTACTTTTTTCCTTAGGCCATTCCAGATAGGTTCTTTGTTGCATAAGAGCTTTTAATTTGAAGTACCGTGAAGGAATAAGATATTGCGGGATTGGTTCTAGTAGAATAAGAATGAGGTTGTCTGTGTTCTCGGAGTAAAGTTTATGATGAGCAAAGTACAGTTCATAATGACACCACTCACTCTGGACAAAGTTTGGGGACAACACAAAGATTGACTTGTAGCTATTTTCGATGCAGTTTATGATGTTTTCTACTATGCTTTTCCCAGGGGTAAAATTTCTCTCATGCTGACAGATACGTACATCGTTCATGCTCTCAATCCTGGGCAATAAGGTATGTTTTACCCATGATGCATCTTTTTCACTATAGGAGATAAAAGCATGGAAGGAAAAATCTCTTCGGAGCTCCTGATAGCCATTCTTGGAATGCTTCGTCCTTTGCTTCGTCCTTACCCACTGCCCGCCCATTTTTAAGAACCAAGGTACATCAAAGTACTTACACAAACAAAAAGCTAGTAAAAGGCCAACAATGATTGGTACAACAATAACTGGTACCAATATAAAAACATTACAATACATATCAGGCAAATAAAAATCCTTCAACTTGACCCCTTTTATGTCATCAGGTCTTTCGCAAACATAGTCATCCGGCCAACCAATAAATTTCCCAGGGGATTTATTTCCCTCCTTTATGAATATTTTAACCTCACAATAACAATGGAACGGGTTGTTTCCCATGTTAATTTCTTTCAACCTTGAGCAGTTCTTAAGAGATTCAGGTGATGGATATGGAAACTGGTTGTTTGCAACGTTTATGGTCATGAGACGGGGGAATGACGTGCAGTCTGGCAGATCAGAAAGTCTGTTATACCCAAGGTCAAGGTTTTCTAAATTTGGCAAGTGAGTTATTTCCGGTGGGACATGCGCTATATCATTCTTACGCAAATTAAGCTTTGTCAAATTTTTTGGTAAGCAATGAAATACGGAGGTGGACAGCGAACAAGATTTGATATTTAATAGTCTTATACTCGGTGACCAGTGGCAATCTTCTTTCGTATAATCAAGAAGATTTCGGCTGATGTCTAGATAATGTAAGGATGGCATATTCTTCGTCATCCGGCTGACTTTTGACAACTTTTGTAATTTATTTCCTGCCAGTTTTAAAGTCTTCAACTTTTTCAGCGTTGAACAGTCCTGAAAAATGTCATCTAAGACTGCATTGTTGGAGAAGTCTAGGTACTCAAAGGTACTCGAATTTGAAGGGCAGAGCATAAAAAGTAAATTGGAATTGGTAATTGTAAGATTCTTGATGTTCATTTCAGAGAACAATTTGTACACAATACTTTGATCAAATATAAAAAACTTAACTGTGGCATGGTCAAATAAAATTTCTCTCATAGAAGTGTTAAAATAGCTAAACTTTATCTCAAAGATAATACCTTGAATCGTGATATTATGTATATGTAAGCTCTCCAAAGTTGAGGACCATATTTGCTGAAGAATCTGGACAATATTAATCCAAGGTATTCCAAGGTTTTTCATGGTTAGATGAGTAACCCGAGAGTTCTTGATTATTGCTGAAATACCGTCAACTGATACTTTTCCTATCTCCCATTCGGCAAAATTTGATAGTTCTAAAATCTTCGATGTGTTGACAGCATCAAAAAGTACATGGAAAACAGATTTTTTATTGGATAGTGAAGACAGATGTAATCGACTTGTATTTAACACTAAGAGGCTGGAATTTTCATACTCATTTAAACCATCCAAGTCAATGAATACTTCTTGCAGTTGTAAGTGAGAAACAAATTCTAGATCCGAACGAAGAATTTTAGTGGCACCAAGACCTAAATATTCCAACCGCAGAAGATGAGTAAGGCCTCTACACACCGACAATGTTGACAATTTATTGGAGGAAATGTCCAGATGATGGAGAAGACTGGGAAATGTGCTGGATATGTTTTCAATCCGGTTGCTGGATAAATCTATATATGTCAGATGAATATTGGATTCAAAAACTGTTGTGTCCATCTCAGTGATTTGGTTATGAGACAAAATGAGGACTTTGAGAGCCGTCAAATTGCCGAAATCTGATGTTACCAGCTTTTGGATATTATTGTGTGATAGATCCAGTACAGTAATATTTTGGTTGAGGTTCTTTGGTACATTGGTGAGTGAGTTGTAAGAGTAATTTGCAATTATGTCATCAGTCTCAATCACTGGATGTTTAACAGAAAGGACACGCATGAAGACAGAAGCCAGGATGAGAATGAAGATGGAAGCCATAGCTCTACAGATGTCCTTGTGTCTTGTTGAAGCCTGATTTCACACTGCAAGTAAGATACAGACAGGTATAAGTGATGAGGCGCTGAGAATTGGGCCCCATTTACCTAATATTTATGGTGAATCCTAAGTTTAAAATTAGTTAACCTCTTAATCACTGAAGCAAGAACTACTGTTTTTTCCTGTAATAAAGGGGTTGTCCATTAAAATTCAATTTAAAATGGCCCAGATATTTGTATTAAAATTTAAAGTGTAATTGTTGTTTTAACCCCTTTGCGGCGCTCGGCGTAAGAGTGCGACACACGTTGGGTGCGGGTGCATGGAGAGTGCTCATGAGCTTACCACAGCCAGTAAGTCTTTGTTGCACATTGCAGCAAAGACTTACCGGTAACACCCGCGATCTGTGCCAGCTTAAAAAAAAAAGATGGTGAGGATTGATACTCCCTGTGACATGATCGGGGGATGGCGATCAGTTGCGATGACAGCCTCAGGTCTTCCGAAGACCAGAGGCTGTCTCGTTTTAAACCATTCATTACAATGTGTGATTTGCACATTGTAATGAATGAGGAGGAAAACTCCCATAAACTGCCATACTGTAGTATGGCAGTATATAGTAGAATCAATCAGGCAACCTAGGGTTAAAGTACCCTAGGGGGGGGTCTGAAAAATAGTAAATAACAAAAATAAGGAGGTTTTTATTTTTGTAAATGTATGAAAACAATATAAAACCTATACAAATTTGGTATCACCATGATCGCAACGACCCAAGGAATAAAGTAGACATGTCATTTGGGGCGTACAGTGAAAGCCGTAAAATCCATGCCCACAAGAAAATGGCACAAATGCAAATGCATTTTTTCCTCATTTTCACTGCATTTGGAATTTTTTCCTACTTGCCAGTACACGGCAAGGAATTTTCAATACCATCACTATGAAGTGCAATTTGTTACGCAGAAAACAAGCCATCACACAGCACTGTATGTGTAAAAATAAAAAAGTTATAGATTTTTGAAGGTGGGGGAGTGAAAAATGGAAATTAAAAAACAAAAAAAGGCCAGGTTGTTAAGGGGTTAAAAATAAATAATAAAAATGTAGAGCAGGTTATTTTATAACCTTTTATAATATACTTTATTGTACAATTCTGCCACATTTTGTTCGAAAATAGTGTAATAGAGAAACTGTCCCTATGCAAAGAACAAGTAGCAGTCAGGAGACGCTGCACAAGGCAAGAGCAAGAGGCTGAATATAGGAAGCCTCAGCAGCCTCTGATCTGCATCACTAGCAAGTTACAAATCATTTTCCTTTCTACCTACATTTTCTATAATTCCTATGTGTTTCATAACTGAAGCTCATTTCTGCATTGATACAATGATCACATGTTGTGATTCCAGAAGGATTCAAGTGGAAATACAAATGGAATTTCAGATTTTAAAGGGAACCTGTCACCAGGGACCTCATTTTTACTAAAGACAGGTTGTAGAAGCCCATCACATCTGCATTGCAAAAAAATGCCTCTCTGCCTTTTCTAAGCATCTGAATTACAATATAATTTTGTGTTATAACTTACTCTTGCACCCTGACAAAATCCTGGGGTAGTCACAGGGGCTGGACTTTGGTTTGGATGCATTTCAAAAAACAACATGTGACTTATTTGAGCTGCAGGCTGCCTCCATCTTTGTGCTCCTGTACAGCTCCTCCCTTCCCTACTGATGTCATCTCACCAGGCTGTGACCTCTGAGAAGGAGCAGGAGGTGAAGCTGTACAGGAGCACAAAGGTGGGGGCCAAGGTCTGAGGAGTGAGTAACACAGACAAGGCAAATGCATCCAAACCAAAGTCCAGCCCCTGTGACTACCCCAGGATTTTGTCAGGATGTAAGGTAAGTTATAACACACAATTATATTGTAATGCAAATGCTTATAAAAGGCAGAGAGGCATTTTTGCACTGCAGGTGTCATGGGCTTCTGCAACCCGTCTTTAGTGAAAATGAGGTCCCTGGTGACAGGTTCCCTGCCAAATGCTTGTTATTGATACTGATTCCATAATGAAAGGCACAGATCAGCTTTACAAGGCTAGAATCACACTGTTTTTGTTGCACATTCAATGTTGATTTTTGCCAGGAAAGTAGAAGTTTCAGTCTTTTATTTCATACTTTTGCGATCCTGGCTTTTACTTCATCAAAAAGTACCACAAAATACTATAATAATATAATAATATAATATAACTATTTATTTATATAGCGCACACAGATTACACAGCGCTGCACAGAGTTTGCCAAATCAGTCCCTGTCCCCAATGGGGCTCACAATCTAATCAACCTACTAGTGTGTTTTGGAGTGTGGAAGGAAACCGGAGGAAACCCACACAAACACGGAGAGAACATGCAAACTCTTTGCAGATGTTGATACTATAAAGTGATCAACATGTTTATTTCTAAATTGGCTCTAACTTACCCTGCAAAAAGTTAACTTTTACATAGCTTTGCATGTAGATATATTAAAAAGTTGTGACTTTCACAATACTGAAATATGGATAATAGATCTATATTTCTATAGCTTCATCCTATTTCTGTGTGTTTTACTTGATGAAAAGCGGAACAAAGCTATACAGGCAGTCCCCGGGGTACGTTCAAGATGGGTTTGTTCTTAAGTTGAATTTGTATGTAAGTCAGAACTGTATATTTTATAATTGTAGCCCCAGCCAAATTTTTTTGGTCTATGTGACAATGGAATTTTAAAAATGTTGGCTTGTGATAAGAACCAGGATTAACAATAAAGCTTCATTGCAGGCACATTTGATGTTACAGCTGATCATTGTAGCCTAGGGCTAAAGTACAGTAAATTACCAATTACCAGAGGTCCGTTTGCAACTAGGGGTCATTTGTAAGTCGGATGTTCTTAAGAAGGGGACCGCCTGTACTAGTATGGAAGTGGAGCAAAATGGGGGGGTTTTTTTCTAATTCCACTACATATACATGTATATAGGAGAAGCAGGTTATATCAGTAGGTCTGCACACATGAATCCAACTGCTGGATACACAAAACTTCCATAAAAAATAATCTGTGAATTCCAGAATATAAATCTGCTTAATAAAAGGCAGAAATAGAAAAGTATTGAGTGCAAAGAATTCTGTAAGGGCTCATACTCACAGAGGTGTGCGGCGGCCATGACTCCTCCGAGGCTGCGATGTGTGATCTGTGATAAATCCAGCCCAGCTCTGGCAGAACAGGAAGCACCAGCTCTTGTATACACGGCTCCCGCCTGTCAGCCTGAGATCACTGACTCTCTATTGTAAGGGAAAGTTTCATCTTCTTTACACAGTGAAATATTTGTAGCCTACATTCGCCTTTACACACGGAGAAAAATCTAAGGTCTCATTTGTTAAAATTGGTTAAATGTGAATTGTACGCAATAAAGAAGAAGGGGAACACAAAACCTTCCTTCACCTTCGGTTTTTGGGTTTTGTTATGTTCGCCATAAACATGGAGTGTAATGGACAGCTCCAAAACAGATGTGATCCGGGCCTAGCCAGGTGAGGAGAGGCCAAATTGTTTCATACCTTGCATCATATAACAAGATGAATCTACAGTCATTCTGACAGAGATAAATTTTAAGGGGTTGTCCACTTTACCTCATGTTTTTGTAATGTGTGTGTAAGTGTTAGGGGGGCAGGATATGAGGTAACTTACCAATATGCATCTAGTAATAGTTCTGCACTACTTTCCTGATATGTAAAGTGAAGCCTCCTGTCTTTTACCTCATCAACCAGACATTCCTGACCATAAAATGGCCGCAGATGGAGGGTCATGTGATCTCTAACTGTCCATGAACAATCGCCCTGCCAGGACCTTATAATAGTATTCATGAATATAAGATTGAAGTCCTGGCAGGGCGATTGCTCATGGACAGATAGAGATCACATGACCCTCCATCTGCGGCCATTTTGTGGACAGGAATCTCTGGCTGATGAGGTAAAAGACAGGAGGCTTCACTTTACATATCAAGTAAGGACTTTTAATAGATGTGTATTGGTAAATAACCTACTGTTCCCCACACTTACATTCGCATTACAAAAACCATGAGGCAAAGTTGCCAACCCCTTTAAACAGAATTTTAAAGAGGACGTCCAGGAATTTAGTATATTGGCCTAGAGTAGTCCGTCAATTTCTGATTGGTAAAGGACCAATATATGGTGCCTCCTTCAATCAGCTGTTCTTACATAGCAAAAAACAAAGCACACAGCTAGAAGTTGATTTGTAGTTGCTAGAAACTACAACTACAGATGTGGTTCCCATTCACTTCAATTGCAACTGTACCTGCAGTTAAAGGGGTTGTCCACTTTCAGCAAATAATTGATATTTTTTGTGTAATGATAATTTTCAAATGTACTTTCTGTATTCCTTATGGTTTTCTAGATCTCCAGATTGTCCTTCAGCCAAATATAAAGTGGGGGTCTCAAATTCCAAATTGAGGAACGGTATAGTATCCAATGCAAAAATGTATGGCATTATATAGAAATCACTTTTGTTATGGTTTCCTAGATCTCCTGTGGATAAAAACTGGTCCCTGGTCATGTGATGTCACACAGCTGCACGGCTCGTAGTATCACTGGTCATGTGATGTCACACAGCTGCACGGCTCGTAGTATCACTGGTCATGTGATGTCACACAGGTGCACGGCTCGTAATATCCTTGTTCATGTGATGTCATACAGTTGCACGTCTCTTAGTATCCTTAGTCATGTGATGTCACACAAGTGCACGGCTCGTAATATCCTTGGTCATGTGATGTCACACAGGTGCACAGCTCGTAATATCCTTGGTCATGTGATGTCATACAGCTGCACGGCTCATAGTATCCCTGGTCATGTGATGTCACACAGGTGCACGGCTTGTAATATCCTTGGTCATGTGATGTCATACAGCTGCACGGCTCGCAGTATCCCTGGTCATGTGATGTCACACAGGTGCACGGCTCGTAATATCCTTGGTCATGTGATGTCACACAGGTGCATGGCTCATAATATCCCTGGTCATGTGATGTTATACAGGTGCACGGCTCGTAGTATTCTTGGACCTGTGATGTCATACAGGTGCACGGCTCGTAGTATTCTTGGACCTGTGATGTTATACAGGTGCACGGCTCGTAGTATTCTTGGACCTGTGATGTCATACAGGTGCACGGCTCGTAGTATTCTTGGACCTGTGATGTCATACAGGTGCACGGCTCGTAGCATCCCTGGTTATGTGATGTCATACAGGTGCATAGCTCGTTATAATGTGTTATAATGAGCCAAGCTCTTGTATACCATCACCTGAACAGGGATACTACAAGCCGAGCATTTGTGTACCATCACCTGAACAAGGATACTACGAGCCGAGCATTTGTGTACCATCACATGAACAGGGATATTACGAGCCGTGCACCTGTGTAATATCTCATGACCAGGGATATTAAGAGCCATGCACCTGTGTGACATCACATGACCAAGGATCAGTGGCGTAACTAGGAGAGACAGGGCCCCCTAGCAGGCTACTGCATGGGGACCCCCTTTCCACTTAAAATATATACATATTAGTATACTCACACATGCGAGTCACAATCACATATAAATACACTCATGTGCATATACACACATACAGTGCCATATGCAACATACTCACATACAGAGTATACAGCCACCATATACACATCACAGATACTGCATATATACATCACAGTATGTTATATAAATATTATGCTGGACATGTGCAGTACAATATAGATATAATGGTGTACATCCTCCAATGTTTATTGTGTCAGGTCAGATGACAGGGTCCCCTGACACTGCGGGCCCCATAGCAGCTACTATAGGTGCTACCACTGTAGATACACCCCTGCCAAGAATATTACGAGCCATGCACCTGTGTGACATCACATGACCAAGGATATTACAAGCCGTGCAACTGTGTGACATCACATGACCAGGGACATTACAAGCCGTGCACCTGTGTGACATCACATGACCAGGGACTGATTTCTATTCACAGCAAGTAATGAACGACAGCCAGCAAAAATCTAAAAAAAGCATTAAGGAATTGATACAAGAAGTCTATAGGAAAATTATATAACTTTCCATATCATAAACAATATTTATTTACTGACAGAGGACATCTCCTTCAAGGCTCCCCAAAACACAGTAAATGGACCCATCAGCTTCTGGTTAATATTTTGGTGAAAACCCCCTTATGGGGTAGGTTTGAAACCCTCTCTTTGGGTGTTATCCAACCTCATGATTTGTTAAACAAACTACTTAACATTGTGTAACATACTAATAGGAGACATCCCACTAATCCCCTGCCTCTTCTATGACAACACCTTCCTGGTTTACTGCTGAGCTCTGTTAAACAAGCTCCAATTATTTCATGAGGTTTGTAAAAGAAAAGCTCTTTCCATAGAAAACACTCTTTAACTTACACACATAAACTAAGCAGAAAGTTTAGAATCTCGTCATTGCCAAATCCTGACCTTGTACAACCTCACAGTATAACCCTTTGTCAAAAGGCAAACAATGTGCAAATGTATACCATGCATAGCAACATGTACCCACAATACTACTCACATCCAATGCCAAAATACGCAGTCACAGTCTTATGACCTATTATGCACCTACTTCCTTTTGG
This sequence comes from Engystomops pustulosus, assembly GCA_019512145.1. Classification (NCBI taxonomy): domain Eukaryota; kingdom Metazoa; phylum Chordata; class Amphibia; order Anura; family Leptodactylidae; genus Engystomops; species Engystomops pustulosus. The sequence goes on from CM033641.1 coordinate 36,657,742, forward strand.
CACCAAATGATCAAATACTGACACAATGCAACGTGATGTGAATAAACTATCACTGAAAAGGGACAAATAATCGGTTAAACATTAAAAACTATTTATAAAACCTTTATAATTATAATCACAACCACAAACGTAGTAATTATTATTACTATAGCACAGCTTGATAAAGTATATATACAGAGATGTATCAGGAGGAAATTGTAGGCACAAAGATATGACCTTAAATGGGGTTTGACCATGAAAGAAAATTCTCAAATTGTAATCCCCTAGTAATGTTTACACAATAAAGGTAATTTCTAAACCCCTTACTTTACAGTTTTACTGACTTTTAATGATGTTTTAGCTCCTATCACTCAGGGATGCTCAGTGTGAAATACCAGAGTGTGAGCGAGGACTCTCTAAGCAGACACTTCATGATTCCTCTGTGCTATGAGAAGCTGTGTGCTGACAATGTGCTTAGATTATCAGGGTTCAGGTTTATCTACAATTTCATTGACCATCTAAACATTTACTAGTATCTGACACATAGAAAAAGATAGATGAGACAGACCAGAGTCATAAGATGGATATAAAACACAATGACACTCTCAGCTTTGCTATTTCACCTAAAAAACACACAGTCAGCTCTGCTATATCTCAACTATAACACACACAGAGTCAGCTCTGCTATATCTCAGTTATAACACACAGAGTCAGCACTGCTATATCTCAGCTATAACACACACAGAGTCAGCACTGCTATATCTCAGCTATAACACACACAGAGTCAGCACTGCTATGCTCCCTCCTCCCTTCTTGTCCTCTGCTCTGCTGCTGCTGGACAGGAAGTGCTTGTGTCTGTAGTGCTCTCTGCCTCTCCCCCTGAAGTACAAGATAAGCCATTCATGCCAGTGTTTGTGGTCATATCCAGGGACAGCCAAAATTTGAACACCAGGACTGGCAGAGACAAGTTGGAATTATATCTGTAAAATGCTGTACAGGCACTCTCCGGGTTACATACAGGATAGATTCTGTAGGTTTGTTCTTAAGTTGAATTTGTATGTAATTGTTATTTAGAATTGTAACCCCAGCCAAAAATTGTTTTGGTCTCTGTGATAATTGGATTTTAAAACTATTTAGCCTGGGACTAAAGTAAAGTAAATTACCAACATCCAGAGACCCGTCTTTAACTAGTGGTTGTCTGTAAGTCAGGTGTTCTAAAGTTGGGGACCGCCTATATTTATGTTAATAACATCGAATTAGAGAATGTGTTATTTTGTTATCCTGAGTATATTTAAGAATCTTGTCTTCATGGGAATACCCCTTTAAGATATGGGGGCATCTCACACGCGCAGTGGCAATTATCCTTACTCAGTCTCAATGGTACAGAACGCCTGCAAAACTACATAGAATATTCCAGGGGGTCTCATCCCTGTGCTGACGCTGTGGAGATTCAGGAACAGTTTTTTAAATTTCCGAAGTCAACTCAAATTTTAATTGAGTACCCCTTGAGGAAGCTGACACGGAAACACATGACGTCTCATGAGGTATAATAATATATAAAAGGTGCACTTTATCTATGTTACTACTGCATATCTGTCAGAATGAATTCTGTGCAGGGTCTTTGCTGTGTGCATAAGTATATAAAGAAGTATATAAAGAAGTGTAGCAGAGGTGTACAGGTTCCAATAATACAATACATCATATTATAGCACATATTAGAGTGCATGAACCTTTAGCCTGTATATTATACATTATGACTAGATTTATTATTATGGGCTGAGCTGTATGGGATATAGAGTTTACTTGAAATATGAATAAACATATAAAGAAACACCACATTACTAAGCATAATGGAAACCTGTTCTACCGGTCCTGCTGGGCTCAGGTGTTTGCCATGTGAATATGGTAGATGGATTATCTCCTGCTCAGAACAAGCGGCGGGTTAGTACCATGATAAGGACATTGTTCTGGTTGTATGGACCTGTCACATACATTGAGCAGTCTAAATGTCCGCTGAACTGAAACATTGGACCAGTAAGCCATTCCTTCAGCTCTTTTTATGCAAATTTTTCTGCAATGAGTGGGATAAAAGAAATCTACCAGTAAGTTTAACAAAAAAACAATCTGCACATACTCACCTACGCTCCTCTTCATCCCGATCCTAGCGGTGTTCTTCTTTAATCATGAAACGCCGGGATCTCCTCGAAAAAAGACTTATAATTAGCTTGTACCCACGCTCCGGCCTGCTAATTTTAAGTCTTTTTTCCAAACCGGAGCGTGGGGACAAGATATCCGGCAGGCTGGCTGTGTGCTGGCTGGAAGGTCCAGGCTGAACGCTGATCCGGTCCGGTTGTCAGAGTTTGGGGTGTACGTTCCAGTCAGCACACACAGTAAGTGTAATGCGGGTTGGGGCGCATCACACTCACTAATATATTAGGGGCCCTAAGATTAGCAATTATTCCAAAATTCTGATTTTTTGGAAAATGTGAAAAATCGCACCTAAAGTTCTAAGCCTCATAACATTCTACAGAAATGAGAGGACGCATAAAAAATATTCCATGAATATATTGAAAGTTATCAAGTTCTTTTGGTGGAGAGGGGGTGCATAATTAGCCACTTGTTCATTGACTGGTACCTTTCCTTAAAGGGGTTAAGCTATGTCTGGAACATTGAAATCTGATATACTGGAGGGAGAGCAAGTGTTTTCAATTGTACAGAGGTCATGTAGCATATTAAAGAAGATCAGAATTGTCTCAGAAATATATTGATACAATCAGACAAACTAGAAAAGTTCCCTGTGATGTACAGCTATGTGCGTGTTGTCCTTGTTGCGGGACACAAAGCTTAACCCCTTAACGACTTGGCCTTTTTTAGTTTTTTCACTTCCATTTTTCACTCCCCACCTTCAAAAATCTATAACTTTTTTATTTTTCCACATAAAGAGCTCTATTATGGCTTATTTCCTGCGTAACAAATTGCACTTCGTAGTGACGGTATTTAATATGCCATGGCGTGTACTGGGAAGCGGGAAAAAAATTCCAAATGCAGTGAAAATGGTGAAAAAACACATTTGCGACGTTTTCTTGTGGGCTTGGATTTTACAGCTTTCACTGTGTGCCCCAAATGACATGTCTACTTTATTCTTTGGGTTGCTATGATTACGTGGATACCAAATTTGTATAGGTTTTATAATGTTTTCATACATTTAAAAAAATGAAAACATCCTGTACAAACATTTTTTTTTTTTTTGCCATCTTTTGGCGGCAATAACTTTTTGGTGTACAGAGCTCTGGGTGGTGTAATTTTTTGCGACTTTTGATGGCGTTTTCATTGCTATCATTTTTAGGACTGTGCTACCTTTTGATCACTTTTTATTAATTTTTTTATATTTTCCAAAATGGCAAAAAAATTTCATTTTTTACTTTGGACGCTATTTTCCGTTACAGGGTTAAACGCAGTGAAGAAACGTTATTATATTTTGATAGATCGGACATTTTCGGACGCGGCGATACCTAATGTGTTTATGATTTTTACTGTTTATTAATGTTAATATCAGTTCTAGGGAAAGGGGGTTGATTTGAATTTTTAGGTTTTTTTATTATAATTTTTTTTTTTTACTTTTTTTTACTTTTACTATTTTTCAGACTCCCTAGGGTACTTTAACCCTAGGTTGTCTGACCGATCCTACCATATACTGCCATACTGCAATAAGGCAGTATATGGGGATTTTACTCCTCACTCATTACAATGCGCTGATAGCACATTGTAATGAATGGGTTAAAATGAGACAGCTTCGGGCCTTCGTGAGACCCGAAGCTGTCATGGCAACGGATCACCGCTCCCTGTGACGTCATCGGGGAGCGAAGATCCGCGGCAAGATGGCGGCGCCCATGCGACGCCATCTTTTTGAAGCCTCCGGCTGCATTGCCGGCGGTGATCGCCGTGAAAGCACCCGCGATCGGTGCTAGCAAAATGCAGCAAAGACTTACCGGCTATGGAGAGGGCTCGGCCCGCGAGCCCTCTCCATGCACCGAGACCCGTACTAGTACGGCGTGCGTCGGGAAGGGGTTAAGGAGCCGGATCCAATTGTTATCAACCTGCATGAGAATCTATGAAGAAATAAATTGTTTTATTCAGTGTCTGTTGCATAGAAAGTGTCTGATCACAAATTGAATGCAGCGCTTTTATAGTCTGCACATACGGCTAATCTGATCCTGTAGGTGGAGGAGTGTTTGTTTCCAATCCAAGAACGTAGTTAAATTGTAACTTTAATAGATACAATTGAAAAGAAATAACTATATAAACCTAAGCACATAACCATTTATTGTACAATATAGAAAAGAACCCGGACATGTTAGACGGGATGAACTGGTATAATTATGTTCTTATAAGGTCTTATATTGTAGAAATATAATACTCAACGGTTCTTGAAATAATCAGACACATTTCAATATATTTCTTGTGCACAAACATGCCACCAAATAAACTATGATTGTCACCATCGTCACCATCCAAAAACAAGTGTCTAAAACACATACTACAAGAGTAAGCCAGTTCTTGACATAAATTCATCTAGAGTTCAGGTTCCTTAATGGTTTGGCTATACAAAGCTGCAGACAGTGTTTGGAATTGGCCCTGGAGATTTGAGTTAGGTGAGCAGTAGCAAGACTGCTAAAAAGCCTTTAATTCCAGGATTGTAGCTGGACTTGGAGTACTTTGGTGCAACAGTGTTTGAGATCTCTTCACTGAACAAAGCACAGCTCCTCCCCTCTGCTCTGAGTAAGAGCTGTGACAGACATGTGGTACTACAGAAGTGGACAGGGAAGCAGTTTATTGCAGAGATCTGCAGTGTAAGTGGTCTCAGTCAGTGCTTCAAGTCCAGCTACACCCCTGGGATATAGATCCACACTTAAGAAGATAAGGGTACACTGATCTACAGGACCAATATCCAACACTGTCAGCTTTCTATGGTCATAATGACTGGAAGACTGGTACTAGTAAAAATTAGATAAGATATATATATCCTCAGATACTGTTGTATATACCTTAGAATTGTAAATAAATAAATGAGGATGTAGAGGGCTGACAGATTCCATGCTGCTAGAGCCATAGCAGGTAGTGGGCACCTATATGGTGGGGAATATAAGGAGCTGGCAGCAAATCATAGAACAGGTTAAAAGTATTTTAGCATGGAGTTCAGTAAAGTTACCGCCTCTCCCATTCTCTTCTAGACAGGCCGTGTTCTCCCATATACAACCTCATTCTTACCATAGAAGCAGATTTATTATGGACCCTGCTAATGATTCATCTGAAACCCTTCTCACATACAATAAGGAAGTGAGAAGACGCCATTCCAGCAGGTCACAATATTGGACTGTTGAACCGAGAAATGTAATTGTGACTTTCATAAGTAAGAAGTATTACTAATAAATCCAAGAACCAAAACCATTAAAGAATATCTACCATCAAATCCATCATGATAAACCAGGGGTAGTTGCACATAGATCTGGGCACCGTGACTGTGGTAATCCATGGCCTCCTTTCTTTCAAACATCAACTTTTAAAATTATGTTAATGAGGCCAAGGGGTGACCGTGGTGTGTCGTTCTATATTTTGATGGTATATTTTTCTTTAAGGGGTTATTTGAGATTGTATAAAAAAAACTGGTGGCTGATGGGGGCTTACTTAAAAAAAAAATTGACTTCCCTCCCGGCGCCTTTCCTTGGGCGCGAAACCGCGCTGTATCCAACTTTCGGCCTAACAAGGTGGCTGACCACGCCCACCGCCCCTATCACCAGCGTTGTATATGCGAGTTTAAGCTGAAGGCAACGCGGTTTCCTTGCCCCTGTTTGTTTACATGGGGCACGGAGCAGAGCAATGGCATTGCAGGACTTCGGGAGGTAAGTACATGTTTATTTTTTTAAGCAACCCCCCTTCCGCAAGAAACGTAGTCATTGATCTTATCATGGTAAAGTACTTCTTTCTCCACTTACTTTGGCTCTAATCATCCTCCTTCCTTCTTTCCTAGTCTGTTTTTCATTCTGAAATCTCTACTGAATTCTGCCTTGCTAGCCAGACGTACAGAAGCTCACAGTGATGTCAGATTACACAGAAGCTCTATGCAGAGGGGAGGGAGTCACAGCAGCTACCCTGTTTCCCCTAAAATAAGACATCGCCCGAATATAAGACCTAGTAGAATTTTGTTCGGGCTTAGAAATATAAGGCCTCCCCTGAAAATAAGACCTAGCGGCAGTCATTGCAGCAGCTCCCCCCACGCCATACATTAGTATTAGTGGATCTTTTAGATGCTGCAGAAGGTTGTGACATGGGGAAGAATTCATGGAAGTAAATCACTGGCTGTTGTGCTGCAAATGTGATACCAGCAGCTCCCAGGATTAGAAGGGTCATTTATGGAAAGTTCTTTTACTAAACATGAGAGACTGGGGCCAATGATTCTAATAGAAATGGAGTCACAAGAAATTCTGCATGAAATTCAGAGTTATAAGGATGTTAGAAAAGTAGATTTTTTTGTTCAGTGATAAATGTCAATTCTTGTTCATGGAAAAATAAGACATCCCCTGAAAATAAAACCTAGTGCCTCTTTAGGAGCAAAAATTAATATAAGACACTGTCTTATTTTCAGGGAAACAGGGTAGGTCTCCACTCACAGGTTAAAAGAAATCTACCATACATTTTGTGATTTATTAACTATTAATGCTGCTGGGTAGCTCTCTCAACTATATGTTTTTTAGGAGCTTTTCTCCTGTACAGGTAGAAAACTAAGTTTTAACTTTATTTAAATGAAGCAAATGTGCCCAGAGACGCAGCTCTTATATGACCCTCCAGGCACTTTTAACCTCCCCCCTAATCTACTGTGCTCTATCCCACCCACCAAAATGCCAAAATCTTGCAGAGCTGACACTGTGTTGATGTGAGATTTGCTTTATTCAGCAATAGGGGGCAGTGGAGAAGGAGCCGGGGCTCACACATGCTTTGGGGACTTGTAAGAGCCAGAGCTATGAAGCCAGATGGGCTCTGATGACAGCCCCAATGCACTTGTGCTTTAATTCTGATCATTATAATTTAATCATTAATTCTGATTTAGATTCTGATTTAGCACGGTGCAGAACGGTGACTCGGTGGTTAGCACTACAGCCTTGAAGCGCTGTGGTCCTGGTTACAAGTCCCATACAGGTCTGCAAGGGTTTGTATGTTTTCGCCATGATTGCTAAGGTTTCACCTGGGTCCTCCGGATTCCTCCCACACTCCAAAAACATACTGGTAGGTTGATTAGATCGTGAGCCCCAGGGTCTCATTTAGCAAACTCTGTGCAGCGCTGACGAATCTGTGTGCGCTACATAAATAAAGGAATTATTATTATTCCCAATTAAGTTTTTTTATATAATTATAAGCAAGACCAGTATCAGCAAGACTTGCAGTACTATGTTGCTTACCAACTGCAGCACTTTACCTTGTAGATTGCACACCTTTTATTGTGTACTCACGTGTAATAAAAAAAATTTTAAATCTAAAAAAAGTTCCAAATGATTATAATATAGAAAATATGGGATATTGTAAAATGAAGATATGAAATTAGAGTATTGATCCAAAGGAAAGCAATAAACAAACTACAAATTACCCAATTTTAGGGTGAAAATTCCTTCTCAACTACATATATAGTCAGGGCCGATTCTAGGGTTTTTGCTGCCTGAGGCGAAAATTAAAATGCTGCCCCCCCCCCCCCGGCTGCCCCAACACCGTAATGCTGACAACATTACTTAAAATTAGTAATTGGCCCTCTGTGACATCACACGTGGTACCACTAGCCGGTCAGTGACACAGACAATAGTGGCATCTAGTACCTCACAGGTGACGATCTGCTCCATCAGTAAGACGACATCATTGCATCTTCTCCCACCCAGGACTGTTGAATTTGCTGGCAGATGTCTTCAGCTCCCGGCACCACATCTCCGCACTGCACCAATAATATACCAGTCACTTACAGTATATATTCATCGAAATAATAGTGTTCCTAAATCATATACACCTCTGTGTACACCTGTACACCTCTCATGACACAATGAACCACTCTACCCCCTACCACCACACACACAGAGTGGATATAGAATCCCTTCTTCATTTATTTAAAAATGTATAATAAAAGCTCCTCTCCCCCAATTAAATTAAATACAGCTCCTATAGTTTAATTAAAATCTGACCCCTATATCCAGATTCTCCCACATTTAACTATATACAGATTTACCGCCACAAATTTTTATTTAAATCATGCCCCCACTCACTTAAATTACATACAGTACCCCATATAAACCACCCTCCCTTTTAAATACAGCCCCCTCCTATATTTATATAAGATACAGCCCCCTACCATATAATGATTCACCCACAAGTTATATTATATACAGCCCACCTTGATTATATAATATGTAGTTAAAATATGGTTAAAAGCCACCCCCAGGTTATATAATATACAGCCCCCTTATTATAAAATAAGCAGCTCCTGTATTCTATTATATACAATCCCCTTGAATAATATGTAGCACCTTATATATACAGTCCACCTCTTCTTATATACACAGTCCCCCTCTTATATATACAGTCCCCCTCTTCTTATATATACACAATCCCCCTCTTATATATACAGTCCCCCTCTTCTTATATACACAATCCCCCTTTTATATATACAGTCCCCCTCTTCTATATACAGTCCCCCTCTTCTATATACAGTCCCCCTCTTATATATACAATCCCCCTCTTATATATACAATCCCCCTCTTCTTATATATACAATCCCCCTCTTCTTATATATACAGTCCCCCTCTTCTTATATATACAGTCCCCCTCTTCTCATATATACAGTCCCCCTTTTCTAATATAAACAGACCCCCGGTTTCTATTATATACATTGTAAAAAATAATAAAGCAATCAACTCACCTCGACTCCTGTCACAATCCCGGCGGCGCTCGCGTCCTTTTCCCGGGTCTTCGGCTGCCGTGTGCTCTGTGAGGGGACGCAGGCAGCGTGACATCATCGCACGCTGCCTGAGTCCTCCAGAGCAACAGAGCGGCACGGACAGAAGGATCTGTGCCGGCGCCGCTCTGTACATCATTCGCGTCTGTCTCTTAAAGAGACAGGCGCGATTGGATTTTTCATGTGGGCGATTCGGGCGGCAATTGCCACCCGAATCGCCCACAATATGGCCCACAATTTCGCCGCCTTTATTAAGGGCTCGGCATCCGCCGCCTGAGGCGAGATTTTCATCTCGCCTCATGGCAGATGCGGCCCTGTATATAGTATTTATTTAGCATAATCCTTGGATCAACATCGCAGCTCCAGAAATCTGTGAACCAAAACTTGGGAAATTCAGTTTCACATTCAGGCCTCTCCTGGACATTACAATGAGTAATCTATCACAAGATAGCGTGGCTAAAAATGTCATAATGTCATTGCTTTTATAGTAACACCCCAGATTTACTATAGTCTCTGGCAGAGACCAAAGCAAAGAACTCTGATAGTTAAGACCTGGTCTAATAAAACTTCAATAAAAAGGTCGTAGAGTCCCCAAAATGGTAAAGTGATAACATCAGCTCGTCCTGTAAATATTGACACATTACACAACTCCGTAAGTGTAGAGCCCTGTAACAGAGGAGCACTAAAATTTTGACATTTGTGGACATTTAAATATTTCCCCTATGCAGATTTTACTTTAATATTAAGGGTTAACTTGCATTAATCTATAATGTTTTGTTATATACATTCTGTTTATTATTACTGTATCTGTTTAGACTGGTAGAAGGGGTTAAAAGGGTTATCCGGGTGTTAAAAATTACTGAGGGCCGGGCTGGGGTGGGCTAGTTAAACATAATAAAAGTGTACTTACTTCCTCCGGCACCGCTGATGTCCCGTGCCACGGTCCGTTTCCTCTGTGCGCCGGTTTGTATACAGGGGCGCACAGGGAGCTTCCGGTCGGCCGGAAGCTCCCATCCAACACCATCTCCCAGCGCTTACAACACTGAGAGATAGGGACGGATGGGAGGAGCCGGCCACATCGCGGACCGGAAGCTCCCTGTGCGCGGCTTCTGTGTCCCTGTAAACAAACAGGGGCACGGATCAAACAGACCGCGGCGCAGGACATCGGCGGCGCCGGAGGAGGTAAGTATGTTTAACTAGCCCACCCCAGCCCGGCCCTCAGTAATTTTTAACAGCTGGATAACCCCTTTAATGAACACTGAGAAACATTTCTGACCGTGTATCTCTATTTCTCAGACAAGTCAATAATTTTCCACAGCTATAGTAGATTGTTTTGCAGTAGAAAAACCGACTTGCTTACCAGACAAGCAGACAGACTGCCAGGTGTGGTCTGGAAAATTGTTTACACTTTAGAATCCTAAAATATAATGGGGACTTGATGGAAGTCTATGGGAAAATGCTTTGTTATTGTGTTTATGCTGAAATGTAACCACTCCTCCTTTGGTAGAAATTATATAAGGAGAATAGTCCCAGTCCATAGTGTCTTGCAGTTAGGTAACAGAGCTTGGAGGAGAAGACTGACAGTCTTCTCTGAGCAACCAGAAGAAGAAGCTGAGACGGGGATACTCTGCCATAGACCCTGGGCTTCTAGATTGTGACCAGAGTACCAGCCCATTGTGACCAGAGGGACAGCCCAGGCCTTTCCTTCTTCTGCCAGGAAGGAGATTGGAGAAGTCAGTCCTGTGATTTGCTTGTATTGCTTTGCACTTGAATTTCTACAGTAAAGAAGGAAACTGTTCACTGCAGACCCTGACTACCTGGACTTGTTTCCCACTAGGCTTTACCATCCCTTCCGGAGAGCAGTGACACGTGGTGACACCTTGATGATACCTGGCGGACCCATCATAGCCTAATCATGTCACTGCATAAGAAACAGTTATTAGCGTCAGAATATAGTGGGGATTGTACTTCATAGTTACCGTATTCATTATTCCATGCCGTGTACTGGGAAGTGGGAAAGAAGTTCCAAATGCAGTAAAATTGGTGAAAAAACGCATGTGAACATTTTCTTGTGGGCTCAGGTTTTACAACTTTTACTGTGCACTCCAATGTACACATCTCCTTTATTCTTTGGGTCGGTACGATCACAGGGATACCAAATTTGTATAGTTTTTTTTGTGTTGTAATACATTTTTTTTTTAATTTAAACCTTCTGTACAAAAAAAAAATTGCGCCATGTTTTGGCGCTAAGAACTTTTTGATATTACGGGATACGGAGCTGTGTGAGGTCTCATTTTTGTGTGACGAGTTGACGTTTCCATTGCTAGCATTTTGTGGACAGTACAACCTTTTGTCATTTTGACATCAATTTACAGCATTTGGAATTTTTTTCCAGCTTTCCAGTACATTTTATGAAATGTTAAATACTGACATCAGAAAGTAAATCTTGCTAAGCAAGATGCCGCCAAGCTGATGCCGCTACCGAGGTAGCTTTCCTCGTTCCCACCGCCAAACCACTGCTTCATCCAGGGGCTGGCTCCGAATGAGCCCTGGTTGTTCGGGGTGGCGCTGTACTGAGTCGGCTTCTTTGGTGTTCAGTGAGAAAATAGACTCAGCTCCAGGTGAGAGCTGGAGCTGAAGCCGGCCGACAGCGAGTGGAGATCGGGCGTTCCAGGTGGGGCAGGAGCCGTGTGCCCTATTCCAGGTCGGATACTCCAGGTGAGAGCTGGGTGTCCCAAGTGGAGCAGGAGCTGAGGGCCTTATCCTAAGCCGGATACACCAGGTGAGAGCTGGTGTGGTCCGAAACATTGATCTTTTTGGCGGACTAGAGGCGGCTGCTTGGCTGGAGGGCCCGCTGCTGTTATCCTGGAGGTCTACACGATGTCTCCCGCTCGGACTCGCGGTATGGATTCGGAGGCCAACGGAAATTCAAGGGTCGCCTGAACAGCTGGTGGTGAGATACCTTCGTGTCGCAGGAGTTGTGGTCCCTCTGGGGCCTATTGTGTGGAGGTTCCCTATGCTGGCTTGCACCCTCTCTAACTATAGATAACCGCGATCTTCTTTTGCTTGCTGTTTACTAAAAACTCTACTAATTTTGACTGTGCTGCTAATTAACGCTATTTGCCCGAAAAACCCTGGTCGCTGGCTTGCGCCCTCTTTAACGATAGATAACTGCTTTTCCTCTTCGCTGGATGTTTACTAAAACTCTACTATTTTGACTGTACGGTTAATTAATGCTTTTTGTCCGAAAATCCCTGGTCAGTGCCTTCTCCCTACTAATTACACTTATTAACTAACTCTGCCCTTCTAGTGGCGAAGAAGGAGAAGGGAGGAAGGGGAAAGAGAAGGGGCTTAGCCCTGGGTGCTGTTGGACTCTTTCCCCTCTTTGGACTGCTTTTTTCTCTTTTTTTTTTTTTTTTTTTCTTCTCTTTTTTGTTGGAGTGGACTCTGATAACATCTCGCTGGCTGTCTTTCTCGCCTATCCCACCCATTTTATTGTGTTGATAAGTGTGTTCATACAATTTGGCTTAACCTTGAGGGCCGGGAACAGAGAGTAAGAAAGGGGATTAAGGGGAAAAGGGGGAAAGGGAAAGGGGAAGGGAAAAAGAGAAAAGAGAAAAATGCCCCCAAAATCTACAGGGAGAAAATCTGGGGGGGGGGAGTGGAGGGTCCCCAAAGGAGGGTAAGGATCGGAGTGGTGGGAAATCAGACTCGTCTGGAAAATTGGAAAAAATATGGAATTCTCCAATCACAAAAACTCGCCAAAATGCAAAAAGTGGTAACACCCCTTCTCCCCCCCTCCAGGGCGAAGGCCCTGTTAAACCTACCTCGGAGGGAATAATAGAGACTATAGAAGATGCTACTAACCCAATCTGGGTGGAAATTTTGACAACTGTACAGAAGACAGGGATAACGGTGGAGGGGTTGGACAAACAGGTTTCGGCCCTATCAACCGAAATAGGTCTAGTGAAGGAGGAGGTGGTTAAGATCCGGGACAAGGTTTCTAATGTAGCGAGTCAAGTAAGGTCACTGGAGGGGGAAACCAAAAGTCTGAAGAAGGAAGTCGGGGGTCTGGGGAAAATGCAGACTCTCCTGAGGGAGAAATTGACGGACTTAGAGGACCGCTCTAGGCGTTCCAACATCCGCATAATTGGCCTCCCAGAGGAGGTTGGTGAAAATTCCCTAACGGAATGGGTTCAGGCGTGGATCAAAGAAATAATGGGCCCCGATGAGCTCTCTACTCTATTTATGATTGAGAGGGCCCACCGGGTCCCCGGTAAACCCCCGATACCAGGTGCCCCCCCTAGGGTCATTCTAGCTAAAATTCTGTGTTCTCAGGACCGGGATAGGATTATAAGGTTCTCACGCTCCAAACAAGATTTGACTTATAACGGGGGCAGGGTTTCAATTTTTCCTGATTTCTCATTGGCAACACAGCAGAAGAGAGTGAAGTTTAAAGATGTTAAAATGCGCATGAAGGAGGCAGGGATGAAGTTTTCATTACTATATCCAGCCAAGCTGAGGGTGGTGTATAATGATCACACTGTTTTCTTTGATAGTTCTGTTGAAGCCTCTAATTGGCTGGAGTCAAAGGGCTTCTAAGAATGTTGTTTTACCGTGGTGGTTATTGTGTAATAAAGCTGTATTATGTATCATTTTGGGTGGCTTGGGTGGAGAGGAGGGGGGGGGTCGGAATGGAAGTTAGGAGGTTTTTGAGTCCTGCTCTTAGTGGCAGGTCAGAAGGTAGGGGGGGAGGGGTGGGGTGGGAGCGGGTGGGACGGGAGGGATGGGGGGATGGAGAGACATACCGAGTCAGCTGGGGAAGAGAGAAGAGGAGATAAAATTTTTTTTTTTTTTTTTTTTTTTTTTTTTTCTTTAATCTATGTCTACTCAGGTATATGCGTGGAATGTCAGGGGCCTGAATGACCGACGTAAGCGATGTATTGTAAATGATATAGTGGCCCGACATTTGCCCGGTATTGTTTGTTTGATAGAGACACACCTTACTCCCGACACTACGGCCTGGTTAGATAGAAGATGGGCATCTTTTGTTTTTCATTCTTGCGGGTCCGCATTTTCCAGGGGAGTATCCGTTCTTATTCATAATAGGGTGTATATCAAAATTTTAGCGGTTAAGACAGATAAGAGGGGGAGGTTTATCTTCCTATTTTGTGCATTATATAAAATCCTCTGTGTCTTGGCCTTCGTATATATTCCGCCTCCCTTCTCAATGGAAGTTTTAAATGAATTAACCCAGTTCACTAGAGACAGAGAGGACATTCCGGTTCTGGTCCTAGGGGATTTTAACGCAGTTTTCGATGGAGATCTGGATAGACGTAGCCCGAGTAGCTTTGCCGGGCATAGGGATAGGGGGTCCTCGGGCTTAAGAACTTTTTGCGAGAGTTGGTTACTTAGGGATGTCTGGCGTACTAAATATTTGGATAAACCTGCGTTCTCTTGCTTTAGTCGGACCCACTCATCTCTCTCTAGGATTGACTTATGTTTGGCTAACGACCCCTTCCTCGGCTTCATATCAAGAATGAAGTATGAGCCTATAGCGGTCTCTGATCATGGTGGGATATCCCTCTTATTGAGGTTGCAGAAGGGAACATGTTTGGAAAGAGGAAGCTTTTTTAGACTTAACCCTCACTGGCTTGCAATCCTGAATAATGAGGAGAAGATCAATAGACTGATTCAAGAGTTCTGGTCTCGTAACTTGGGGAGTGGGGAACCATGGAGGGTGTGGGATTCATTGAAAGCTTATCTGCGTGGTATCTTTTTTTCAGAGATTAACTGGAAGAAAAAGGAATTTAGGCAGAGGGAGCTTAAACTTAAAATAGAATTAGACCTGAATCAGAAAACCTGGGCTGCCACCTCTACAGAAGCAGATAGAGATAAGTTTCTGGAGTCCCAACTGGCTTTTACCACCTTCATGACAGAGAAATCCCAACATAGAGCATTTTTTAGGGGATATAGAAACTATGCGGAGGGGGGTAAACCGGGTAAACTTTTGGCTAATTTTCTCAAAAAAAAAGAGAGCAACCAAGGGGTTCATGCTATTTTGGACCACACTGGGAAACTGGTCCAAGATCAAGGAGCAATACTGGAGAGCTTTAGGCTCTTTTATGAGGCGCTTTATGCATCCGAAGTAAGGTACATGGATGGTCAGTTAAATGGCTTTCTGGAATCGATTCCTACCCCTAGTCCTGTTCGAAGAAAGAGGCTCCCTTGAATACCCTATAGGGTGGAGGAGATTCTGGAGGCCATTAGGACTTCTACATCAGACTCAGCACCGCGGATTAGATGGTCTGCCCTCTGCCTTCTATAGAAAATATCAAAAGGTTTGTCTCCAATATTAGAATCGGTTGTTTACAGCAGCATTTGCAGAGGGGGCGATACGGGGATTCTAATGTACGGAGGCCGCCCTATATTGATCCTTAAGAAGGATAAGATGGAACTGAGATGGGTTCTTATAGACCAATTTCTTATATTGAATCCGACAATAAAAACTTAGCAAAAATCCTCTCCTCTAGACTAAAAAGGTAATCTCCGTTATTGTTCACCCGGATCAAAACGGGTTTATCCCGTCAAGGAGTACGGGACACAATCTCCATAGGCTGTTCTCAGATATGCGTTGGGAAGCAAGGGGGACCGCTCCATCCTGTCATTAGACGTCTGTTAAGCGTTTTGACAGGGTGGATGGCCTTACCTATGGAAGGTGATGGATAGATTCGGGCTAGGTGGGGACTTCGCTAGGTGGGTGAAAGTCATGTATCATTCCCCCATGGCGAGATGTGGGTTAATGGTTTGCTTTCCGAACCTTTCCAATTGTATAGGGGGACAAGCAGGGATGGCCCTCTCTCCCCCCTCTCTTTGCCCTATTTATTGAGCCGTTGGCTATTCTGATTCGGGATTCCAACCAACTCAAGGGCTGGGGGTGGGGGAGAGAGGGACAAGATTTCGCTCTACGCGGATGATATTCTGTTGACTATCCAGACCTCAGATGATTCGGTTCAGGAGGGCCATAAAATGTGGTGGATGGATTCGGTTTTCTCAGGATTAAAGATCAATTGGGGCAAATCAGTCCCTCCTACCATTGGATGGGGAAGAGTGGAAGACCTCCCTATTCCTCGGTTAGAAAGGGGTGCTTCCTTTAATACTTAGGTATATGGGTTTTCCGGGGATTTGGGGGTTTGTGGAATTAAATATAACCCCGCTCATTAATAAGTAAGAGGAATATTTCGGGGTGGATATAAAAATGCCCTTTTCTAGAGCTGATAGGGTAGCTATTGTCAAATGATCCTTCTCCCACAGCTCTTTACCCTCTAGCGGGTTGTCCCAATTTGGCTCTCCGGAGCTTTCGTCAGAACTCTTGAAGTTTTTGGTCAGAGATTTGATTTGGGGAGAGGCGGGCCCGGATTGGGTTGCCCTCTCTCTATTGTCCTCTGGAGGATGGGGGGTGGGGGTTCCTATTTTTTTGCTATTTCTGGCCTCCCAACTTGCTTTTCTGGTTATAAGAAAGAACTGCAGTGCATATGGTAGGCTAATAGAGTTTTAGTGTGGAAGTAGGGACTCCATTTTTTTCTTGCTAGAAAGTGGGGAATTTAGATTTAATAATTATAAAGAATTCACATGGCGAAGTTATTGGATAGATGTTGGGGAACATATAAAAAGCTAAAGGTTATAAGGGGTATTTTTTGGTTTACCCCAATATGGGAGAACTTTCACTTTTGATGAATTTAAAATCTATTCCAGATAGTGAGCACTGGTTTAAGAAGGGGGGTTCGATTTTTCTCACAGATTTTAGATGGGTCTCAATTATGCGATTATAGGGTGTTGGGAATCGCTTCACAGGGTTGGATTCGAGTTTTTTCGATTCATGCAATTGCAGCACGCATTTAATGCAGTGAGGGGTAAGATAGATTTACCTTATTGCACTGAGTAGGAATAGAATTTTGATTAGCACTAGTCTTAGGAAGAAGGTGCTCACAGATGTATAAATATGTTATGCACGGGTTTGCGAAAGGGGTGGTTCATCCCTCGAGAAATAAATGGCATATGCAAGTTGGGGAGATATCGGAAGAGCAATGGAATTGGTTTATAAAGGTATCGGATTGTCCTCTCGGTCTTGGAACCAAGATGGTCCAATTTAATTTTTATCACCAGTTATATTATACCCCCAGGGGCTTATTAAGATGAAACTGTGGCCGATTCTCGGGTTAGATGTCGGAGGTCCCCTGGAGAATGCGGACTTTTCATGTAGCTTTCGGTTGCCAGAATGTGGAGGACTATTGGGTGAGATACGGACTTATAAATAGTACCTACACATTTGGACACTTACTTTCTCACCCCAAGTTACTGCTCCTGGTGCGTACGACTTAGGGAGAGAATGTAGTCTGGAAAAGGCTGATAGTTCAAACTTCTGGTTCCTGGCTAGATTATCCTAATTGCCAGGGGAAGGGGTAGTGGCAATCCCGTCCACGGAAATCATGGCAGAGGTACAAAAATGTAAGAGCTATGAGAAACTTACTGCAGAGAGAGGGGATCTATGGATAAGTGGAGGAAGATCTGGGGCGTGGGTATGTAAGACAGTATCTCTTTACTTGCAACATTCTATTATTATTATTTCCTTTTTTTTTTTTTTTTTTTTTTTTTCTGTCGCTTTTCTCTTTTTCCTCTCTTTTATGTTGAGTATTGGGTTGTGACAAAACGGGTTCAGTCCTCGAGGTATCCTCTCCATCATCCTCCTGTTTACGGGTAGTGGGAGGGGGTGGGGATGGGAGGGTAGGGGGGGGCGGTACGGGTTTCATAGTTCAGATCGCACTTTAGTATTATGTGCAATATTGTATATTATATATGGTATTTATTTATTGGTACATATGTATTATTTGAGGAATGGTATTGTACATGTTTATGAGAATTGAATAAATAAAAAATTCTAAAAAAAAAAAAAAAAAAAAAAAAATCTTGCTAAGCACAAAACAAGTCCTCATACAGCTCTGTACACAGGAAAAAAAGTTATTCTTGAAGGTGGGGAGTGAAAAATATAAATCTAATATGGAAAAAGGACATATGTGGGGAGGGGCTATACCCTCTTCTACGTTGATAACGTTGATAATGTCATCAAGTTTCGTCTGTCGGCACCTGTTACACGCTGTGGCGGCAGAGGCCTAATTGTGAGTCATAAACACATATGGCTTTAGAGTGGCCGCGAGACCCCAACCATTCCCCCTCTACCAAATGTGAGATTTTATTATATAAAAACCATAAAACTGCACCTTACTCAACAGCATTGTTAACATAAACTCATTCTTCCACATCATAGTTTTTATTGTTTTCTGCCAGAAAACTTTATAAATATATTGATATCTTTGCATTGTGATTTTACTGTATGGTCTGCCCACATGGTAAGTTCAATGTTTAATAAACTAATTAAAGGGGTATTCCAGGAATAAGCATAATTCATATACAAGTGGGCACTCAAAATATAAGCTCATGTGTAATTAGTTGTTATTTAAAATTTTGCTCCCCTTAGCAGAAAATGCTGGTGACATTCACTGTAATGAAGAATTAAAATGCTACTGGCCCCTTAATCAGTCCATTAATTTCCTCCGTGCGGTCCGTTGCAGGACAGAAGATGGCCGCTGGTCACATGTTCACATCACATGTCCTGCACCTGCCTGGGCAGGTCATGTGATCACCACTATGTTTGGCTGTAGTCAGTTGGTTGCAGTGCATCCAGTATGGCCAGTGTTGTGGTGATGGCAGTTACACATCATTACTATGGTAACAGAGCAAGAAAGTCTGTTACATCATCACTGGGAGCAGAGCATAAGAGGGAGGAGGAGTTACTGAGAACTAAAGGATCATGGAACTTGTAGTTTCCAGTGGCGGCCATCTTAGTGATAACTCCACCTACTTTAGAGAGGCCATAAATTTAGTAAATCATAAAATCAAATTATTTTAGCTCCGTTTTGTGATTAATGACATTGAATATTGTTGTATTCATTTATTTATATCAGACGTTCATATTCCCGGAATACCCCTTTAACTACTGAACCTTCTAGAGTGCAGGAAATAATTACCCTCCATTCTGGACACAACTACAGTAGCGCCCTCTCCTGGGCTAAGTTACATTGGAGGACATTGTACAGTAGGGGAGATTCACTGAATGCATCACAAATCAGGTTCATTTACATTATTTTCTCTGCATTTGTTACAGATTTATAGTTTTTATTTTGTATGCATCCAGCACGATGAGATTGACTTTATGTGCCAAACTGTTGGTGCAAACTTCATGACTATTTTAATACGTTTTGTAAAGTTGTCTTCATTTTAGAACCGTCTACTCTTGGTTTTCATTGTCTCCATTTTAGGATTAATAAATCTGCTCCAATATAATAACATCTGCATAGAAATAATGTAATAACCCAGTAATGAGGAAACTTTAGGTGCCCTCTGCTGGACACTGCGCTTACTGCATCCTTCCTGTAGCAGAGATAAGTGCACTGCAGCGGCTCCTGCTGGACACTGTGCTTACTGCATTCTTCCTTTAGCAGAGATAAGTGCACGGGAGCGCCCCCTGCTGCACACAAAACTTGTAGCGTTCTGCTAAACAAACTACGGCAATCTATATAAAATATACATAGAGGAGTATATAGGGGAAGCCCCGGGTGCAGGCAGTGACCCCTGTGCTGCAGTATACATGTATACACCCGCAGTGTCCGGTGCTGCCTGTGTCCCGGGTGTCAGGCCGTGTACGTGGCAGTGAGGGAGGAGCAGCACATCCCTGCCCGGAGGACGAGCCGAGCGGTAAGTAGCCCTCAGTCCCCGTTACTTCTCCTCAGCCTGCTGCTACCTTTACCTCCTTCTACATGGAGCGGCATGAGTGCGGAACCGTGCAAATATCACACACAGATGAGTGATAGCGGCTACAGGTGTTTTATACACACCACTGAATCCTTCTGTTCGTGTTATGTTTTATAGATTGTACTTGGGGTGACGCATATTTTGTTAAAAATATTATTTAGAGGAATTGGGATTTATTGTAATTTGTCGTTCGATTTGATTTTAAATCGGATGTGGCTGCTGTTCACTAATCCTACCGGCAGATGGCGCTGTTGTATTATAAACTGTATTAACACTCTGTTCTGAGCCTCAGGCAATACCATATGAGTATATGAGTGTCATGATGTGTATATATATATATATATATATATATATATATATATATATATAAAATCAGGCAGTCCCCGGGTTACATACAAGATAGGGTTTGTAGGTTTGTTCTTAAGTTGAATTTGTATGTAAGTCAGGAACTGTATATTTTATCATTGTGATCCCAGCCAGAACTTTTTTGGTCTCTGTGACAATTGAATTTTAAAAATGTTGGGTTGTCCTAAGAATCAATAATAACACTAAAGCTTCATTGCAGACACCTGTGATTACTGTTACAGCTGATCATTGTAGCCTAGGACTAAAGTACAATAAATTACCAATATCCACAGGTCCGTTTGTAACTAGGGGTCGTATGTAAGTCGAGTGTTCTTAAGTAGGGGACCGCCTGTATATACACACTCATGAGGAGTGGGCTCAGGATACAATTATAATACTGGAGGACATGCACATATCGACACCACTTATATTATAGGGATGGTTGTGGCCCTCTAATGACTCACAGTTAGGGGCAGATTATGAACACCATGGACCCCGGGCTGTATGGATATTATAGCCCCTACAAGTCTGGAGTCACTTCCTACATATGGAACCAGAATCTGCTTTCTTTTTGTATTTTTAGGACCTTTGGTGGACCTTAAAAGCTCCTAAATCGCTCTTGTGTACATGTTTTTTGAAAGCAGGAACAGATGTGCAAGGATTTCATAGGTGAAGGCCCTTCTCAGTATAAAATTTGGTGGGTGGTTTGAGTGGCCATGAGCCCATGGCTACCCAAACCGCCTACAATATAATCCACTACTGCTCCCAGTCACTTGTGTTGCTCAGATGAACATGTTTCTATTTAATGGAAGATAGCACTTGCTGGGAATGGGACCGCCCTCCTGACACTTATTTCTTAAATTGTATAATTATAGATTCATTATTATTAATTAATTATTATTAATAATAGATTAGAGAGAGATTCCAGTAACTTTAACTTATTCCTACAGGAAACACACTACTTTCTGATTGTTGGGGTTCCCCTAATAAATAATAGATTGCTATGTTCACTATCTGCACACGTTTTTTTACACGAAGATTTTGGTGCGGAAAATCCGCAGCATAATTCAGTAGCATCAAAGTGAATTCGATTTGGACAACGTCCTGTGGACAAAGCTTTCAAATTTCCGCGGAAATTGTTGCTCAGTGCGGAAAATAAAATAATGACCGTGTCACTTTTCTTGTGCGTCCTCACAGATTTTCGCTTGCGTTTTTATTTTTCTTTACATTGAGATCTATGGATGAGTGAAAATTGTGTATTAAATGTGCATTAGCGTGCGGTTTTCATGCAGAATTCCCTCAGCATAAAGGAATGAGAAAAAAAAGAAGGAAAAGCAAGTGCGGAAAATCTGCATTAAAAACACAACACTAAATAGATACATGCGTATTGGATACAGATTTGCTGATTTTCCACATGACACTACGCAATGTGCGCAGTCTGACGTTTGCTTCAATCTGGAATCCGTTTTTTACAGATCTTCATGAACTATAGTCCATGCGTGATCCATGAAGATCGGTTCTGACTAGAACATGCTCTACTTATTTTTCTTTTTGTGGACACTCATAATGGGCGCGAGCAATGATCCATTAAAAAGTATCGCATTTAATGCCGCCATGTGCCGACAATACAAAAAAAACGGATGCCACACGTGCGTTTTTCCGTCGTGCGCATCTAATGGAGAGTGAATGTTTCATTCAGACTGGGGAAAGGCTATACGATCCGGCAGAGAGCTTCATATCTCCATGCATTTTCAGGCCCCCATGATTTATTTCAGCAAAAAAAAAATTCTAAAAATGTCTCTTTTTATTTATTTATTTTTTTTGCATTCAGGTTTTTTTTTGCAATTTTATAAATAAAATCACATTTGTAAATATTATACAATAGTCATTCTGTTCCCCTATGCAGGGAATGAATGACTCGTCTATAAATATGGAATAGAAATAATGAGATAAATCCAATCATAGGTCACGTGTTTCTATGGGGGGAACCACAAGTGACAGCATGCCCTGCCGGAGTCCAGGATAGAAAGCGCAGGATGGGCGAGGACATAACTGCAGACAGGATTCTCAATCAACTTTTCCCTCTAGTGTCTGTCCAGACTCTTTTTTTTTTTCAACAACTTTATCAGTCACAATTGTAGACACAAGGGTGGAGAAGTTGCACCTTAACCCTATACCCTCTGGACAAGATTGAAGCATCGTACAAGGCAGTGGTTTAACCCTTCCCACAATTAGAGAATAGACCTTGTGGATGCTACAGAGAGTGTGTAACAAATACTGGAGCATGAAGGCTTAGATTTGCCCTGACCTCCTATGTCAGCTATTTGTGTCCAGCATGGTCGGGGTTAAGCGGAGAGGCTACAGCGTGGCAGTGTGTAGCTGCTGGTGATCACATCTGGCTGTAGAGAGGTAGGTGACTGTAGGGTTACGCTTCTATGACTATCACTAATATAGAGGATTATGGTTAAAAAAAAGGGAAAATGAGTTACTTGAGAAGTTTTTGAAGTTGTGTAAAGTTTTTTGTGTCCAGACTGATAGATGGTGACTGTTCTGGCTCTGAGCATCATGTACATGAGTTCATTTGGAGATTTCAGACTGTCATATGATGTGCACATTACATGCGATGGTTATGTGTACAGGCAGTCCCCGGGTTACATACAAGATAGGGTCTGTAGGTTTGTTCTTAAGTTGAATTTGTATGTAAGTCGGAACTGTATATTTTATCATTGTAATCCCAGACAGAACTTTTTTTGGTCTCTGAGACAATTGGTTTTTAAAAATGTTGGGTTGTCATAAGAATCAGGATTAACAATAAATCCTGTGATAACTGTTACAGCTGTTCATTGTAGCCTAAGGCTAAAGTACAATAAATTACCAACATCCAGTCCGTTTGTTACTAGGGGTCGTATGTAAGTCGAGTGTCCTTAAGTAGGGGACCGCCTGTATACAGATGTAGCAGAGCTCAGTTCGTCATCTGCTACAACTTGTTCTGCGTTTACATAGGACTGCACAAATTCCCTATCTAACCCCACGATGAGCCATAAGCCAACACCAGACAGACAACAAGGACATCAGCTACATCTGGATATTTATTCAAGAGCATTTTTTTAATATTTAGTATTTCCATGAATATTGTCTTGTGCACTGACCCAGGGAATGGAAACTTCATTTCCGTGTGTTAGACGGCACGGGTCAGCGCTCGCCACACACTGCGTACACAACACTATTGTTTGCTGATCAGAATAAACCCACATTATATCCTGTGATGTGTGTGGTTTACACTTACTATGATGCTTTATGTATATTTACACCTTTATGGGTGAGGGGATTGTATTATTGTTCAGTCAACCAGAGGGAGATGTGCAACACCCTCGCCGATGCAATGGCGAGGGAGAGTTTGCGAATAAGTCCGAGTGGCTGAATCCGGTTGCGGCCTAAGCACGCTCATTGTCACGGTGCTGGTGGTACGGGGGAGGAGGGCCTTGTCTGTAACGCCTGGCAGGTCCCAGCAGGGTGGTGTTGGCATGAAAGATGATGGAGAGGCTGCATGCGAGATCTCCCTGTGGCAACCCCGTTAATGTCCCGAGGTGTTAGTCTCTGGTGTGATGGACATGGTGCCGGTGATGAGGCAGGCCGTATTAGCAGGGACCGACGGAGACAGAAGTTAAGAAAACAACTTTACAGTTCTTTATTTGAAACTCGGCAGAACCGCCGCAACGTGTCCTTTAACAGGTAGATGGAATGCTGAGATGGAGTTGTGAGGGAGCCTCAGGAGATAGTTCCCGCTCGCTGAGATGGTGGCAGGCATGGGAGCGCAGCTTGTCTGGTTGAGGGGAAGCTTCCAGTGCCGTAGGGCTTTCAGGTACCCTTTAAGGTAAGATGATCCCCTTTCCTCACTACACTACTCTAATCTAATGCTCCACTCTTCAGAGGCAGGGGCTAGGCTCTTCCTGCTCTGGTATGGGCTAGACAGAGATGCTCACTCTCACTGATCTCTAGGATTCTACTAGAATAATCATCAGAAACATTCCTGGCCAGAGGTTTTATTACCTCCTTTGGTCAGGTGGTGGCTGCTCTCCAATCACATCTCAGCTCACAAAGCACAGGATGTAACACATATCATTGGATACTGGACTTTACATCATATACAGATTTAACTTCTGCCTAGCCAGGCAGGATTAACCACTGAATGTCCCTGTGTGATGTGGTGACATGTTATGGGGCTTATTCGCAAACTCTCCCTCGCCATTGCATCGGCGAGGGTTTGCATACCCCGGGGGCAATTGAAAGAGCGCCCTCGGCTCGACTACAGATGGTTTGGGCAGAGGGGGCTAAGGGCACTTCTGGGAAGTGCAGGCTATGTGAGGTGTAGGGACAAACCGCCCATGGTCCTGGAGACAGGCACCTGGGTTGGTGTTGGACTAAGACAAAACATGTAGCTGTATGACAGTTGGTCGCTGACGCCATTAAACCGAACTGTACAGTAGGAAAGGTGTGGTGTCATGTCCTGTAATCCACTCCTGCACCAAGGCCTGTATATTTGTTGTTCAACGCTTCTTCCTGGCGGCAATTATATAGTGTGTGTATATGCATTATATTGGCATATGTGACACGAGTACCTCCTGACTGGCATCCTACCCAGGTTGGGTGGCATCCAGGTGCTATCTTGTAACACCCCCAGTCCCCGTAGGACCGCAGTTTACGGACTACCCCACGTGCAAACCTCAGTTTGAGGGATAGTAGCGGTCAGTGTTTTACATAAAGACGGTCCGACACAGCCACACTACAACCTGAAAAGCCTATGAAAGGGTTAATGCAGACTACTGGCATATATGACAGTGTGCAAAACAGGTGATAAATTCACATTGGTTAGGAGCCTATGGGTACACATCTTGAACGTTACAAAGGTTACAGAGGTAGAGTAGGCTACTCAGGGTAGCAAGATCAAATGTCTCTTTTCCTGCAAAGGAAAAAGGCATAAAAAAGTGCAAACAGAATGTCCGTACCTAAAAGGAAGGCATTAAGTGCAAAATAATAGTCAATAGCGAGCAACTTTTCCCTGGAGTATTGGCAAAAGTCTCTCAGAAGGTCTCTAGTACAAAGTCCATCTTCTGGGTACGCCCTTGAGGTGGGGAAAAGTGCACTGAGATGCAAAGGGTCTCCTTGGTGTAGAGGGACAGAGTCTTTGAAGAAATCTCTGCTGGGGCAAGAGGGTGCTATCATAGCACAGGACATAGGCAGTTCAAGGTATGTCTTTGACTGAGATAAATATATATTACAATAAGCACAGTACCTGAAGTGGGCTACAGCCCTTCAGGGGTTAATCTTGCTGCTCAAGAGCAATGGCTGCAGGCATGGGAGCAGGACCTGCAGCAGGGACATCATCAGCTGGGTGAAGAAAGCAGTGTTAGATCTGTCACCTGAAATCTGCGTGGTTAGACACTGGAACTGCTGACATGGAACACCCAGAAGCTGGAGCTGGAACAGCAGAGAGGTCATCTGCGGCTGCGGCATTCTCAGCAAAGAAGGAGACAGGCACTTCTCTGGCGACTTCTGTAGCTGGGGGCGCTGTGGAGGGCGATGATGATGACCGCAGGAGCTGTACTTCTTCACTGCTGACTAGCTGAAGGATTGTTGTTCCTGGACTGACCTGTAGCTCTTGGGGCGCTGTTGCGCTGGCGGTGGTAACCTCTGTACGCTGGCAGGGCGTTCTCACGGACAGCCTGGCCTCTTAGCAGGGTCTGGATACTCCGCAGGACGATCAGCAGCTTGATTAGAGGGGTCAGGCCCCTTAAGAGAGTCCCTTTTGTAGCCGGGCCTCCTATGGGGAGATGTGACCCTCTCAGAGAGGCCGGACTGTACCCAGCCTGGGCTAAGGAGATATAGTCACGTCACTGTGATATAGGCCCTGGGGGCCATGGACTCACATTCGCGGTGGGTCTCTGGAGGTCCGGAATGGAGGAGGCAGCCGCTGTGAGAATCCCATTGAAGACTGCGTACGGGAGACAGCAGTAAGCGGGCAGCAGATGAAGGTGTCCGAGGCTCGTGGGCAGACCATACGACACTTGGTTCTTCATCGGAGGCTGTGCGGCATGTCGGCAGGGACAAAAGACAGCACGTGGAGAAATCCAAGATGGCCGATTAACCTCTCTGATGCTGGATGGCGGCTGCGCTGACTCTGAGGTACCTCGTGGGCTCTCACTGGCGTTGCAGCGCGGGAGAGTTTCGCGCCAGAGGGCGGTGAGCTTGAGTCTTCCCGCCAGGAGTTGTGGCGGTGGATTTTCTGCTGCGCCACAGCGCTCTGAGGCAGGATTCGCGCATACGCGCAGGGGGCGGAGCTTGCGATTGTCTCTGGGTTTCCCGCCAGTGAAAGTTTTGGCGGGCTGGAATTACTTGCTGACCCACAGTTTCTGAGGTAAAATATTCAGGCACGGCAGCGCCGGATTTAGCAGAGCTGGTACAGTTCTTGCAAGGATAACCTCTTGAGTGCTGAAGCAGCGCTGACAGCACGTGGCAGCAGTATAACACAGTTCAATCAGAACACACATTACTTGGGGCCTAAAACCCGGATGGCAGCGGGTTAGGCAGCACAGTCTTTTTAATAAAGGAAAGTCTTTAATGCCCGTAATAAGGCACAGAAGTCTCATCTGTTCGTGACGCCACTTGCAACATCCCCCATGGGGGCCTAGCCCTTGAGGTGAGGCCTGGAGTCAGCCGGGGCCCGCTGACCCAGGAGTGGCTGACGGTTGCGTGCCTAAGCACGCTATTGTCACGGTGCTTGGTGAGGGGAACCGGAGGACTGGTCCTACAGCCTGAGCAGTCTCCAGCAGGGTGGTGTTGGCAAGAAATGGATGAGGGGCGGGTCTGCTACTAGATCTCCTGGGCAACCCCTTAATGTCCCGAGTGTGAGAGTCTCTGGGTGATGGACAGGGTGCCGGTGATGAAGGCAGCCTATTAGCAAGGACCAGACGGAGACAGAAGTTGAAGAAAACAACTTACAGTTCTTTATTTGAAACCGGCAGGAAGCCGCAGCAACGTGCCTTTAACCGGTAGATGGAGTGCTGAGATGTGAGTTGGAGGGACCTAGGAGATAGTTCACCAGCCTGGATGTATAAGGCAGGCTGGAGGCAGCTGTTGTTCCTGGTAGGAAGTCTTCAGCTTGTCCTTTAGGGCTTCGTACACCTTTAAAGGTAAGATGATACCCCTTTCCTCACTACACTAACTTAATCTAATGCTCCACTCTTCAGAGGCAGGGGGCTAGGCTCTTCCTGCTCTGGTATGGGCTAGAGCAGAGATTGCTCACTCACTCACTGATCTCTAGGATTCTTACTAATAATCATCTCCAGAACATTCCTGGCCAGAGGTTTTATTACCTCCCTTTGGTCAGTGGTGGCTGTCTCCTCCAATCACATCTCAGCTCACAAAGCACAGGTAATAACACATATCATTGGATACTGGACTTGTACATATACAGATTAACTTCTGCTAGCCAGGCAGGATTAACCACTGCAATGTCCCTGTGGATGTGGGATTACATGTTATGGGCTTATTCGCCAACTCTCCCTCGCCATTGCATCGGCGAGGGTGGTTGCACATCTCCCTCTGGTTGACTGACAATAATACAATCCCTCACCATAAAGGTGTAAATACATAAGCATCATAGTAAGTGATAAAAATAAACCACACACATCACAGGAATATAATGTGGGTTTATTCTGATCAGCAAACATAGTTTGTGTACTCGTGTGTGGCGAGCGCTGACCCGTGCCGTACACACGCGAAATGAAGTTTCATTCCCTGGGTCAGTGCACAACGACAATATTTCATGGAAATACTAAAATTATAAAAATGCTCTTGAATAAATATCAGATAGTAGCTATGTCCTTGTTGTCTGTCTGGTGTTGGCTTATGGCTCATCGTGGGGTTAGATGGGAATTTTGTTGGCAGTCCTATGTAAACGCAGAACAAGTGTAGGTGCAATTGACGAACTGAGCTCTGCTAACTCTGTATCAGCGTCCCTACTTTTGAAGGACACTCGACTTACATACGACCCTAGTAACAAACGGACTGGATGTTGGTATTTTTGTACTTTCCTTAGGCTACATAACAGCTGTTAACAGTTATCACAGGATTTATTGTAATCCTGATTCTTATGAACAACCCAACATTTTTAAAAAACCAATTGTCCTCAGAGACCCAAAAAAGTTCTGTCGGGGATTACAATGATAAAATTACAGTTTCCGACTTACATACAAATTCAACTTAGAACAAACCTACAGACCCTATCTTGTATGTAACCGGGACTGCCTGTACACATAACCACGCATGTAATGTGCACTCATTGACAGTCTGAAATCTCCAAATGAACTCATGTACATGATGCTCAGAGCCAGAACAGTCACCATCTATCAGTTCTGGACACAAAAAACTTTACAACAACTTCAAAAACTTCTCAAGTAACTCATTTTCCTTTTTTAACCATAATCCTCATATTAGTGATAGTCATAGAAGCGTAACCCTACAGTCACCTACCTCTCTACAGCCAGTGTGATCACCAGACAGCTACACACTGCCACGCTGTAGCCTCTCCGCTTAACCCCGACCATGCTGGACACAAATAGCTGACATGAGGTCAGGGAAATCTAAGCCTTCATGCTCCCAGTATTTGTTACACACACTCTCTGTAGCTCCACCAGGTCATTCTCTAATGTGGGAAGGGTTAAACCACTGCCTTGTACGATGCTTCAATCTTGTCCAGAGGGTATAGGGTTAAGGTGGGCAACTTCTCCACCCTTGTGTCTACATGTGACTGATAAAGTTGTTGAAAACAAAAAAAAGAGTCTGGACAGACACTAGAGGGAAAGTTGATTGAGAATCCTGTCTGAAGTTATGTCCTCGCCCACGTGCGCTTTCTATCCTGGACTCCGGCAGGCATGCTGGTCACTTGTGGTTCCCCCCATAGAAAACACGTGACTATGATTGGATTTATCTCATTATTTCTATCCATATTTATAGAGAGTCATTCATTCCCGCATAGGGGAACAGAATGACTATTGTATAATATTTACAATGTGATTTTATTATAAATTGCAAAAAAAAACTGAATGCCAAAAATAAATAAATAAAAAGAGACCATTTTAGAATTTTTTTTTTGCTGAAATAATCATGGGGGGGGCCTGAACAGCATGGAGATATGAAGCTCTCGCCGGATCGTATAGCCTTTCCCATCTGAATGAAACATTCACTCTCATAGATGCGCACGACGGAAAAACAGCCGTGTGGCACCGTTTTTTTTGTATGTCGGCACATGGCGGCTTAAATGCGATACTTTTAATGGATCATGCTCGCGCCCATTATGAGTGTCCACAAAAGAAAATATAGTAGAGCATGTTCTAGTCAGAGAACGCGTCTTCATGGATCACGCATGGACTATAGTTCATGAAGATCTGTAAAAAAGGATTCCAGATTGAAGCAAACGTCAGACTGCGCACATTGGTAGTGTCATGTGGAAATCAGCAAATCTGTATCCAATACCCATGTATCTATTTAGTGTTGTGTTTTAATGCAGATTTTCCGCACTTGCTTTTCCTTCTTTTTTTCTCATTCCTTTATGCTAGGGAAATTCTGCATGAAAACCGCACGCTATGCACATTTAATACACAATTTTCACTCATCCATAGATCTCAGTAAAGAAAAATAAAAACGCAGCGAAAATCTGTGAGGACGCACAAGAAAAGTGACACGGTCATTATTTATTTCCGCACTGACACCAATTTCCGCGGAAAATTTGAAAAGCTTTGTTCCACAGGACGTTGTCCAAATCGAATTGCACTTGATGCTACTGAATTATGTGCGGATTTTCCGCACCAAATCTTGGTAAAAAAACGTGTTGCAGATAGTGAACATAGCAATTATTATTTAGGGGACCCCAACAATCAGAAAGTAGTGTTGTTTCTGTATGAATAAGTTAAGTTACTGGAATCTCTCTCTAATCTATATTAATATAATTAATTAATAATATGATCTATAATTATACAATTTAAGAAATAAGTGTCGGAGGTGTCGGTCCCATTCCAGCAGTGCTATCTTCCATTAATAGAAACATGTTCATCTGAGCACACAAGTGACTGGGAGCAGTAGGTGGATTATATGTGTAGGCGGTTTGGTACCATGGGCTCATGGCCACTCAACACCCACCAAATTTTATCTGAGAAGGCCTTCACCTATGAAATCCTTGCACCCTTTCCTGCTTTCAAAAAAACATGTACACAGAGCGAATTTAGGAGCTTTTTAAGGTCCACCAAAGGTCCTAAAATACAAAAAGAAAGCAGATTCTGGTTCCATATGTGGAAGTGACTCGATTGTAGGGGCTATAATATCCATACAGCCCGGGTCCATGGTGTTCATAATCTGCCCCTAACTGTTAGGACTCATAGAGGGGCGCTACAACCATCCACTATAATATAAGTGGTGTCGATATGTTCTGTCCTCCAGTATTATAATTGTATCCTGAGCCACTCCTCATGAGTGTGTATATACAGGCGGTCCACCTACTTAAAGAACACTGCTACGTACATCGACCCTAGGTTACAAACGGACCTGTGGATATTGGTAATTTATTGTACTTTAGTCCTAGCTACAATGATCAGCTGTGTAACAGTTATCACAGGTGTCTGCAATGAAGCTTGTGTTATTATTGATTCTTAGGACAACCCAACATTTTTAAATTCAATTGTCCCAGAGACCAAAAAAGTTCTGGCTGGGATCACAATGATAAATATACGTTCCTGACTTACAAAATTTCAACTTAAACCAACCTACAAACCCTATCTTGTATGTAACCCGGGGACTGCCTGATTTTTATCTATATATCTATATATATATATATATATATATATATATTATATTACACATCATGACACTCATATACTCATATGGTATTGCCTGAGGCTCAGAACGAGTGTTAATACAGTTTATAATACAACAGCGCCATCTGCCGTAGTATTAGTGAACCGCAGCCACATCCGATTTAAAATCAAACGAACGACAAATTACAATAAATCCCAATTCCTCTAAATAATATTTTAACAAAATATCGTCACCCCAAGTACAATCATAAAACATAACACGAACAGAAGGATTCAGTGGTGTGTATAAAACACCTGGTAGCCGCATCAGTCATCTGTGTGTGATATTTGCACGGTTTTCCGCACTCATGCCGCTCCATGTAGAAGGAGGTAAAGGTAGCAGCAGGCGAGGAGAAGTAAAGGGGAAACGAGGCTACTTACCGCTCGGCGCTCCTCCGGGCAGGGATGTGCTGCTCCTCCCTCACTGCCACGTACACGGACTGACACCCGGACAGCAGGCACACCGGACACTGCGGGTGTATACATGTATACTGCAGCACAGGGGTCACTGCTGCACCCGGGGCCTCCCCTATATACTCCTCTATGTAATATTTTATATAGATTGCCGTAGTTTGTTAGCAAACGCTACAAGTTTGTGTGCAGCAGGGGGCGCTCCCGTGCACTTTATCTCTGCTAAAGGAAGATGCAGTAAGCAACAGTGTCCAGCAGGAGCCGCTTGCAGTGCACTTATCTCTGCTACGGAAGGATGCAGTAAGCGCAGTGCCCAGAGAGGGGCACACAAGTTTCCTCATTACTGGGTTATACTATTTTCTATGCAGAAGTATTTATATTGGAGGCAGATTTATTAATCCTAAATGGAGACATTGAAAACCAAGTAGACGGTCTAAAATGAAGACAACTTTACAAAAGTATTAAAATATCCTGAATTTGCACCAATCAGTTGGGCACAAAAGTCATCTCATCGTGCTGGATGCAACAAAATAAAAACTATAAATCTGTAACAAATGCAGACGAAAATAATGTAAAGAACTGATTTGTGATGCATTTCAGTGAATCTCCCTACTGTACTATGTCACTCCAATGTTACCTTAGCCCAGGAGAGGGCGGCTACTGTAGTTGTGTCCAGAATGGAGGGTAATTATTCCTGCATCTCTAGAAGGTTCCAGTTAGATTAAAGGGTATTGCCGGGGAAATATGACCGTCTGATATAATAAATGAATACAACAATATTCAATGTCATTAAGCACAAAACGGGCTAAAATAATTTGATTTTATGATTACTAACATTTATGAGCCTCTCTAAAGTAGGTGGAGTTACCACTAGAATGGCGCCACTGGAAACTACAAGTTCCATGTCCTTTAGTTTCTCAGTAACTCCTCCTCCACTCTTATTGCTCTGAGCTCCAGTGATGATTTCAACGCTTTCTTGCTACCTGGTTACCATATGTAATTATTTAACTGCACACACCAACAAACACTGGCCTATACTGGATGCACTGCGACCAACTGACTACGCCAACATAGTGGTGATCACATGACACTGCCAGGCCGTGCAGGACTGTGATGTTGGAACTGTGACCAGCGGCCATCTTCTGTCTGCAACGACCCGCACGGAGGAAATTAATGGAACGATTAAGGGCCATAGCAGCGGGCCCCGGCTGACTCCAGGCCTCACCTCAAGGGCTAGGCCCCGGTGGGGGATGTTGCAGATGTTTGCCATAACCAAGGGATAGAGCAAATATGACTGCGCGTGTACGAGGTATACAGGACATCTGCAGAATATTGATAACAGCATAGCGTAATGTGATAGGTAACGCACATACTGTACTGGGTGTGATGCAATTATGTGAATTATTGGACATGAAGTAATTACTAGGTCTCCTCTGAGTATTGGTCGAGGCATAGGGGCTACAATTAGTCCCATACACAGTGGGGTCACATAGTTAAAGAGGTTTTCTAAGCATATGGGGATAGGGGCTTGGGTCCGATTTTGGGCCTCAGCAGGAAGTTTTTGGGAGCTCACAGGACGAGCTTCATGCAACTTTGCTGCAGGAATCTCACAGCTTTCCTCAATTCAGTAGATGCCAGATGGAGGTGAATCCTTACATACTTACTTTGCTTTGGCTCCCGATTTCCACGTCACTCCAGAACTTTAACATACATGTACCACCAGGATGAAGGATTGTAAACCAAGCACACTGATATACTGGTGTGTACCCCCTCTGGCATGATCTGCTCTTCTTTTAGCTTCTTCTGCCCTTGTTTTTAACCCATTCTCGCCATGGGTTTTTGCATTTTTTACTCTCCACTTTCCAAAATCTATAACTTTTTTTATTTTTCCATGTAAAAAGTTTTGTGAGGGCTTGTTTTCTGCGTAACAAACTGCACTTCATTTAGTATTCCGTGCAGTGTACTCGGAAGTGGGAAGAAAATTCTAAATGCAGTGAAAATTCACATTTGCTCCGTATTCTCGTGGGCTTGGATTTTACGTCTTTTGCTGTGCGCCCCAAATGACGTTTTTAGCACTGTATGGTCTTTTGACCTTTAAGTGGTATTTTCGACTTTGGGCGCTATTTTCCGTTACGTGGTTAAACGCAGTGAACAAATGTTGATAGATCGGACATTTTGGGACGCGGCAATACCTAACTTGTTTATGATTTTTACAGTTCATTTATATTGATGTCAGTTGAATTGAATTTGATTTGAATTTTTAGGTGTTTTTTTATATCTTTTTTTTTTTTTACTTTTTTTTTTTATTTGCTTTTTGCTTTTTTTCAGACCCTATGGTGCACTTTAACCCAAGGTTGTCTGATCCTAGCATATACTGTCATACTACACTACAGTATGGCAGTATATGGGGATTTTCCTCATCATTCATTACAATGTGCAAATCGCACATAAAAACTTGAAGTGCTGGAGCAAGGTGGGAATCAGTAGCCATAACAGTGTCGCACAAGATCAGGATTGTCCACACAATGGAGATGCACAGACAAATTTGCAACTAAATTTTGCTGTCGGGCCCTATCTGGAGTAGAACTGTGCTATAACCTTTGAACTTTCAGTCCTGAACATTCACAGTCTGTAGTGAGTGCGCCCCCCCTGCGCCCGCTTGGCATGGTGGTGGTAGCGTAAAGCGGGAAATAATCTCAAATAGTGGCGGTTCGCAAGTAATTGTGATTATTTCTGGGCTTGTACACCAAAATAGCGGTATACAAGTCCGGATAGATCTCCCCCAATGTGTTGTTATAGCAACGTGTGGAATCAATGGTAGTCAAGGGGCAAGCACTCAATATGGCAAAGGATATTTTACCTGAGGAGAATTTTTAGCTGGAAATAACTGACCAAGGTCTTAAAGGGGTTGTATACTTCTGGCTGTGTACACTGTATGTCTAAACCCTGGATAACGCCAGTTTTATGTACACAAATCCAGATCTGACTGCGGTCCGTATCATGTGATTAGAAGCATCACTGGACCTTTGTGTCTGTGTGAAAGGAACCAGCCAGGAAATTCTGATTTATTGTGTAATTACTTGGGCCATGACATGACAATCCAAAGAAAGACATCATTCAGTGTTTCAATAGTCATGAATTAGTTATTTTTCTCTTCGCAGCAGTCAAAATGTCGAGTGAAGACGGTAAAACAGATGAGGAGATCACTGGGACTTCTGAGAATATCGCAAACCTTGGACTGAGCAGTAATGAGGAGTCTATACCAGAGGAAATCCCTCAAAGTGCAGAGACCCCCAAGATCCCTAAGGCTGCAGCAACCCAGGACATAGAACACGTATGTCACGAGGAGCGCCACGAGGAATGCTGCGACACCGTGAACTTAGAGGCAGCGCCTGACCCCAAGCCTGATCTAGTATGTAGTACTCCGGCAAACCTTTATCCAACTTGTGTCATATCTTTAGTGTAGATTTTCTGGAGAGATTTCTGCAATACATGGGAAGAAAGGTTGTACTGTACCATTGAGATGATTGGGACAATTTTACAACAAATTACTCAATTGCAAATCTACATTTAAAGGGATAGTCCAGTATTCTATAAAGAGAAGATTCTTGTCTTCAACATGAAACCAAAAAACAGGTTTCTAGGAAATATAGAAGAGGAGATAGGGGTATCTCAAGTGATACTACCCCTACAGCCTCTAACTTGACTCATCTCAGGCAAAATATGACGCTTCTCTGCTCATTTTCCTATAACTTTGGAGGAGATTTTCTCATAGGTAAAGAAGTGAGATTTCACATGAAGAGGGAATTCTAGAAAGGATATTTCATACCCTAACTGAGTTTAATAAGGTAAAATTTGGTACACTGCATCAAAAACTTTATGTTAATAATTTTCTTTACTGGTGTCCCATTTATCTTTAAGGACTCAGAGGCTTCAGCTAAGGGAAGCACTTGGAGCACCTGGGGGACATGGGGCAAGTCTCTTCTGTCGTCAGCCAGCGCCTCTGTAGGTAAGTACACGCCTCAGTACAGTAATGCCGGATAAAAGTTAAACTTTGTTTCTCTCCGACCACAAACTGCCTAGACACCACAGAGGTTCAGTTCTAGAATGACAGTACAACACTTGGAGGAGGGCACAGACTCTTAACAATGGCGTCACAGAGGGCACACAACTACTGCCACACGAAGGGTCTTCACCCTGTGGATTTTCACACCTGTGGTCTCTGTCTCCCCAGGACATGGGATATCTGCTGTAAGAGAAAAGGCAGGCGTCACATTAAGAATCCGAACTTCAGAGTCCGAGGAAAGTGCAGAGATAGGAGAAGCTGAAGCCGGAGAAGAAGGTGAATATACTGTATAACTAATTTCATAAGGCTCAGTATAAGGTAACTGGCTGCCGTATAGGGTGACGTTAGTGATCTGGAAGGGCAACACATTTTGGGGTGTATTTTACTTTTGTATTTTTTATTTTTTTTTTCTGTTCATTAAAGGTCAGAATAGACGTTTGGGAACTTTATTTTTAACAAATTTTCTTTTACATTTAAAGGGAACCTGTCACCAGGGATCTCATTTTCCCTTAAGACATGTTGTAGAAGCCCATTACACTTGGATTGCAAATATACCTTTCTGCTTTCTTTAGGCATTTGCATTACAATATAATTGTGTGTTATAACTTACCTGGCTTGCTGAGAGAATCCTTTTTGTAGTCCCAGGGGTTGGGCTTTGGATGCATTTAAAATAACAACATGTGACTTTTCTGTGCTGCAGACTGCTCAGCTGTCAGGAATAAGCAAAGAAGTGTGCCATACTGTCTATTACCATGCAATTAACTTAAAGTGGTTGACCACAGCAAATAATTGCTATTGTTTGTCTAATGAAAAGTTATTACATTTTCCAATAGATACTTTCTGTATTAATTAAATAAACACCGGTCCATAATCATGTGATGTCACACAGGTGCACAGCTTGTTAGCCTCACACAGCTTTGATTACACTGTTATAACGAGCCTTACACGTGTGTGACATCACATGACTATGGACTGCTGTTCTACAGGAAATAAATAATGAAGCTTCCTGTTGCATGACAACAAGCAGAGATCTTGGAAGCCATAAAGAATTAATACAGAAAGTATATTGCAAAATGTTATAACTTTTTATTACACAAACCATATCAGTTATTTTCTAGAATGTGCTTAAAGTGGACAGCCCCTTTAAGTAACATTCACCTTATTGTATTATGGGAATGAATACAAGTTTGTATTTTCCTATGTTCACTGGCACTCACCTCCAGCTGGCTGCACTTTTCCTACGCTGCCTCTTGACGGCTATTGTTTGATAAAGTCCAGAGTAGCCAAATTTCTGCAACCCATCTGAAAGAAGGTACTACTGTATCTAAATGAGACAGTCACCAAAGTTTTTACATGAAACCACAAGCAAGTTTCTGGGTACTATAACAGGCTGCAGCCTTTAACTAATAATATTAAGTAATATTTAGATATTTGAAGCCATAATAATTATCCCTACCTGTATTGCACTTATATTTCTCCTCTGTTCATTTATAGTATCAGTAGAGAAGGCTGACAGCCCAACAGAACCCACTTCACCGACTGCAGGACGTGGAGTGTTTTCAGCTTTAACTAACGCTGTACAGAATACAGTAAGTTGTATCCTGAAAGTAGGGATATATAATATTCCATCTATCTGGTGAAAGGCAGGAGGGTGGGATATGTTTTTGCACTTTGATACAGTATAATCCTCTGGTGGGTCAGCAGGCTACTCAATCAGGTGCTCATCAACTTTCTTGGAACATCTATGTATATTTGCTTGTGGCCTTACTTGGTATTGCAGCTCAGGACATAGATATTGATGCCAGTGTGGACTGAGTTGCTCCTTCATTATGCGACTTATCAGCATGATTTCACAGCAAAATGTATTTGACAATTACCGTAATTAAGCAGTGACTACCATGACCCTGCAAAAGCATATTGGGCCAGAGTGAGATTGAGACCAGCACTGATATAATATTTATAATGGCCTATTCTAAGAATAAAATTGTATTATCCCAGATAGCTTACTGAAAGCTGAAAATCTGTCTGAGTTCTGTCACCTCTAGGGGGAGCTAACATCATGCTGTGTTATGTTCTTGGAACATCTATGTATATTTGCTTGTGTCCTTACCTGGTATTGCAGCTCAGGACATAGATATTGATGCCAGTGTGGACTGAGTTGCTCCTTCATTATGCGACTTTTCAGCATGATTTCATAGCAAAATGTATTTGACAATTACAGTAATTAAGCAGTGACTACCATGACCCTGCAAAAGCAAATTGGGCCAGAGTGAGATTGAGACCAGCACTGATATAATATTTATAATGGCCTATTCTAAGAATAAAATTGTATTATCCCAGGTAGCTTACTGAAAGCAGAAAATCTGTCTGAGTTCTGTCACCTCTAGAGGGAGCTAACATCATGCTGTTTTATTAGTGAGTTCAATGTATAAGTATCAGGATTCCAATAGTGATTGCTGCACTTCGTCTACTCATGGTAAACTGAGCTTAAATCACTAATTTAACATATTGTACTAAATTAAGCAGTAAAACCATCAATAGAGTTGCATTCTATAGTAGCTGAATGCAACAACTCATAATCAATCATTCAGGGTAAAAGTAAACTAGGATCGATATAGCAATAATACTAGTTATTGATTTTAAAAACCTGGCATAGAATTTCTCTGCAATCATTAGACTCTTTTTGTTTATTGTTCAATTTACCATATATACTTGTGTATAAGCCTAGTTTTTCAGCACAAAAAAATGTGTTTAAAATCCAAACACGGCTTATAGTAAAAAAAATATATATCAAAACTCACCTTACTGGCTTCCCCCGCTGCTGGCTATATACTGGGGCAAGGGGCTGGCTATATACTGGGGGATATGGGCTGGCAGGCTATATACTGGGGGGCATGTGCTGGCTATATACTATGGGGCAGGCTATATACTGGGGAGGCTGTGACCAATGCATTTCCCAACCCCCGCTTTTACTCGAGTCAATAGGTTTTCCCAGATTTTTGTGGTAAAATTAGGGGCTTCGGCTTATACTTGGGTCGGCTTATACTCGAGTATGTACGGTATTTGTGTAATTTTTTTGTATTGTCTTTTAATTAACTCTGACCTGTGCACATACTTTCTAGGGTAAATCCGTCTTGAGTGGCGGCCTTGATGCCTTGGAGTTTATTGGGAAAAAGACCATGAATGTGTTGGCCGAAAGTGACCCAGGATTTAAGAAAACTAAGACTCTTATGGAAAAGACGGCATCTTTATCTCAGGTAATGACGTATGGAGCTGCAGGAAACATGTGGTGATGCTTTGCTGACTTATGTCAGTGAAAGGGTCTGTGTACTGTATATGAGTGATTTAAAGGGGGAGAAAACTATACTATATATTTATTTTGTTTTTATCATCTTGTACTTAAAGATCCTGCACCCCATGTTATCTAGTGATAAGAGTTGCATCCTTTTAAATACCAATAAAAAAAATGGAGATTCTCAAAACAAAATCTTTATTCAACTCAACTTGAACTTTATTCGCTGAAAAAATACATACAAAGTGCTTAAAATGTCATATATGCCCCAAAAATGTAGGTATAAAAGATCTTGCATGTAAACTGCAAAAATACACAGGTCATTAGACTTTTATGTAAGTCGGAACTGTATATTTTATAATTGTTGCTCCAGACAAATTTTTTTTTTGCCCCAGTGATAATTGGATTTTCAAAATTTTTTGCTGTAATTGGACCAAGGATTAGGCAGAGGGTTCCATATGTAACTAGTGGTTGTCTGTAAGTTGGTTGTCCTTAAGTAGGGGATCGCCTGTAAATATAATAAACTGTCATATAAAACTAAAGCTCTCCTCGCAAAACACAGGTTGATTGTTACTAATCGCTTCAGTGGAAACCCATACACGATCAGGCTGAGCCCTGCCCCCAGACATTTGCATTGTGTTTCTAAATCCATAATAAACTCCCCATGTCACCGAACCCTAAACATTCAGATAATACTTTTTTCTTTTCTTGAAAATATCATACTCTACGGCAATTATCACTCGGTAACGTATTAGATGTCATAGTTTATATAATACAAGACTTAAGGCAGAGTGTGCACTGATGCTTATGTTATGCTTGTTCATGTTCTGATATTATTAGCTTGATTAGGTGATACATATTTCATTACTGTTTTATTCTACAGAATATCGAACTTGTGCATTGTTGATTATTCATATATTTGCCATATCAAGACTACATATTGGTAGCCAGTTTGCCCCTAGATGACTTATTATGGAGTGAAGATAGGGAGTGTTTATTCTTTTTAATTTTTAAGTGTTTTTAACTTCTGTATTGTCTATATGTAATGCAATAATAATAAAGACATTTTGGTTCATATACACATCTGCTTGTGCATGGTATATAATTTAACTAATTGGATGTGTCAACATCTTCACACTGAGTATATTTGCCGCTTTCTTTATATGTATATCTTGGTCTGCATGGTACAAAACCCCCAAAAATCACAGCTTCCAAAAACAAAAACTTTCTAAAGCACCAGAAGATTATTGTATGTGGTAGATATTTAGTTTTCTTTCTATGTACAGATGTTGCGAGAAGCCAAAGAGAAGGAGAAGCGGAGGCTGGCAGAACAAGTATCGGATGAGAGGACGGCGCACTACGGCATGTTATTTGACAAGTACCAGGGACTGTCTCATCTGGAAGCTTTGGAGATACTCTCCAATGAAAGTGAGACTAAGGTACAGGGGAGACTGGAGTGTTGATTTATTATATGGTTCACAAGATTTTATTATACATACAGTTTGTATTATCGCTTCTCATAGTTCAGTCAGTAGAGTTTGCTAAACTCGTGACATTCACTGCAGGTTCAAGCCCATTTATCATCCCTCGGGGAGGAGGCACTGGAAGCCATAAAGGCAGAACTTATCGCCATCAAGGATATTTTCCTTCAGAAGGATTTTGAAAATGAGGAAGAAAGCGACTCTAAAGGTATCGGTATGGGAATGTTATTCTTAGGGTGTATTCAGGTGTGAGTTATAGTTACTCTATTTTGCTTCATTTATGAACCAAAACCACCTACTAAACCCTATGGGGGAGATTTATGATAACTATTGCCAGCGTATGATGTAAGCGCATGCTCCAGCCTCACCTGGCGGGTGGATGCACTGCATTGGTGGGGAGGTTTTACGGCAGGTCCTACATGGCTTTGATTTGGATTTTCTGTAGAATTGCATTACCAGCCCCTCAACTGCCTCAATCCATCAGAAACAAAGACATCACATGGATGTCGGTTTGAAGCTTTGACTCAAAATCATATAGCAGTGGTGGCGATCCTATGGCACAGGTGCCAGAGATGGCACTCAGAGCCCTCTATATGGGCACCTGCGCCATCACCCTTGCGCAGAGTTCGCCAGACAGGACTCAAGGCCTCTTGCAATTCCAGGCAGGTCAGGACCCTGGAAGGAAGCTACAATGATAATCAGAAACTTCTTCACCTTCATTCTACTGTATTGGTGTCCTCAGGTGCCTATACAATTTAAACATGTGACAGAGCAGGGAGTAATAAGTTACTGCTTAAATTGTTGCATTGTATCTTTGTGAAAAAAACATGGGTTTTGGTTGTAGTTTGGGCACTCAGCGTCTAAAAGGTTTGCCATCACTGCCATAGTGGATATCAATTGTTAATGGCATCTAAATGGGAATTAAATTGTTACTGGTTCAGATTGGAAGTTGTGCCAAGATTCTGAAAAACACATATTGGTGTGGTTCCATGTGGAATCGCCCCATTCTAGGTCAAAGATCACCTAGGGATGATAAAATATGTTTTGTAACTAACTATTCAGTAATGAAAAAATCCACAAATCCAATCTGAATTGCCATGTCACTGCATCCAATAGCAATTTTTAGAAATTAATTATACTTGTTGGTTTTGGTGGGTTTTTGCATTGTATATGGTCTTTGAGATGACGTAGACCAGATTTATTTAGAAGAACAAACAATTACTTATGTATTGTACAAACAATTATATGTATAAATGGTCAGTTACTTGTCTATAAACTTTGCATTAATCAATAGCAAGTGACTAATATATATTAGTACCAACATTTTTTTAATATCTCAGAGCAAAGTGGTTCTTTTCCACATGCTCTGGCTCTGATCTTGGTTGGAGAACAGGAGGTTCTGATGTATGTCTGATGATTATTTCAGAATTTATCACAACAGTGAATATATCATTTATTGATCTGTACAGGGGAAGAGACGGAAGAGTTTACCAGGATGCTTACTGAGTTACTGTTTGAGCTACATGTGGCTGCTACACCAGACAAGCTCAATAAGGTAATACCCGTTGGGTTTAGGTGACAATTTTGATGTAGTTCTTCATATGGAAAGGAATTGACTTTACAATAGTAAGGGGTTGTCCACATAAACAATATGAATCATTTGCTGAAAGTGGACAACCCCTTTAAAGCACACCACAATTCATGTGTGATAGCAAAATCTGAATCTAAATGGACCCAATAAGTTCTATCACACGTGAATTGTGATGTGCCTTAAAGGGGTTGTCCACTTTCAGCAAATAACTGATACTGTTTGTGAAATAAAAAGTTATACAATTTCCCAATATACTTTCTGTATCAATTCGTCATGGTATTCTACATCTCTGCTTGCTGTCATTCAACAGGAAGCTTCACTGTTTACTTCCAGAATAGAAATCTGATAAAATTTTTGCATCATGGAACCAGTACCAACATACCCAGCAACATCTGAATCTGCAAATGGACCCTATATGTTCTGAGTATGTTGGCACTGGTTCCATGCAGAAATCACATCTGATAACTTTATAGTAAAGTTTTTTTTTTATTAAAGAGGTGGAACAGTGGTTGAATACAGTCACATAACATGATGCCTGAACATAGGTACACAAAAGTCTTATGCCATTGTACCCAGATCCTACCGCATTTGTCAGAGAGACTCCAATGTTAGAAAATCAATTTCTTATATGAAATAATAGTGTTAACTAAACATTTCCACATAGAACAAGTAGGAGAGCAGGGATCTGTCCCAAAATAAAAATAGGGTTTCCCTGGTTAAAAATAGGGTTTCCCTTAAAAACCTACTTTTATACAGAGACTTTCATCCAGTATGCCGAATAATGTTATAAGAGGAGTACATGGAACATGGCGCTGTATGACTACTCTTTGGGTTTCCAGAACTTCAGACCAGTATAATTGCAATGGTGTGCAATCCAATATCACAGGTCAAAACAATTCTGGGGCATGTTAGCAGTGATGGTAATTGAGCGCTGGTATTATCTTATGGAGGCGAACTGGGTCAGATGTGTGTCTTTCCTTTACAACGTATGTAGGCTATGAAGAAGGCTCACGACTGGTTGTTGGCGGAGAGTCTGCACCCAGAGGAACAGCCAGAAACACTGAGTGTAAATGTTCAGGAGGTGGCAGAGGTCGTGGAGGACAACACAACCGGGGCCACAGAAGTAGTAGGCAAAGCCGAGGTTAAGAAAAAGCTCAGCTCTGAGGTAAGTGCCTTTACATGTAAGATGAACATTAGTGGAATTGGCCAATCATCTAATGTGTTTTGGGATGTTATGATTTACTCCAATGGCGGAAGGATCAAGTATATTATATTCCAAGATTTGGAACTTTGGCCACTAGACGGCAGCTCCCATAAAAATTTCAATATTTCATATTTTTGTATTGTGTCCATGGATTGAAGTGTTCATGTCCCATGAACATTGAATTTGGCACTGACTTCATTATGTGAATTTACCATTTAACCCAATGCGTCATTTTTACTGAAGCAACCAGTCATTTCAGTAGAACCAATGCATATAAATCAGTAGAATAAGATGAAATGATCCTGACTTGTCACTCCTTCCATTAAGGATATATACATGAAGTCTATTGAAAATCTGGCAGAGATTACAGCTCGCTGCATTGAGCAACTACATAAGGTGGCGGAGCTGATACTTCATGGGCAAGATGTAGAAAAACCAGTGAAGGACCAAGCTGTTGTCTTAGCCAAGTGAGTACCAATCCTATAGTAATAATAGTAAAGCCAATCTCTACTAATCTATTGAATATGTCAGTGTAACATAATAACATATAATCATCTTACTGATACATATGAGCACCCAAGATATAATAGTAATACATTCATGGAGAAGGAGTAACAAGAGATGTTATATATAATATATATAAAGAAGGGTTTCCCTCCTCTGCCTTGGGAGTCACATGTTTATCTCTGGCTCCTTGCATATGGCTCTAAATTTGGTGAGATTTGTAATAACTTTTATGCAATAGTGGGACAAGGGAGGTCAAAGTATTGCTAGATTTTGTCTCCAGGGACATTACCAGATCACTAGTGTCGGGCTGGGTTTTCACGTAGTGGATTTGCGTCAAAAAGCAGTGGTGTAAGTTAAAGCTGACAGGCCCCCAATGCAAAATCTTTACTAGGCCCCTAAATTTAATATACAGTTTATTGTAGTGGTTTCCTAATATTGGGGGAAAACACCCCGTAGTCTTATGGGCTTGGGTGTACCTGTACCCTCCAAATCTCCGGATTGCAGCTACATTTATTTTATCCTGTTTTATCCCCTTTAAATTCCCTAGTTTTTACCAACCCAAAGTTAGTATGTAAATTCTTAGGGGGCAAAGTGCTCCAGTATTATCATCCAGTTAGTAAATAAAGATGTGCTTCATGTAAGTCTGCTTCAGTATCAGCTCCTTGGGTGTCAGAATCCTCCCAGTTAATGATTTATATTCCAAATTCTACAACCGGTTGAACATTTACTTCCCAAGGATGTCTCTTGTTGGTATTTTATGGAGACATGTGCTATGTAATGCTAGAAATAAGACTAGAAGGAAACATTATGGCATGAGAAAGTATCCAGGATAAGAGGCTTATACATACAGTCTGTTTCTGCTTAGATCTGATGTAAAACATGGGATCAGGCAAGTAAAAGCTCAGATTTGCTAGTTAGATTTGCTAGTAACTTTTTTTTATTTATTTGTCTTACACCTTAGGCTAACCAGTGCTATGTGTAAGGAAGTTTCCTCTCTGTCTAAAAGTTTTATTGACTTGCTAACGGCTGCTGGGGTAAGTTTATTGTTTAGTCATACTTATTAACCAGCCTTAAAGGGGTTTTCCCATGAAAGCAAATTCTCAAATTTCATTCCCCTAGTGATGTTAACATAATAAAGATGATTT
Source organism: Engystomops pustulosus (assembly GCA_019512145.1). Lineage (NCBI taxonomy): Eukaryota > Metazoa > Chordata > Amphibia > Anura > Leptodactylidae > Engystomops > Engystomops pustulosus. The sequence goes on from CM033641.1 coordinate 36,702,528, forward strand.
TTAACCCCTTACTTTACAATTTTACTCAATTTCATTGCTGTTTTAGTTCCTATCACTCAGTGATGGTCAGTGTAATATTCCAGAGTCTCTAAGCAGACACTTCATGATCCCTCTAGTGCTGTGAGATGCTGTAAGCTAACAATGTGCTTAGATTATCAGTGTACAGGTTTATGTACACTTTCCTTTACCTTCTGAACATTCACTAGTATCAGACACATATCTGACTTGTCTTCCTGGGAATACCCCTTTAAAGAGGGTTGGACAAGCAAGTCACTAGGACACCAATGACATATGAATCTATGTAATTTAATCATATATTACTATATTTTTGCTTCACAGAGCAAGCTGAAGGCAGAAGTATTAAACCCTACGGTCAGCAGTATACAGCTGGAGGTAACATACTATTAATACTCCAATTATGACAATTTTTGAGAATAACGAAGGAGGTTGGGAAGTAAGAATTCTCCTTACGGAGACTTTGCCAATTAAGGCAATGTAGGCGTGTGGAGACTTACAGCAATTGACACTCCATTTGGAAAATAAAGATAAGGAAAATGTTGCCTCTATTGCTACCTTGTAAGGCAGCCCCCTTAACATCAAGCATGACTTTCAAGAAGCCTAATGACATGATTCAGGATTACAGCCAATTAGTATATTTATTGCACTGTATACAGCAATGTTTTCAATGTCTTTGCATCTCATCAGTACAGTGTAGGGAACTGGTTTGGTTTGAATGAGAGGCTTTTGACTAATGTTTGGAAGTAAGAGTTCTCGTTATGGAAACTTTGCCAATAAAGGCCGCCTTGTAAGCGTATGGAGACTTACTGCCATTGATGCTCCACTAAGGGATTCTGGGAAATATGGAAAATGCTTATGGTTATTTCTGAAAATAATGAAGACACATTGAAGGTGTTTTTTTCACTTTAAACAGTCAACAATAAAATGGGCTATTCATAGGATAGATACTTGAAGGGGCTTTCAACTTTAAGCACATTCCAGCAATTAATATGGTTTGTGTAATGAAAAGTTACACTATTTTCCAATATACTTTCTGTATCAATTCCTTACAGTTTTCGAGATCTCTGCTTGCTGTCCTTCTATAGGAAGCTTCTATGTTTACTTCCTGTAGATGAACACCAATCCATGGTCATGTGATGTCACACGGTTGCACAGCTCGTTATAACACACAGTGTAATCAAAGCAGTGAAACTGTGTGATATAATGAGCCGCGGAGCTGTGTGACATCACATGACCATGGACCTGTGTTAATCTACGCGAAGTAAACATAAAGGCTTCCGATAGAATGACAGCAAGCAGAGATCTAGAAAACTGTGAGGAATTGATACAGAAAGTATATTGGAAAATCAAATAACTTTTCATTACACAAGAATATAAATTATTTGTTGGAATGTTCTTAAAGTGGAAAACCCCTTTAATGCTAACTGTAGGTTCCATAATTGCAGCTCCTTGTGCTGCCATTAAGAGCTGAGCAGCTGAATATATGACAGTACTGGAAGACCCCTTTAAGATGGCAGGTGCCATGATACATATTGCACAATTAGGCATACTAGAAACATCATTGCTAGCTGATGGTTTGGGCATGTACCCAGTAAATTGCCACCAACAGTGGTGCGTGTCTCTAATAGATTTTGTAGATTTATTTTTGACATTTTTTCACATTAAAAACTCTCATAAAAGCTAAATTATGAATAACATTTTCTTTATTCCACAGGGGAATAACAGCACTACTTACATCCAGGATGCATTCCGGCTCCTTCTCCCGATACTACAGTTCTCCCACATCCAGGCTACCTCTTCTAAAGCATAACCACTTTCTATGCTGTCCCTTAAACAGCACAGCTAGAGTATGGTATCTGTACAAAGCCTCTATCAAAGCTGAGAAGTGGAGGTTCCTGCATGCAATACATGACCCTCCAAAGTGCCAGGGTAGAAAGTAAAACCCGCCCCCTGACTCTTTCAAAGCTAGAAGAGTCCTCCAGTGTATTTAACCAACCTTAGAGAAGGATTCTCCCAAAAGTCACTTTTCTTGCTGCCTGACTGACTAATTTAATTGAATTAGATATGTTCCCAGTTAAGCTTTGATGGGATACTGAACAGGTGATGTAATCTAACAGGACCCTGTAATCGGGGGCCATACTTCTGCCCCCCGCCCATCTATCAGTATAATGGGGGTCACACAAGTGCACTCCGTCATACTCTATGGAACTTCTAGAGATAACTAAATACTAACCAAGCCTGTGCATAAGTGCAAAGTTACCCCCTTTGATGCACAATCCTCCCTCTATACTATACTCTACCTGTCTGCAGGGAGCAGGCGCTGTGTGTGGTATATGCGCATTTGCACATTGCATAAAAGCAAACCAAATGTTTTACAGTAGGAATTTCAGAGTTAATTCTCTATTTTTAAAAGATATTTTTTGCATAAGAATCTAAGATATGATGATTTGATTCCTATCAAATTAGGAAGTAAGAACTGTGGTCACATCACGGAAATACAGAAATTTACTTACATTATAAATTATAGCTAAAGTAAATATGCTTTTAAATAGGAAGCATCACCTTTCCTCACATGTCTGATATAGTTCATATTTATTATTAAAATTCTTGATAAAAAATGTACAGTTCTTGAACAAATTTTCATAGATCTCTGAATTGTGTTATTAATCCATGAATAAATTGTCAGCTGGGTGTTACTGCTTGGGGCCGTGTTGGACTGGCCCACCAATCAGAGGATCTTCCGGTAGGCCCTGGGTCTAAACTAATATAGAACTACAGAGATACAGCTGAGGACAATCTATCTTGCAAATCTATTTCTCAGAGAACCATAAAGGGTGGGCACCTAGAATAATTTTATCTGGTTGGCCCATGGAGCCCCAGTCCGACACTCATTGGGCGGTGTCCTAAGGCTACATTCCCATTGCCGTGAGCCCGCCACGCCGTAGCACGGCAGGCACACGGCAGCGCGGGGAGAGGAGGTGAGCGGAGCTTACCCCCGCCCCTCTCCATAGGAAGTAATGGCGCACGGCGCCGTAATACGGGAAAAGATAGGACATGTCCTATTTTTTCCCGGGCTACGGAGCGGTAGGGTGCCGCACGTGCGCTGCACCGTACCGCTCCCGTAGGGCGCTGTGAGCCCATAGAAGTGTATGGGGGACGTATATCGGCCGCATATACGTCGGCCGTATATACGTCCCCCATACTGTAGTGTGAATGTAGCCTAACACAGTATAAAACTATCCAATCAGTGCTGTCCCTGCCAGACTTAATATAGACACACCTATCTGACAAAGCTAATGGCAACACCTAGTGGTCAATCTTTATATTCTCCAAAAGAATAAGGATGAATCAGCGGTAGCATTTTCTAAAACTGATATGTCTGGAGACAGATGAGAGAAAAAACATGAGTTTCTCTCAGTTATTTTGTGGCTGTACATCCCATTATACGGCCACAATATTTCCTTAGATATTTGCAGAACACTATAGATTCCTGAATTACTAACCTGTCTATTTCTATGGTAAGTGAGCAGTGGGTGCCAACATCATAACTAAACAGATTTAAGAGGAAAATTATATCATATTTTCACTTTTTATGGCCCTACCAGAAATTGCTGTAAATGTTTCTGATATTTTTTCCTGTATATCACTAATAAAATGAATAAGTTAGCATGTAGAAATTCACTGTAATACTATCCTCATGACAGTCCATCAATATGTGTTTGCCGCAGCCTCCCTCTCCAGAACAAAGGTGGAGTATTGCTCTTCCCCTTCCCTTCGATACATTTCACAGTGACATTCACATGAGTGTGGCTATGCTTGGTATTGCAGCTCCAATAAATTCAGTTTCCAGTGTTGTATGACCATTCTTACAAAGAATAAAATCTACATAAACACATTTTTATTTAACACATAGGCAAAAAATGATAATGAAACAATACAAACAAAATTTATTACGCAATTTCTCCCAAGTACTGTACAGAGAAACGCCACATGTGGATGTTACTTGTTGTATGGCACACATCGAGGCAGGAAAGAAAGGCCATGCATTAGCCAGTTTTGCTATATAGAATTTTGAAGTTTTTATTTTGTTTATTTGGGCATTTTTGTGAGCTATAAAATATTAGGGTTTTTATTGTTAATTATGCCATGTGAGGGCTTATGTTTTTGCAGGATTAGACACATTTTTTCAATTATACTTTTGGGGTTGCTATGCCCTATTCCTTAAAATTTATTTTTGTGAGGGGGTTGTAGAAAAAACATCAATTCTATAATAGATTTTTTAAAAAATTTTTTGGTGTTCCATTTTATCAGTCAGTACGATTACGATGATACCAAATTTATATATTTTGCTTATGTTTTACAAATTTTGTAGAATAAAACCTAATTTAGGTAAAAAAAAAAATCAATCATTTTTGCATCGCCATTTTCCAGGGTGCATAACACTGTTAATTTTGGTATTTACAGCTGGTTTAGAGCTTGTTTTTTGCGGCACATGTTGTACTTTACAACAGGACCATGTTCGTTGAGATAAGTTGTTTTTTTTTTATCCTGTGCAGTCGCTGACACACTGCCTACAAGGTCCTGTCTGTAACCTTATTATGGACAGCTATGGGTCTTCGATGTGATCTCAGGGTCGCCACAATCGGCGCCGATCAAGAAGGGAAGATACCCAACTTCCCCGGGTATGCATAGTTATGGGATGAGAGACAGCTGCTACTCTAAGAATCCTTGTATAACACAGTCCACAGTTTTATTGAAGTGAAAATTTTAAAAAAATACACTTCTGGTAACCACCTCCCACATATTACAGTATTATAATTAGGAATTTCTCTAGTCTTTAGTGGATAGTGCGTTCTGGATAAGTGTCTATATACTGTATGTGATAATATAGCAGCTACGCTGGCATCTTATGTAAGGAATAATGAGCTGTTCCAGTCCCGGATACATCCAATGTAATTGTGGTTATGGATACTACTAATTACAGCTGTCATTATAACTGCGAGATAGAAGAATCATCTCAAAATATATTTTACTGGAGACATTTTGTGTGTCCCGTCTTCTGTCCATCCAGCTATAACGGTGCATGATGATAAAGGGGGCAAGCTCATACTGCATTGTCTTTGGGAAGTAGGTGGCTTGCTCCCTCCTCAGTAATAAACACAAAGATGTCTGTTGTCTTCTCCCAAAAATGTATGAACCATGTGAATAGTGTGTAAACAAGTGTCATTACCGGAGATCACAAAATTTAATCAGCTTCTAGAAACAAAAAAAAAGAGCATAGTTTTAGTATTCCTGTTCAGTTTGCTGTTTCCGAGAGATTCCCAGTTTCACCCATATGCTAATGAGGGAGTTGTTGAGCGTAGATTGTGCACTGCTATTCCATATCTAAATGACTTCACTCTTCTTCCAGCACCACCTCAGGCTTCTCACAAGACAAATCGACAGCTTTTCAGAGAAAATAGTGGACCAGGCAGGCATTGCAGTGCTACGGATGCTTAGGACAGGATTTGGGTGCACCAACTGCCTCATTAGCATATTGAATAAAATGGGAATTTCTCTGAAACTACATAATCGACAGAAATAGTAAATTTATTTCTCTACAACAAGCTGCCAGCAGATTATAATTTTTGTACAATTTATATATCCTCACATTAAAATTTGTACGATTAATTGTATTTAAAAGAACTTTTCATGACGGGGCTCCTTAGAAATTTTAGCTACCGCTCTAGTGACCAAAGACTACCATGTTGTCCTGCAACACCTAAGGTAATGGAGATGTAGGGCAGCCATAACTCATCAATGCTTGACTGTATTTATACTTAGAGCCATGGTTGTGACAACTTCAGGGACACAACGTAAACTCAGTCACCCAGTCAGGTCCAATACAACAGCCATGAATCAAGCACAAGGAATCGTTGCCTCAAATCTGCAGCTAAAGATTCCCATTAAAATTAAAGGGCTGTCGTGTTTTATATACCATATTTACTCGTGTATAAGCAGAGTTTTTCAGCACCAAAAATGTGCTGAAAAACCCCACCTTGGGTTATACACAAGTCAATAAAAAAAAATTAAACTTACATACTCACCTTCCGAGGGCCCTGATGCTCGGCGTGGCTCCTCTTCTGTCTTCTCCGCGATGCTCTGATCCCCGCAGCTCCTCTTCTGTCTGCTGTAATAAGCGGCAGAGCGCACGGCCGTGTCTCTGCCGGCTGTTACAGAAAACAGAAGTGGAGCTGCGGAGATCGGAGCATCGCGGAAAAGACAGAAGAGGAGGCGCGCCGAGCATCGGGACCACCCGAAGGGGATTATGTAAGTTTATTATTTTTTCTTTTAAGTTCTGGGCAAACTGGGGGCTGGATATACACTACAGGGGGCTGGCAGGCTGTATACTACATGGGGCTGGGAGGCTGTGACCAAGTAACTCCTTCCAGTGGCTAATAAAGAAGAATCCCTAAGCTGATATTTCAGTGGATCAACAATATACTAACAAAGTAAGAAATGCCAAACTTGCCATCAGCTATACCATATATTTTTTTTGTAGAAAGCTTACCCTGCTTACACGTATGATCATTCTTATGGCACGCTGGTTTAGATAAAATGTTTTCGGATTTTTTGTTGGATTTTTGGTTATCTATAAAGGAAATCGCATACATCATGAGCTAAGGGGGATATCAGCTAAGTTATACATACATACTGATACATACAGATATGGACAATTTTGTAAATGTAGGATTGCCTCTAGAGGATCATAGTTGCACAATGTTAAAAAAAGTAGTTCCCAAAAAGAAATACTTACGATCTATTAGTGGAGCAATTTTTTTCTCTTTCTTGACTTTGTAAACAATGAAGATAAGTCCACATACAAAGACGAGTGCGATCAGAATCAACCAGAAGATGCCGAGCGGCCTCGTGTAAACTGTTTATGAGGGGGAAGAGTAGTATAAGGCATTGTGTCATTTACAATTTTTGTAATATGTAGACAGTGACTTAAAGAGGACCTGTCACCCCCCAAAAGAAACCCACCAAATATGTCCCCCATAATCCTCCCCAAGCCCCTTTCTAGCAATGACATTTTTTCTAAAAAATTTAGGTTGCCAAAGTTAGTTTTAATCGATCCTACCTCTTACCAAATTAGAGGTCAGATCCTCGTATCCTGGCAGTCGGCCGTACTCATGAGGGGGTCGGCCGACACCCCCCCTCCCCCCCCTTTACGTCCCTGTCAGCGGGGACCTATAAGAATAGCCGGCAGCAGAGCATATACATGTTATATATATTCAGCAAGGTCCCCGCTGACAGGGGGTCTTTTGGAGGGGGTTGACAGGTCCTCAATCTGAGCAGGTCTCTTAAAAAGCATGATTTTGTGAAAAACTAGGGTAAACTAATCTAAAGCGGGATAGTGTCTGCTGCATGAATAGCACCCTATATACATAAATCATATACTGGGAGTTTTTTCTCCCATACATTGAACATAAAGCAGAGATCTGATCTGTCACGTTTCTCCATAACATGGGCAGTAGCTTTACTGTAACTGAACGTTATAGAACATTTTCCAAGGTCTTTGATATGATCACCATGATTGTTCTGATAAAGTACGGAACATTCTCTGTATCTTTCGGCAGATGGTATCTCTGGTATTACTGTTTGAGAACTTGAATATTACGGTTGCACACTACATAATATTACAGACACATCAGTCTTAAAGAAGAGCTGAAGGGGAGAAATGGATGTTGGCCCCTACCAATGTAATATTCTTGACCTATTCTTAGAAAATTAATTCAAAGCATTTAGCCCTATTTTTTGCATATGATGGCAGTAATACATGTATTGGTGACAAAGCTTTTATCATTGAAAACCCTTATGAATTTATCCCAACTAATGTGGTACTCACATGGAACTGGACTTTCAAAGTGTAAAGATACATTGATGAAGTCATGACGATCCTTTGGGTCTTGATATTGCATTGTCCTGTTATGTCCTGTGTGATTACTGATGTGGATATCAAGTGAGAAGGGAGCAGGGAGATCCTTATCTTCTTGGGAATCCAATGTAACAAAGTTAGACTCCACTTTTGAGTAATAAAAATATTTCTCTTCTATGTTCAACGAAACATTTACTAATTTCCCTGTATTAAAACAAATGTACCGATTATTTCATCATATTGGAGCTTCATAGGATTATATGGTTTGTAACTACTACTTTTATAAGTGCTCATCATGGGGAACAAGGAAATCTACCATTTGATTTCATGCATTGTGAACCAAACATACCTTGAGAATGCTGTAGCTACACTTATGCAGAAATATATCTTGTTTAATCTCCGAGTTGAGTGGTTTTGCTGAAAAGACTATTTGAAATTATGATAATGAGCTCAGTCCCTCCTGTGCTTCTCCTCACCCTAATCATGCACTGCCCAGCATAAACTGAAAATACGTCATCATTGTGTTGTCCCTGACAGGCAGAAGTAATCAATCGCTGCACCATCACCACAGCTGCTATGTATGAGTCATCTAGCTCATATTGATTAGTCCTGTCTGGACAGTTCAGAAAGCTCCGTGTATGTGGAAGAAATATGTTTATGTATGTCAGCCAGCCTGCACCCAGCTTTCCCAAGTTCCTGAATTTTATAATAGTTTTTTGAGCAAAACCACTCAGTTCAGGGATTAAACAAGATATGTTTCTGCATCAGTGTCGCTACAGCATTCTCAAGGTGGTTTGCTTTACAATATTTAAAAACAAATGTTAGATTTTGTTTAAAGGGAAGCCTGTTGGGTCTTAGGGTTCAACCATTCATTTTTATTTTTTTCATTGCTTTATTCCAAGTCATAATTTTTTTTTAATCAGTATTTTAAAGTTGATGTATGAGGTCTTGTTTTTGGTTAGATGAGTTCTAATATATTTAAATTAAAGGAAATCTACCATCAAAATCCATCATGATAAACCACTAATAGATCCAGGCACCGTGACTGGGGTATTCATATTTATCTATGTTGCCTGAAAACTCACTTATTCAGGATCACCAACAATACACAATAACTGCACTGCTCTGCTTCCTCGTGTCTCCATCTACCCTTCCACATAGATTGTGAGCCCTCATGGTCCTCCTTCCAGATGTTTCCTGATCTCTGTAGTGATATACTTTCATTTGTTGTTGTCTAAATGCAATGTCTGTGAATCCCTTATTGATTGTAAAGCACCATGGAATTAATGGTGCGTTATAAATAAATAATAATAATAGCCTCCACCCTTCTAATATAAATGTTTAAAATTATGTTAACGAGCCTGTGGGGTTCTGGGGGGTGTTACCAGAGCTCTTTCATGATGTAGCTTCTCAGACACATGCTCGCTCAGCACTTCCTGTGAAGCTACAATATGGAGGGGCTCAGGTAACTCCCCTAGAGCCTTTCTCAGATTTACTGATGGTAGATGTCCCAAACTTATTTGCTCTTTACATCTACCAGGGGATTCTGACTCTCATAAAAAACACTTTGGAGGGGTCCTGTTTATATTAGCAGGCGGCTGAGCTGATAAGCTCTTGGGTGACGTAGCCTGGAGCGCGTCCGGCTCATTGGAATATTTTTATAAAGCTTTTTTTTTCCAGAATGCCCATTCGTCGGGAAATAACAAAATGGAGGTCATCCCCTGATAGACGTTACGAGCAAGTACGTTTGGGACATCTACCATCAGTAAATTTGATGGTAGATGTCCTTGTTCATTATAGAAGGAAGGAGGCCATGGATAACAAATATAAGAAGATTACCACAGTCCCGGTGCCTGGATCTACAAGTAATGTCCCTGGTTGGTAGATTTCCTTTAAAAATGTCACCACTGCACCCATGATTTAAAAAATGTTCACATTGTCCCACAGAGGTTGGGTGTCGAACCGTCATAAATTGGATATCAATAACCAAACCTGAGGCCATGAAAAAAATCCTAGACATCCCCTTTAATGGTAACCAAATCCCCACCATTCAAGTGGTGTCATATCCTCAGCAGCCTCAACTACATACATCACATATGACATCAGATTCATACCTTGAGATAATTGATGTGTGCGGCTTTGTGGAATACAGATGGAAATGGCAGAATTATTCACATAAAAACCAAGTCTGATGGAGGATAATAGAGCATTTTGTGCAGTGACAGTCTCTATAGCTGTTGTGTTTCCATTTTCTTGCAAAAAACATGTTAATGATGTGACGGTCACCCTTGAGATATAGGAGATGTCCATCATACAGGGATCGACACATGAAAGGTCCACAGAGATGTCTATAAAGAAGTATGAAGAGATAATCACACAGTGTTCTAACATACAAAATATAAAAACACTTAAAAAAAAAAGCTTCTACAATCCCTTTCCTAACAAATGGCCAATGGTTCTTACTTTATTTGTTACATGAGATTAAATGGCCATTTCACTATAATTCCACTTCCACTGACGAAATTAGACCAGGGTAATTCATAGGCATCCAAAAATAAAATCTACTGTGGTCATAACTCAATGAAATGTGAGTTTTTTTTTCTTTCCCTGCGCTGCTATAACGCTAATGTTACCCAAACAAGCCTGGGTCTTAGAGACATGTATATATGAGCCTACAGTAGTTTAAAGGAAATTTTTTAATGGCCCTAACATGCAACTTTACTAAAGAGGCTACTGGGGCGTGGAGTAGCCAGAGCTGAGGCTACATGGCACGGCTACTCAACGCCCCAGGAGCCTCTTGCAATCCTCCTACCAATCCATCTTTAGCACTCAGCTACAAGGAGCTGCACGCACTTGTCCAGGAAGCTGGGTTCTGCGCATGTGCGCAGGCAGGTGGCTGCATGGTCTCGGCTCCGAAGCTGTAGCTACTGCACATGCACAGCTCCCTCACTCGCCCCTTTCTTTAGAAATAAGGAAGGGGGGAATAAGGAAGTTGAGAGACACTTGGCTGTGTGTGACTTGATGAAGAGAAATCGTCTCCTTCATTTACCCCTCCCAAAGGAATACTCTTCAGGTAATCACAAACAGCGAGCATCTTGCTCACTCCCAAGGGTGGAATGAGGGCATTGAGTTACACAGTCACCCTGATAAAGAGAAAAAACACTCCTCGTGACTCAGTCTCCTAGCAAGGTGCCAGCTAGATCTGAGCTATAAATTTTAATGAAGACTTCTGTGGGAACCTGTCATTAGGTTTAATGGTGAAAACCTGATAACTGGTATCCCCACAACCATCCTAACGAAAGCATTTCCGATGATGGTATATGGTGGCCGTATGCTAGCTATACGAGCGACAGCTAGCATACGGCTGCCAAAAGTGTGCATTGTGCTTTGTGCGGTACAGTGAGCACACACTTGTATGGCCCCAATGGAGAGGGGAGGGGTGAGGAGCGCTCGACCCTCCACCTCTCTAGCCGAACCTATGCTACAACCAGGTCCTGGCCCAGGCATAGCATAGGTTTATGTGAAAGAAGCCTAACCACTATAAAATAAACACAAAAAAACAAGTAATAATACATTTTTCTATATTTGGGCTGCAAAAATTACTGTTAGCGTTAAAATAGTAGCATAGTGATTTTATGTACCTCCAAACGATGGGGAGAAAGAGAAATGTATTCACTCTTGAAAATTAAAAATATATAAACTTATGACTGCTGAGATGCAAGGAGACTAAAAGAAAAACATTATGATCTGGGCTTTATAGTTACAGTATATTGTATATGACGCGTTGATATAAACCATGAAAATTTACTGAATATTCAACATACCAAGGTCCTTTTAATGCATCAGCCTACAGAAAAGTGAACTCCTGTATGAGTTATTAAATTCTTTATGTTCTTCCTGTTATTCCAACTTCTTTATGTCTTCCAACCCCCTGGCCTGCTCCTATTATCTCACAGATTGTAGCCGTCCCACCATAGGTCCAACTGTGCAGTCTTGACCCCAACTTTAGGTCATGCAGTGTCCAGATGGCCGCCCTCCTACGACTCTGCACCCGTACTGGGGATAATTCTCCGTTCCACAAATAAACTGCTTTCAATATTCTAATCTTCCTTCTTTCGTTGTCTGCTTTGATATTGTATAGTAACATGAATTCCCAGATTTGATGTTTTCTGGACCCCAGAAGGGTATATAAGGTCAATTAATTAGAATTTTTTTATAGATATTCCCTGAACGTACAGGTTCTGGGAGGCTCAAGAAGTGAGTTATAGTTATCCACACAACCCCAGTATGGCACAACACTCTCCCACAACCCTGAACAGCTGAAAGACCCCTTTCACTAGACTCAGTGAAACATAATCTTATCAGCCCAGTAGGCTGCCACCAGCTTCTTGTTTGATATAAGCCGAGCCATAATGGGATTATATCAGGTTAGAAGCCAACCCCAGGGTAACATATATATTACCAAAACACGGACGTGGGGATTCATAGATAGAGATAAAAGAACAACGCAGGTTAAATATATTTAATTGCCTAAAGGGCACACTAGACAAACAGTACACACAATATATATACTGTATATATATATATATATATATATATATATATACACAGTTTAGCAGAGTACAAGTACGAGTGTAGAACTACAGGTAGCAGCAGTAAGTGAGTTAGTTACTTTGGGCTGGTCAATGGAGATGGATGTCCGCACATAATGATTCCTACTGCCTTAGGCTGCATTCACACGGACATGTATTTCTCCAGTCCTGTATCTACAGGCTGTATTTCTGTATAAATACGTGACGTTTTTCATCCGTATGCAGCACGTATTTAACCCGTATTTTATACATGCCCATAGACTTTTAGGGCATACAGAACTGAAATACGGGAGAAAATAGGACATGCTCTATATTTTGAAATGAATGTGGCCGTATGTAACCTGTAAAAAAACGGTACGTATATGGCCGTTTTTATACGTCCGTGTGAATGTAGCCTTAGGCTACATTCACACTGCCGTTGCCCGCCCGTACCGTACCGGGCAACGGCAGTGTACGGGGAGAGGAGGAGGAGGTGAGCGCAGCTCACGCCCGCCCCTCTCCATAGCAACCTATGGCGCACGGCCCCGTATTACGGGAAAAGATAGGACAGGTCCTATCTTTTTCCCGGGTACGGAACGGTACGGTGCCGCACGTGTGCTGCACCGTACCGCTCCCGTAGGGTGCCGTGCGCCCATAGGAGTGTATGGGGGACGTATATCGGCCGTATATACGTCGGCCGTATATCCGTCCCCCATACGTTCGTGTGAATGTAGCCTTAGATGGTAAAATATCTCCAAGGGAAGAACTATGGACACAAGGGGTGCCCCGATTATATTAGGTGCAGACACACCCCTTCACAACCATGGGAGTGCTCTAGGAACCCTCCTACCTTGGATCATTGGATCAGATCCAGGACTTTGGAGGAGTTCTAGCTTCTCTATGGGAAGTCATAGGGTCAGGGTTCTAGACTCAATGGGGGACACTTATCATACGCCGGCACTTGTGCGCTAACGTGGCGCAGAGGTCCTGATAAATATGTCCCATTGGATCCAGATGAATCCTTGGATTACCTTGAGACCAGACATGATATACTCCCATTGAGAATTATTTATATCTATGTGTCCAAGAATGCTATAACCAATTGAGGTATGAATTACCCTGGCTATGCCAATTCCAAATATGTAGTTGGCCTTGGGGTGGGATGGGGTGGAGGGAACTCAAAGGGAAACTTGGAGTCACCAGAACTACAGAGGTGTTAGTTGATAGCTACCCCCTCCAGAGACCCTAATAAGTCTTTGAAGTGGTGCCTTCAAGAGATTTCATTCGTTATTTAAGATAAGGCTAGGAGGAAGTGAGAGAAACTGATGAACCCCGCAAAACCTGGCACGTGACCTCTCCCCTTCCCCCATGTGCATGTATGTTTCTATATTTCATCACACCAGAAGTTTCTTGAAACACTTTCTATAAAATAGGTCATGGTTCATTGGGGGTTTTGGTAGGCAAACAACTTCTGTATGATGAGGGATATCATACATCTATGGTGCATGATGAGGAAGATGGGTTATACATATAAGATTATTCCTAGTAATATTATAGATAATGGGGCTGATAACATGCTGCCTGCCACATCTTCAACATGAACTTGACACTAGTTGAATGCAATTCTCCATGTATATTGATAGGCACAGTACCTATCGGTATCAGTAACAGTATCTTACCTTCCTGAGTCTTGAAGCGTTCTGGAATACAGACTATGAGCAGGACTGTTATCCCGATAAAGAGTTTAAGCAGAAGAGAAGCTGTCATTGCAGACACGTGTCACAGATAGAAGTAACTAAACCATAGGCAGCCCCCTCTCATGTAGTCACTAGTCATTTCCTCAGCGAGTTCCAGCACTCGCTTTCTGCTCTCATCATACAAGAAAAGTCACATGTGTATGAAAGGGAAGTGCAGATCAAATACTCAGAATTTACATTGCTCAATAATCTGCGGCTGACGGAGACACCTATCAGCAACACAGTCACAGACCGTTAGAAAATGGGTCACTTTTCTGTTATTTTTCTGTTTTGCACAAATATTGAATTCTGGATTTGTGCTACAAATATGCATCAATGTTTCTATTGATCCTGTTTGTAAAAAAGGCAATTGAATGGTTAATCTTCAAGGTGTGTGGCATAAGACACAATGGGGTTTGAAATTATTTGTTTGTTTTTTTAATTTGTCCCAGTATGTTAGGTTTTTTTTAGCACAATATTTTTTTTTCCTCCTAATACTGTGTCCCCCCCCCCAAAAAAAGGGTCAGAGCAAAGAACTGGTTTGGCTAGGTGAAAGGCCATAAACATGGGTCAGGAGGAGTAATATCGCAGTGTTATTTTTGTGGAACCCACCTAAAACTTTTTGCTACAGTCAATTAAATTGAGATTAGAACTTCTGAATTTCAGAGCACAAATGGTGGTTTTCTGGAGGGATATAGAGGGTTCTCTATCATGAACTATTGAGCAGTTTGGGGACCATGTACTGCCATTACCTGTGTCTGCCCCTGGATTGGGGTTGTGTACTACAAATGCTTTTGATGCTGACCTAGCTGCATAGAGTACATCATATGTGAAGTTACACTTGCTGACTGTTACCCTCATTGTCCACAGAGTCATATTCCCATTGCAATTGTATGACTTTTCTTGGATCGAAATGCTATGTCTATTTTTAATTGCCTCTTACTCTTATTAAGGATCTTATGCTAATTTCTTGTGTTATAGTAGCAAATATGACTAATAAGGTTTTAAATAACTAAAATACTTAAAATAGTAATAGTAAAATAGTAAAATAATTACTATAAAACAGCATCGACAGTTCTGATTCTCATATGTCTAGAACCCAGTGCCAAGTTTCCACAATAACTTCACATCTTTCCTTTATTGCATAATAGTATCTATAACGGATGGGAGCTGACGAGTCACATGGAGGGGCCCAGTTTGGGCTCAATATAATTTCCCCTCTCCACATTTTCCTAAACCGCATTTGATTTGCCCACCCAGAGGTTTTCCAAAAGAATAAAAATACTCCTCTTCCCATTTTTTAAGTGTATGGAGGAGTATGACATTTTCACTAATATAACTCCAAAGCGTATGAAATTCCAATAGATGGCTATTTATGCACAAAAATCTTTTCTGCTCCTATTGTCTGTGCTTAAATTGCAAATTTAGACACTTATTGTAATCTTGCATCATGCATTGAACAAGAGGTGCACAACCTTTTATCACCTCCCCGAAACTTCAACCTATAAACCAAGTAATGGCTTTCAGCCCGCTACCAGGCTATGATTTTTGGTACCGTTCCAGGCTATGGCTGCCAGACCCAAGCCCGTCAATGTCTCCCAGTCACCTACCAGGCTATGGCTTCCAGCCCTTCTCCAGGCTATGGCTGCTGTCATCAACTGCATAACTGACTATGGCTGCCGCTGCTGATCCCAGAGCGGGCTATGGCTGCCGCCACCGGTCCCCAAACAGCCAATGTCTTCCAGTCCCCTACCAGGCTATGTCTTCTAGCCCTTTTCCAGGCTATGGCTGCTGTCATCAACTGCATAACTGACTATGGCTAGCCGCCAACCGTTCCCCAAACACCATTCCTTTCAGTCCCCTACCAGGCTATGTCTTCTAGCCCTTTTCCAGGCTATGGCTGCTGTCATCAACTGCATAACTGACTATGGCTGCCACTGCTGATCCCAAAGCGGGCAATGGCTGCCGCCACCAGTCCCCAAACAGCCAATGTCTTCAGTCCCCACCAGGCTATGTCTTCTAGCCTTTTCCAGGCTAGCTGCTGTGTCATCAACTGCATAACTGACTATGGCTGCCACTGCTGATCCCAAAGCGGGCAATGGCTGCCGCCACCGGTCCCCAAACAGGCTATGGTTTACACTGCTGATCCCAGAGCGGGCTATGGCTGCCGCCACCGGTCCCCAAACTGTACAGAGAAACCCCACATGTGGATGTGACTTGTTGTATGGCACACAGTCGAGGCAGGAAAGAAAGGCCATGCATAGCCAGTTTTGCTATAAGATTTTGAAGTTTTTATTTTGTTTATATTGGGCATTTTTGTGAGCTACTAAAATATTAGGGTTTTTTGTAATTATGCCATGTGAGGGCTAGGTTTTTGCAGGATTGAGACACATTTTTCAATTATACTTTTGGTGGGTTGCTATGCCCTATTCCTTAAATTATTTTGTGCGGGGGTGTTAGAAAAAACATCAATCTATAATTGATTTTTTAAAATTTTTGTGGTTGCCATTTTATCAGTCAGTACGATTACGTGTACCAAATTTATATATTGCGGTTATGTTTTACAAATTTGTAGAAGAAAACCTAATTAGGTAAAAAAAAAATCAATCATTTTGCATACCATTCCAGGGTGCATAACATGTTAATTTGGTATACAGGTGGTTTAGAGCTGTTTTTTGCGACATGTTGTACTTTACAACAGGACCATGTTCGTTGAGATAAGTTGTTTTTTTTTTATCGTGGCAGTCGCTGAACTGCCTACAAGGTCCTGTCTGTAACCTTAGTTATGGACAGTATGGGTCTTCGATGTGATCTCAGGGTCGCCACAATCGGGCGATCAAGAAGGGAAGATACCCAACTTCCCGGGTATGCATAGTTTGGGATGAGAGACAGCTGCTACTCAAGAATCCTTGTATAACACAGTCCACAGTTTTTGAGTGAAAATTTATTAAAAAAAAATACACTTCTGGTACCACCCCCCACTATTACCGTATTAAATTAGGAATTTCTTAGTCTTTCAGTGGATAGTGCGTTCTGGATAAGTGGTCTATATATGATGTGTAATTATAGCAGCTACGCTGGCATCTTATGTAAGGAAGAATGAGATGTTCCAGTCCCGGATACATCCATGTAATTGTGGTTATGGATACTACTAATTACAGATGCTTATAAATGCCGAGATAGAAGAATCATCTCAAAATATTTACTGGAGACATTTTGTGTGTCCCGTCTCTTGTCCATCCAGCTAGTAACGTGGCCTGATGTAAAGGGGCAAGCTCATACTGCATTGTCTTTGGAAGAGAGTAGGTGGCTTGCTCCCTCCTAAGTAAAACACAAAGATGTCTGTGTCTTCTCCCAAAATGTATTGAACATGTGAATTGTGTAACACAGTGTCATTACCGGAGATCACAAAATTAATTCAGCTTCTAGAAACAAAAAAAAGAGCATAGTTTTAGTATTCTGTTCAGTTGCTGTTTCCGAGAGATTCCCAGTTTCACCAATTGTAATGAGGGAGTTGTTGAGGTAGATGTGCCACTGCTATTCCATATCTAAATGAATTCACTCTTCTTCCAGCACCACCTCAGGCTTCTCACAAGACAAACGGACAAGCTTTTCAGAGAAAATAGTGGACCAGGAGCATTGCAGTGCTACGGATGCTTGGACAGGATTTGGGTGCAAACTGCCTCATTAGCATATGAATAAAATGGGAATTTCTCTGAAAACATAATCGACAGAAATAGTAAATTTATTTCTCTACAACAAGCTGCCAGCAGATTATAATTTTGTTACAATTTATATATCTCCACTTAAAATTTGTACGATTAATGTATTTAAAAGAACTTTTCATGACGGGGCTCCTTAGAATTTTAGTACCGCTCTAGTGACAAGACTACCATGTGTCCTGCAAACACTAAGGTAATGGAGATGTAGGGCAGCCATAACTCATCAATGCTGTGACTGTATTATACTTAGAGCCATGGTTGTGACAACTTCAGGGAACAAAACGTAAACTCAGTCACCCAGTCAGGTCCAATACAACAGCCATGAATCAAGCACAAGGAATCGTTGCCCCAAATCTGCAGCTAAAGATTCCCATTAAAATTAAAGGGCTGTCGTGTTTTATATACCATATTTACTCGTGTATAAGCAGAGTTTTCAGCACCAAAAATGTGACTGAAACTAAACCCACCTGGGTTATACACAAGTCAATAAAAAAAAATTAAACTTACATACTCACCTTCCGAGCCCTGATGCTCGGGCGTGGCTCCTCTTCTGTCTTCTCCGCGATGCTCTGATCCCCGAGCTCCTCTTCTGTTGCTGGTAATAAGCGGCAGAGCGCACGGCCGTGTCTCTGCCGGCTGTTACAGAAACAGAAGTGGAGTGCGGAGATGGAGCATCGCGGAAAAAGACAGAAGAGGAGCCGCGCCGAACGATGGAACCACCCGAAGGGGAGTATGTAAGTTTATTTTTTTTTCTTTTAAGTTCTGGGCAAACTGGGGGCTGGATATACACTACAGGGGCATGGCAGGCTGTTACTCATGGGGCTGGGGCTGTGACAGTACATCCTTCCAGTGCTAATAAGAGAATCCTAAGCGATATGCCAGGGATCCACAATATATAACAAAGTAAGAAATGCCAATTGCCATAACAGCTATACCATATATTTTTTTGTAGAAAGCTCTACCATGCTTACACGTATGATTCCATTCTTATGGCACGCTGGTTTAGATAAATGTTTTCGGATTTTTGTTGGATTTTGGTTATCTATAAAGGAAATCGCAACATCATGAGTAAGGGGATATCAGCTAAGTTATTACATACATACTGATACATACAGATATGGACAATTTTGTAAAGTAGGATTGCCTTAGAGGATCATAGTTGCACAGATGTTAAAAAAGTAGTTCCCAAAAAGAAATACTTACGATCTATTAGTGGGCAATTTTCTCTTTCTGACTTTGTAAACAATGAAGATAAGTCCACATACAAAGACGAGTGCGATCAGAGATCAACCAGAAGATGCGAGGGCCTCGTGTAAAACTGTTTATGAGGGGGAAGAGTAGTATAAGGCATGTGTCATTACAATTTTTGTAATATGTAGACAGTGACTTAAAGAGGACCGTTCACCCCCCAAAAGAAACCCCCAAATATGTCCCCAAATCCTCCCCAAGCCCCTTTTAGCAATGACATTTTTTTAAAAAATTAGGGTGCACAAGTGTTTTAATCGATCCTACCTCTTACCAAATTAGAGGTCAGATCCTCGGATCCTGGCAGTCGCCTAATCATGAGGGGTCGGCGACACACCCCCCCCCCCCCTTTACGTCCCTGTCAGCGGGGACCTATAAGATAGCCGGCAGCAGAGCATATACATGTTATATATATTCATGCAATTCCCGGACAGGGGTCTTTGGAGGGGGGTTGACAGGTCCTCAATCTGAGCCAGCTCTCTATAAAAGCATGATTTGTTGAAAAATAGGGTAAACTAATCTAAAGCGGGATAGTGTCTGCTGCATGAATAGCACCCTATATACATAAATCATATACTGGGAGTTTTTTCTCCCATACATTGAACTAAAGAGAGATCTGATCTGTCACGTTTCTCCATAAATGGGCAGTAGCTTTACGGTACTGAACGTTTATAAGAACTATTTCCAAGGTCTTTGATATGTGTCACCAATGATTGTTCTGATAAAGTACGGAACATTCTCTCTTTTTCTGCAGATGGTATCTCTGGGATTACTGTTTGAGAACTTGAATATTACGGTTGCCACTACATAATATACAGACAATCAGTCTTAAAGAAGAGTGGAAGGGGAGAAAAATGGATGTTGGCCCCTACCAATGAATATTCTGACCTATTCTTAGAAAATTAATTCAAGCATTTAGCCCTATTTTTGCATATGATGGGCAGTAATACATGTTTGGTGACAAAGCTTTTATCATTGAAAACCCTTATGAATTTATCCCAACTAATGTGGTACTCACATGGAACTGGACTTTCAAAGTGTAAAGATACATGATGAAGTCATGCGATCCTTTGGGTCTTGATATGGCATTGTCCTGTATGTCCTGTGTGATTACTGATGTGGATATCAAGTGAGAAGGGAGCAGGAGATCCTTATCTTCTTGGGAATCCATGTAACAAAGTTAGACTCTTTGAGTACAAAAAATATTCTCTTCATGTTCAACGAAACATTTACTAATTCCCTGTATTCAAAACAAAGTACGATTATTTAGCATATGGAGCTTCATAGGTATATGGTTTGTAACTACTATTTTTATAAGTGCTCATCATGGGGAACAAGGAAATCTACCTTTGATTTCATGCATGTGAACCAAAAAATACCTTGAGAATGCTGTAGCTACACTTATGCAGAAATATATCTTTTATCTCCGAGTGAGTGGTTTGCTGAAAAGACTATTTGGAAATTTGAAATGAGCTCAGTCCTCCTGTGTTATCCTCACCCTATCATGCACTGCCCAGCATAAACTGTAAAATACGTCATCATTGTGTTGTCCTGACAGGCAGAAGTAATCAATCGCTGCACCATCCACCACAGCTGCTATGTATGAGTCATTCTAGCTCATATGATTAGTCCTGTCTGGACAGTTCAGAAGCTCCGTGTATGTGCAAGAAATATGTTTTGTATGTCAGCCAGCCTGCACCCAGCTTTCCCAACGGTTCCGAATTTGATAATAGTTTTTTGAGGCAAAACCACTCAGTCAGGATTAACAAGATATGTTTCTGCATCAGGTCGTCCAGCATTCTCAAGGTGGTTGCTGTTACAATATTAAAACAAGTTAGATTTGTTAAGGGGAAGCCTGTTGGGTCTTAGGGTCAAACCATTCATTTTTATTTTTTCATTCTTGTTTCCAAGTCATATTTTTTTAATCAGTATTTTAAAGTTGATGTATAGGTCTTGTTTTTGGTTAGATGAGTTCTAATATTTAAATTAAAGGAATCTACCATCAAAATCCATCATGTAAACCACTAATAGATCCACGGCACCCGTGACTGGGGTATTCATATTTATCTATGTTGCCTGAAAACTCACTTATTCAGGATCACCAACACTACACACATAACGCATGCTCTGCTTCCTCGTGTCCATCTACCCTTCCACATAGATTGTGAGACCATCATGGTCCTCCTCAATGTTTCCTGATCTCGTAGTGATAATTTCATTTGTTGTTGTCTAAATGCAATGTCTTGTGAATCCCTTATTGATTGTAAAGCACCAGGGAATTAATGGTGCCGTTATAATAAATAATAATAAGCTCCACCTTCTAATAAATGTTAAAATTATGTTAACGAGCCTGTGGGGGTCTGGGGGGTGTTACCAGAGCTCCTTTCATGAGTGTATAGCTTCTCAGACACATGCTTCGTCAGTGCATTCCTGTGAAGCTACAATATGGGGGGCTCAGGTAATCCCTAGAGCCCTTCTCAGATTTCACTGATGGTAATGTCCCACAACTTATTTGTCTTTACATCTACCAGCGGGATTCTGACTCTCATTAAAAACACTTTGGAGGGGTCCTGTTATATTAGCGGCGGCTGAGCTGATAGCTCTTGGGTGACGTAGACCTGGAGCGCGTCCGGCTCATTGGACTATTTTTATAAGCTTTTTTTTTTCCAGATGCCCAGTCGTCGGGAAATAACAATGGAGGTCATCCCCCTGATAGACTTACGAGCAAGTACGTTTGGAAATCTACCATCAGTAATTTGATGGTAGATGTCTTGTTCATTATAGAAGGAAGGAGGCCATGGATAACAAACTATAGAGATTACACAGTCCCGGTGCCTGGATCTACAAGTATGTCCTGGTTTGGTAATTTCCTTTAAACAGTCACCCCTGCCCCATGATTAAAAAATGTTCACATGTCCCAAGAGGTTGGGTGTCGAACCGTCAAATTGGCATATCAATAACCAAACCTGAGGCCATGTGAAAAAAATCCTGGACATCCCCCTTAATGGGTAACAATCCCCACCATTCAAGTGGGTCATATCCTCAGCAGCCTCAACTACATACTTCACATATGACATCAGATTCATTACCTTGAGATAATTGATGTGGCGGCTTTGTGGAATACGATGGAAATGGCAGAATTATTCCATAAAAACCAATCTGATGGAGGATAATGAGCTTTTGTGCAGGACAGTCTCTATAGCTGTTGGGTTTCCATTTTTCTTGCAAAAAAAAACATGTTAATGATGTGACGGTCCCCTTGAGATAGGAGTGTCCATCATACAGGGATCGACACATGAAAGGTCCAAGAGATGTCTATAAAGAAGTATGCAGATATATCACCACAGTGTTCAACATACAAAATATAAAAACCTTAAAAAAAAAAGCTTCTACAATCCCTTTCCTAACCAAAGGCCAATGGTTCTTACTTATTGTTACTAAGATTAAATGGCCATTTCATATAATTCCACTTCCACTGCCGAAATTAGACCAGGTAATTCTAGGCGTCCAAAATAAAATCTACGTGGTCATAACTCAATGAAATGTGAGTTTTTTTTTCTTTCCCTGCGTCTTATAAGCTTGTTACCCAAACAGCCTGGGTCTTAGAGACATATATATGAGCCTACAGTAGTTTAAGGAATTTTTTAATGGCCCTAAATGAAACTTTACTAAAGAGGCGTACTGGGGCGTGGAGTAGCCAGAGCTGAGGCTACATGGCCAGGCTACCAACGCCCCAGGAGCCTCTTGCATCCTCCTACCAATCCATCTTTAGCACCAGCTACAAGGAGCTGCACGCACTTGTCTCAGGAAGCTGGTTTGCGCATGTGCGCAGCAGGTGGTGCCTGGTCTCGGCTCCGAAGCTGTAGCTACTGCACATGCACAGCTCCCTCCTCGCCCCTTTCTTTAGAAATAAGGGAGGGGAGGGAATAACGGAAGTTGGAGAGACACTTGGCGTGTGTGAATTGATGGAGAGAAATCGTCTCCTCATTTACCCCTCCAAAGGAATACTCTCAGGTATAATCACAAACAGCGAGCTCTTGCTCACTCCAAGGGTGGAATGAAGGGCATTGAGTTACACAGTGACCCTGATAAAGAGAAAAAACAACTCCTCGTGACTCAGTCTCTAGCAAGGTGCCAGCAAACTTTTCAAAAAATATAATTATTTTAGCTAGACCTGAGCTATAAATTTTACTGAAGACTTCTGTGGGAACCTGTCATTAGGTTTATGGTGAAAACCTGATAAACTGGTATCCCCAAAACCATCCAACGAAAGCATTTCCGATGATTGTATTGGTGGCTGTTGCTAGCTATACGACGACAGCTAGCATACGGCCGCCATAAGTGTGCATGTGCTTTGTGCGGTACAGTGAGCACACACTTGTATGGCCCCAATGGAGAGGGAGGGGTGAGGAGCGCTCGACCCTCACCTCTTAGACGAACCTAGTACACCCAGGTCCTGGCCAGCAAGCATAGGTTTATGTGAAAGAAGCCTAACCACATATAAAATAAACACAAAAAAAACAAGAAATAAGACATTTTTCATATTTGGGCTGCAAAAATTAATGTTAGCGTTAAAATAGTAGCATAGATGTTTATGACCTCCAAACGATGGGAGAAAGAGAAATTTATTCACTCTTGAAAATTAAAAATATAAACTTATACACTGCTGAGATGCAAGGAGACTGAAAGAAAACATTATGATCTGGGCATGTATAGTTACACGTATATTGTATATGACAGCGTTGATAAAACCATGAAAATTGACTGAATATTCAACATACAAGTCTTTAATGCATCAGCCTACAGAAAGTGAACTCTGTATGAGTTATTAAATTCTTTATGTTCTTCCGTTATCCAACTTCTTTATGTTCTTCCAACCCTGGCCTGCTCCTATTATCTCACAGATTGAGCCGTCCCACATAGGTCCAACTGTGCAGTCTTGACCCCAACTTTAGGTCATGCAGTGTCAGATGGCCGCGCCTCCTACGACTCTGCACCCGTACTGGGATAATTCTCCGTTCCACAAATAAAATGCTTTCAATATTCTATCTTCCTTCTTTCGTGTTCTGCTTTGATATTGTATAGTAACATGAATTCCCAGATTTGATGTTTTCTGGACCCAGAAGGGGATATAAGGTCAATATATTAGAATTTTTTATAGATATTCCCTGAACGTACAGGTTCTGGGAGGCTCAAGAAGTGAGTTATAGTTATCACACAAACCCCAGTATGGCACAACACTCTCCCACACCCTGAACAGCTGAAAGACCCCTTAAACTAGACTCAGTGAAACATAATCTTATCAGCCCAGTAGGCCACCACCAGCTTCTTGTTTGATATAAGCCGAAACATAATGGGATTATATCAGGTTAGAAGCCAACCCCAGGGTAACATATATTACCAAAACACGGACTGGGGATCATAGATAGAGATAAAAAGAACAACGCAGTTAAACGTATATATTAATGCAAAGGCACCTAGACAAACATAACAAACATATATATACTGTATATTTATATATATATATATATATATATATATATATATATATATACATACAGTTAGCAGAGTACAAGTACGAGTGTAGAATACAGGTAGCAGCAGTAAGTGAGTTAGTTACTTTGGTTGGGTCAATGGAGATGGATGTCCCCACATAATGATTCCTACTGCCTAAGATGGTACAAATATCTCCAAGGGAAGAACTATGGAAACAAGGGGTGCCTGATTAGGTGACGGCACACCCCTTCACAACCATGGGAGTGCTATAGGAACCCTCTACCTTGGATCATTGGATCAGATCCAGGACTTTGAGGAGTTTAGCTTCTCTATGGGAGTCATAGGGTCAGGGTTCTAGACTCAATGGGGGACATTATCATACGCCGGCACTGTGCTGTAACTGGCGCAGAGGTCCTGATAAATATGTCCCATGGATCAGATGAATCCTTGGATTACCTGAGACCAGACATGATATACCCCATTGAGAAATTATTTATATCTATGTGTCCAAGAATGCTATAACCAATTGAGGTATGAATTACCCTGGCTATGCCAATTCCAAATATGTATTTGCCTTGGGGTGGGGTGGGTTGAGGGAAACTCTAAGGGGAACTTGGAGTCACCAGACACTACAGAGTGTTAGTTGATAGCTACTCCCTCCAAGATCCTAATAAGTCTTTGAAGTGTGTGCCTTCAAGAGATTTCATTCGTTCATTTAAGATAAGGCTAGGAGGAAGTGAGAGAACACTGATGAACCCCGAAAACCTGGCACGTGACCTCTCCTTCCCCCATGTGCAGTAGTTTCTATATTTCATCACACCAGAAGTTTCTTGAAAACACTTCTATAAAATAGGTCAGGGTCATTGGGGGTGTTGGTAGGCAAACAATTCTGTATGATGAGGATATCTACATCTATGGTGCATGATGAGGAAGATGGGTTTAACATATAAGATTATCTCCGTAATATTATAGATAATGGGGCTGATACATGCTGCCTGCCACATCTTCAACATGAACTTGACACTAGTTGAATGCAATCTCCATGTATATTGATAGGCACAGTACCTATCGGTATCAGTAACAGTATCTTACCTTCCTGAGTCTTGAGCGTTCTGGAAACAGACTATGAGCAGGACTGTTATCCCGATAAAAGGTTTAAGCAGCAGAGAAGCTGTCATTGCAGCAACGTGTCACAGATAGAAGTAACTAAACCATAGGCAGCCCCCTCATGTAGTCACTAGTCATTTCCTCAGCGAGTTCCAGCACTCGCTTTCTGCTCTCATCATACAAGAAAGTCACAGTGTATGAAAGGGAAGTGCAGATCAAATACTCAGATTTACATTGCTCAATAACTGCGGCTGGAGGCGACACTATCAGCAACTCGTCAACCGTTAGAAAATGGGAACACTTTCTGTTATTTTTCGTTTTTGCACAAATATTGGATTCTGGATTTTTGCTACAAATATGCATCACGTTTCTATGATCCTGTTTGTAAAAAAGGCAATTGAATGGTTATCTTCAAGGTGTGTGGCATAAGACACAATGGGGTTTGAATTATTTGTTGTTTTTTATGTCCCAGTATGTTAGGTTTTTTTTAGCACAATATTTTTTTTCCTCCTATACTGTGTCCCCCCCCCAAAAAAGGGTCAGAGCAAAGAACTGGTTTGGCTAGGTGAAAGGCCATAAAACATGGGTCAGGAGGAGTATATGCAGTGTTATTTTTGTGGAACCCACCTAAAACTTTTTGCTACAGTCAATTAAATTGAGATTAGAACTTCTGAATTTCAGAGCCAAATGGTGGTTTCTGGAGGGATTATGGGGTTTCTATCATGAACTATTGAGCAGTTTGGGGGACCAGTTACTGCCATTACCTGTGTCGCCCCTGGATTGGGGTTGTGTACTACAAAGCTTTTGATGATGACTAGCGCATAGAGGACATCATATGTGAAGTTAACGTGCTGACTGTTACCCTCATTATCCACAGAGTCATATTCCCATTGCAATTGTATGACTTTCTTGGATCGAAATGTTATGTCTATTTTTAATTGCCTCTTACTTTCTTAAGGATCTTATGCTAATTTATTGGTGTATAGTAGCAAATATGACTAATAAGGTTTTAAATAACCTAAAATACTTAAATAGTAATAGTAAAATAGTAAAATAATTACTATAAAACAGCACGACAGTTCTGATTCTCATTATGTCAGAACCCAGTGCCAAGTTTCCACAATAAACTCACATCCTTCCTTATGCATAATAGTATCATAACGGATGGGAGCTGAGACGAGTCACATGGAGGGGCCCAGTTTGGGCTCAATATAATTTCCCCTTCCACATTTTCTAAACCGCATTTGATTTGCCCACCCAGAGGTTTTCCAAAAGAATAAAATACTCCTCTTCCCATTTTCTAAGTGTATGGAGGAGTATGAACATTTTCACAATATACTCAAAGCGTATGAAATTCCAATAGATGGCTATTATGCAAAAAAATCTTTTCTGCTCCTATTGTCTGTGCTTAAATTGCAAATTTAGACACTTATTGTAATCTTGCATCATGCATTGAACAAGAGGGGCACAACCTTTTATCACCTCCCCGAAACTTCAACCTATAAACCAAGATGGCTTTCAGCCCCTAACAGGCTATGATTTGTGTTACCGTTCCAGGCTATGGCTGCCAGACCCAGCCCGTCAATGTCTCCCAGTCACCTACAGGCTATGGCTTCCAGCCCTCTCCAGGCTATGGCTGCTGTCATCAACTGCATAACTGACTATGGCTCGCGGCTGATCCCAGAGAGGGCTAGGCTGCCGCCACCGGTCCCCAAACAGCCAATGTCTTCCAGTCCCTACCAGAATATGGCTTCCAGCCTTCTCCAGGATGGCTGTTGCATCTCAACTGCATAAATGACTATGGCCGCGCTGGCTGATCCCAGAGCGGGCTATGGCTGCCGCCACCGGTCCCCAAACAGCCAATGTCTTCCAGTCCCCTACCAGGCTATGTCTTCTAGCCCTTTTCCAGGCTATGGCTGCTGTCATCAACGCATAAACGTGGACTATGGCTGCCGCTGCTGATCCCAGAGCGGGCTATGGCTGCCGCCACCGGTCCCCAAACAGCCAATCTTCCAGTCCACACAGGCTATGTCTTCTGCCTTTTCCAGGCTATGGCTGCGTCATCAACTGCATATGACTATGGCTGCCCACTGCTGATCCCAAAGCGGGCAATGGCTGCCGCACCGGTCCCCAAACAGGCTATGGTTTACACTGCTGATCCCAGAGCGGGCTATGGCTGCCGCCACCGGTCCCCAAACAGCCAATGTCTTCCAGTCGCCTACCAGGCTATGGCTTCCAGATCTTTTCCAGGCTATGGCTGCTGTCATCAACTGCATAACTGACTATGGCTGCCGCAACCAGTCCCCACACAGGCGATGGTTGACACTGCTGATCCAAGAGCGGGCTATGGTTGCCGCTATCAGCCCCCTACCAAGGTATGGCTGACACTGCTGAACTCAGGCCGTACCAGCCCCATACCAGGCAATAGTTTGGCCATAGCCTGGCCACACACCAGGCAATATCCAGTGCCACTCACACCAGACCAGGCTGTGGCTGTTGGCCCCCAGACAAGCTTTGGCTGCAGCAACTGCGCTGGTTACTGTGTTCAATACATTTGCAGTTTAATTTTATTTTGGGGAATTTTTTTATTGACTTTTTCATTGAAATATTTCAATAATCTCACATTTATGGTTCCTGTCAATTTGCCCACATTGGATACACTGATTTCCTACACAGGCGCTGTTCGACTTTTCCATTGATTTTCATGTAATTGTATTTTTTGTAGTGTTTTACTGGGTCAGGAATCCTGCTCTCATTCACACCCTGGTTTTGGAAAGTGCTGTCCATTGATGTATTATGTGATTGCCCCTTCAAGTCTTTCAACCCTTCTGCTCATCAGCAACATACACAGGATCCTCCACAGCTCTCAGTATGAACCCTGTTTTTGGTGGTTGTGGTGACAGTGTGACAGCCCTGATCCTTCCAATGGCACTGTGTGCAGGAGTGCTCACTGCCCTAATGAGAGACAGAGCTATCCAACGCTGCAGCTAGCAGTCGCAATAAAAGGTCATCTGACTGGAACTTCAGATGGCTGTACTAAGAAACTGAGCTCTGGGCCGTCAGGTCCACAAGCTGCAGTAGTGAGAGGGCAGAAAAGTTTAATGTGTATTTATACACATAAGACTTTTTTCTAGGAACAAAACTGCTTGTGCAAGCATCTATGATACTTGTACAGGCATTAATGCAACCTCTGTGCCAACTCCTTCACAAATATGGCCTCCATACCCCAGCATTTATATGTGAATTTAAAGGAGTACTCCCATAGGGGACATCTATGGTCCCTATCTTGGGAAATAGGGGCAGATCATTGAGGTATCTCCCATATATCCTGAATATATATGGTATATCCAAAGGATATGTCGACAGAGATGGGAGCAACGTTAACCGAAGACTAAGATTTACTAGACAGTTGTAAAATGCATAAAATTTAATTAAGGTAAGGTAAGACTAAGTAGTCTAAAGATAGACATCCTTAGTATGTTCAGACTGTATAGTGTCATCTGCAGTAGGTTGTGACAATGGTTTGCTTTGTGTCTTTCACAGATGTTTTAAGAAGTGTTTAGTGCAGGAAATAGCACTTCTACATAGGCAGTAACACATACAAATGTAAATCTTATTCTTTTAAAGAACATTTGCCATCAAAATCCATCATGATAAACCAGGGACACTTACTCATAGATCCAGGCACTGTGACTGTGGTAATCTTATATTTGTCCCTCTGCCTATGTAATGTAGCAGCATCAGGAAGAGCAGGGGGAGGGGAGACCTGCTCTGCTCCTTTTTACAGCCTGTGACGCTACAACACGGAGGGGCTCTGGAAACACCCCTATATCCCTTCTGGCTCATTAGCATAATTTTAAAAGTAGATTTCAGAAGGAAGGATGGATAACAAATATAAGATTACCACAGTCACGGTGCCTGGGTCTATGCGTAAGTGTCCCTGGTTTATTATGCTTGATTTTAATGGTAGATTTCCGTTAAGTATATTTGTTTCTGGATAATAAAAGGGAATATCATAAAATGATACATAAAACATAACCCTAGGACACACTGCCAGTATTTAGTAAGGATCTGCCCACTGGACCTCGATTGTTATTGCACCCAAAACATGTACGTGTGCACATAGCCTAACAAAAGTCTTAAAGGGATTTTTAGGATCTATGTCCTAGGTTAATTACATGGAATGGTCAAGGGTGCGACACCCCATCCTACAGATTAGCTGATGAAGGGAGTGGCTGCTTTGGCACAAATAACACTTTTATTCTTCATTATTATCTTCTTAGATCCAGTCAAGGAGACGGCAGAGTGCTTAGATCCAGTCACCAACCCCTCACAGCCGCTGTGGATTATAAAATCTGTCACTACAAGCTATTTTAAAACTCTAGAGAATGCTGGAGCACCTAAAATGTTGGTGCGGGGCTTGTCCCTGGCCAGCTGCATGCTCCAGTATAAAATGTGCGGCAAGAGAGAGTTGGCTAATCCGATGCTCATCAGTGAAGTGCTCATGCATGTTGGAGGATGACTGGCTAGCTGTCTCTTGTCACCACGTACATAATACTTGTGCATGCGCTAGAGTTATAGCTTGTAGTGACATGGATCTTGGACATGGACATGTGGAGGAACTGGTATTATAATCCACAGCGGCTGTGAGCAAGCAGTGGGGCCTGACTGGGTGCTCTCCCTCCTCCTTAACTGGATCTAATAAGATAATGATGGAGAATAAAAGTGCCAAAGCACCAATGCAGAGGACACATGAAGACACCATTACACCACAATTAGTCACCTATGGGGTAATGGTCAGGGCTTATTGTAGGG
Source organism: Engystomops pustulosus (assembly GCA_019512145.1). Taxonomy (NCBI): domain Eukaryota; kingdom Metazoa; phylum Chordata; class Amphibia; order Anura; family Leptodactylidae; genus Engystomops; species Engystomops pustulosus. The sequence continues at coordinate 36,733,156 of CM033641.1, forward strand.
TTTTGTGGTGACAAGTTTCCTTTAATACTGACTAATTTAATAACTGACTTAAAGGGGCTGGCCACTCTTTTCCATTCCACGAATATGAATGTCTGATACAAAAACCCATAATGCTGTAAATTAATAAATACAACAAAACACAGTGTCATTAATCACAAAACACAGCTAAAACTGTTTTCTTTTATGATTAATTTTACGAGCCTTCTAAAGTAGGTTATAGTTATCTCCAAGATGGCTGTCATCTACAACTACCACTCCCATTATCCTGCAGTTCTCAGTAACAGCCCCTCCTCCGATGGCGGCGCCCACCCTATGATGTCAGCAAGCGGCCAACATTATTGTGCGTGCGATGCAGTGCGCAGGGACCTGGAGCCGGATCATCGCAAGAATGAAGAGGACCTGCTCAGCGGCATCGGAAAGGTGAGAACATTTGTTTTTTTTTTTTATAGACTCAAGTATAAGCTGAGTTTTTGTGCTGAAAAACTAGAGATATACTATAATATATTCTAGAGTATACAGGGTAGCTTATATTTTAATAACCCATTTAAATATGAATTATGCTTATTCCCGGGATTTACATTTAATTATAATCCCTGAATGTTCATCAAGTGATACAGCATTCCTGCTACTTACTTTAGTGCAGACTCTGGATCTTTGTATACATGTCTGAGCATTGATGAATAGGAGGGGCTGAAGCAGGAGAGTTATGACGCATCCTGCTCCCTCCACCCTTCCCTCTCCCTGTGTCTGTCAATGAGGCAGCATGTTGAAAACATGGAAAGGCTGAAGTTCTTAAAGGAAGCAAAGACACAGGTACATATAAATGCAGAGACATATATAATGGAATAGATTTATTGAAAAGTGGACAACCCCTTTAATATTGTGAAACCATGTTGTTTAAAAAAAAAAATCTGGTGACAACTATATCTGGATATGCGCAGACAAAAGAAAAGGTGATGTATGGTACAACTTTACTCTCAATAGCATATATACTTTACTATGCAATCATTGCCATGATTTTAATGTGTGTGTGCAGAGACATATGGTGCGGATAATATTATCTGCGCCTTGATCCATCAGGGGATCAGACCAACAGAAAAAAAATATGTCTTTTATAACTTATACAAATATAAGACTTATTTATCTAAATACATCCCAAAATGAAGGCCTGACAGAAGGTCCATTCATATTTATAAGGGAAACTGCTTTACTGTTGTTTGCCTCCTTGGGTGGATCAGGTTCTGGCTCTTGCAATCTGTGCAAATATTTAAAGGGGTTGTCCAAGTTTTAAAATAATCTCTGAGCCGGGATGTGGAGGGGTTTGTAAAAAATAAATGTGTACTCAGCTCGTCCCAGTGTTCCACACTGTGGTCTGCCCCTTTATGTATACAGGGGCACAGAAGCTCAGCTTCGACTACTTCCATGTAGGCGGGCACGCCCACCCGTCCCCTGTACTAGCACTGTTTCGGGTGCTGAGACATGGTGAAGGGTGGACGTGCCCAGCCACCCAGAAGTAGTCGAAGCGGAACTCCTGTGCCCCTGTATACATACAGAGGCACAGCTCCTGGGACACTGGGAGTGCCAGACAAGTACAAGTTGTCTTTTTTTTTAAAGCCTTCCCCAGCCCGGTTCTGAGGGTTTTTTTAAGTTAAAGGGTTTGTACAATGTATCAATGTATGAATCTTATCTCCTATCTACTGAATATAGGATATCCATCTGAGTGGTGGAGTTCCTACTCCTGGGATCCCCACTGTTTAAATTGTAACTCCCTATCTTGTAGAAAGAGATAAGAATAAACCTTGGTACGACCTCTTGAAACTTAATTCAGACCTGTGTCAAATACTTTGTAATCACAGTTTTTTTTTGCCAGTAAAATGACAGAAAGTCAGATGGAAGTCAAGCAGATCCCATTGTTGTCAACATGATTTTTCAATATTCATTTTAAACATCCAGACCAGTGTCTGGCCCACTAGAGCACCAGAGGATCATTTGGTGGGCCCATGCTCTTGACTAATACTGGACTCCAGATACACAGCAGAAGACAAATAATTTGGATATTTGGGGATTATAAGTAATTTTATTTTTGGGGCCATAATATGACATTGGATTCAAAACATCTATAACTGAGAAGTGGAATGGAATAAAAGAGTACATGGTCTAACTGTAACACATCTTTTATGTACAAAACTGCTATTTCTTTTACTACTTCTTTTTTTTTTAATGTTATAAACTCATCATCTCCAACCTGAAAACCCCTGCTGACCCCAAAACTAACTCTATTCCTCAGGAATACATCTCAAATATAGAAAATTTGCATCATTTTAGCTTCTTTCCAGTGTCCCTGTGTACACAGAGAATCGTGGGGCTTGCAGGAGATCCTCCAAAGATAATTCAGCCCTGTCTACTCATTCTCCCTCTTCCTACAGTCCCAAGTAGCGAAGTCAGTATCAAAATATGACTGAAAGCAGAATCTTTTAAGTTGCGTGGAACTGCAGGAAGATTCTTTGAGTCCTGTCTGGTGTGCTGGGGCAATGGCCGGGGTGCCCACAGAAAGGGCTCTGAGTGCCACCTCTGGCACCAGTGCCATAGGTTCGCCACCACTGTCTGCAAGCTCTTGTGTCAACCCCTCATCCTCATAGACTGTAAGCTCGTGTCACCCCCTCATCCTCATAGACTGTAAGCTCTTGTGTCACCCCCTCATCCTCGTAGACTGTAAGCTCGTGTGTCACCCCCTCATCCTCGTAGACTGTAAGCTCTTGTGTCACCCCCTCATCCTCGTAGACTGTAAGATCGTGTGTCACCCCCTCATCCTCGTAGACTGTAAGCTCGTGTGATCAGGGCCCTCACTCCTATTGTTCCATATGACTGTTTGTACTCTGTAATGTAACTATCTTTGTATATGTCCCCTATGATTTGTGAAGTGCTACAGAATTTTTTTTTCTTAATTATTATCCAAAATTTAAGGGGAGTTTAGTGCAAAATGACTGGTAAACAAATATTTCTTCTATCGCTCAAACTCAGCAAAAAAGTCTTCAGTATAAACCCTCTGTGTTCAGCTCCTAAGCAGAGTTATGCATCTCCATGGAAATGCTGCACTAATAGATTGCAGTTATACAGGGCAGGAGACAGGTAAGATAGCAGAGAAGTATGATCTACCTTTACTTGCCTACCATCCATCTATTCCACCATTACCAACTTAACATATCAACGCCTCACTTATTTGACCTGCGCCCATCACTGAAGCATGGACCCAGCAGGATGACTCTGCCTCCCTCGCGGCTTTGTCTTATGGCGGCTTACACTTTCCTCACTGCTCCAGACCGGAGCAGTGAGGTCCACATCTTTTGAGGTTCACATTTACGCCCATTCTCTCTTCGAGTGGCCGAGTGGCTGTAGTATACCGTCTGTCTCTCTCTCTCTCTTTCTATCCTGTGACATTTTAACCATCATTATGGGAGACTTTAACATCCCTATTATCAGTCTCAAGCTCTTGTGTCACGCCCTCATCCTCATAGACTGTAAGCTCTTGTGTCACCCCCTCCTCATAGACTGTAGACTCTTGTCTCACCCCTCATCCTCATAGACTGTAAGCTCTTGTGTCACCCCCTCCTCATAGACTGTAAGCTCTTGTGTCACCCCTCATCCTCATAGACTGTAAGCTCTTGTGTCACCCCCTCCTCATAGACTGTAAGCTCTTGTGTCACCCCCTCATCCTCATAGACTGCAAGCTCTTGTGTCACCCCTCATCCTCATAGACTGTAAGCTCTTGTGTCACCCATCCTCATAGACTGTAAGCTCTTGTGTCACCCCCTCATCCTCATAGACTGTAAGCTCTTGTGTCACCCCTCACCCTCATAGACTGTAAGCTCTTGTGTCACCCCCTCATCCTCATAGACTGTAAGCTCTTGTGTCACCTCCTCATCCTCATAGACTGTAAGCTCTTGTCTCACCCCTCATCCTCATAGACTGTAAGCTCTTGTGTATAAGACTTATTTATCTAAATACATCCCAAAATGAAGGCCTGACAGAGAACTGAGAAGTGGAATGGAATAAAGGAGTGCACGGTCTAACAAAGCCTTTATGTACAAAACTGCTATTTCTTTTACTACTTCTTTTTTTTTTTTTAAATGTTATAAACTCATCATCTCCAACCTGAAGACCCCTGATGACCCCAAAACTAACTCTATTCCTCTATGCCTCAGGAAGAAAACTAGAAGAAAAACCAGCATCAATAAAAAGTAACCTGAAAACAGTTTTTATATTATTGCAGAACATATTCCCCCCTCTAGAGGGTGAAGCGAATCCACTTCTGTTTATGGATGTAAAGCTCCACCCTGCATTGCATTGTGGGAGTTGTAGTTTTTATCTTTTCAGAAATCCTGTACAGAAATGTCTAAGAACTTGAATTTCCTATGTATTTCTGCTATTCCTAGCTGTGATGTGAGACCTCAGCCCTGCAGTAGGAAGTAAAGTGACTTATAGCTTGTATACAGGGTCATGTGTGAATGTGTATGTGACAGGGGATCATTATGATCTCCTAGAAGTGGTGTAACCTGCTTTGTGGGTGTAGATACAATGTATACAGGGGGGTGGCTCTTATTATTGTATGTTGTTACATTGTATCCAGTGCTTCCTCCTCCAGTGACGTCACTGCCGCCCTCCCCTCTGCTGCCTGTGCTGGGAGATCCCTGCATGGAGTTCCCTAGGACTGGAGACAAACAGGCATGGAGCCTGGAGGAAGAAGCTCTCCTCACCCACTGCAGAGCCTGAAGCCTCAGGACACCTCTCCCCCACAGCCACCCTCTGCTGGGCACAGCACTGGCCAGGTACCAGGGCACTGGAGGGTGGGGGGATGTGTTTATCATCTGTCCTCCCATGATGTCTGCACTTTCTGAGCTTTGCTGCCAGTTTATCTCTTCTCTCCTGTGTATACTGTGAGCATGCTGGCACTTGTGGTACTACACGCCTGGCACACTGATAGAACATGGGACTCGACTTCTTTTTGGGTGGGTAAAATGATACTTATTACTGGAGTTGTAAGTCTTTAGAGTGTCAGCACAGGATGTTGTAGATCTTACTAGCTACAGCAAAGGAATGCACAAGTATGTGTCATATAAAAACCTAATATAAATGAATTCTAACCACGTATGTTAGGTTTTTATATGACACATTCTTTTGCATTGGTATTAACTATTATTGGTAATAAAAGTTTTATCTTATGAATTAGCTGTAGCTAGTATGTAGCTAGCCTTGTTGAGATTATATCCCATTCTGGAGATATTTGTTTGTTAATTTACAGTCTGATGACTTGTGGCTACTCTGTATCTCTGTTTATGCAGGTTCTTGTAGTCTCATTGTAGCTACAGATGACCCTTGTAAGATATGGTCCATCACTGATCTTATAGAGAGGGGATCTGTCATCACATTTACACCTACCAGCACTCTGCAGGGCTCTTATCAACATGATGACATCTATGTAGCTATAGCAGACAGACTGATGTTTATTGCAGAGGACAGTTCCATTCCTGGCAAGTGCTTGTATCTTACTTATTAATCCTACCCAGTGCATCCCCCTTTTGCTTTTATTGACATTCCCAACCTTTACCCATGACATTTGACATCTCATTGAATTCTCACTCAAGTGCTGCTCATTCCTGACCTGGCACCTTTGGTGAAGCCCCTGGTGTTGGTGGTAGTTTCACTTAGCAGGGGAAGTACTTTGTTGCAAGTCAGGATCGAGCAATGGATAGGAGTTTTTTTTTTTAAGAAGAATACAAGTGATGTTGGGACAGGCTGGAAGTGTCAATCAGGACAAAGACAGAGGTGATGGTTCCACTCCTCTCATGGCACTTGCCCCCTAACTTGTAAGTAATAAATACATTGTTGTATGCAAGGAAGGGACACAGAGATACATATCTGCCTCTGCTCATTTACTTATACAATAAAGTTTTTGGTAATACCATGTTATTAGTTATATTTAGTTATTGTGCAAATGTGCATGATGACAATTGCTGTGTATCCTCTGACTTAGGCCCCTGGCATAGAAACAGGCTTAATCTGTGGAAATGTATTTTAGCTATATTCTGAAATATAATTAGAAATAATTTATTCCAATGTACTGAATTACGAATCTTTGGCTATCCCTGATCACTCGATCTATGTGACAATATCCAACATTGTGGTGTAAGTGAAGGTTAAAGCTACTACTGTACTACAGGCAGTTCCCTACTTAAGGACACCCGACTTACAGACAGACCCCTCTGCCCAATGTAACCTTTGGTGAAGCTCTCTGGATGCTTTACTATAGTCCCAGACTGCAATGATCAGCTGTAAGGTGTCTGTAATGAAGCTTTATTGATAATCCTTGGTCCAATTACAGCAAAAAATTTTGAAACTCCAGTTGTCACTGGGGCAAAAAAAACATTTGTCTGGAGCTACAATTATAAAATATACAGTTTCGACTTACATACAAATTCAACTTAAGAACAAACCTATGGACCCTATCTTGTACGTAACCCGGGGACTGCCTGTATATACAATTAGAAAGGCCACTTACATTGTGATTGATATTATCCCTCTTCCCTTATTACCCACACACTATATAATAGGGGGATTTATTTTACGCACCCAGTTTTCTTCCCTTTGCCTCTGATGAATATTATTTATGATGGGTGGTGTACATCAGGTGCGTATTCCAATCCTGTGCAGGGATAGCGCCCTCTATGATCTTTTTGTATTGTTGCAAGAAACTGAAAATATATAAGAATTAGTGGCTACAAGAATTGGCCGACAGGGGGCACGTTTATAGCTTGTAGTGATGGAAATACAAAGGTCTGTGTATTTGTGTTGACAAAACAGTCGGAGACTATTTTAGGGGGCTGGGAGCACATTTAGGGATTGTTTGCAGAGGTGTGTATATCAATTTAAAGCGCTACGGAATTTGATGGCGCTATATAAATAAAGATTATTATTATAAATATTTATTATTATTTGTTATTATCACTACATCCCTGCACCAACTGGTGACACAGATATTCTTCACAGTTGCTTTCTGGATCCCACACACGAAAGGGGGCACAGTCCTGTTTAAGGTGTTTATTTTCAAAATTTTAACTTAACCCCTTAGTGACCAAGCTCATTTACACCTTGATGACCAAAGCCTATTTTTTTTTTCAAAACCAACATGTGTCACTTTATCCGGTAATAACTTTAGAACTTTTTAACTAACCTAGGTGGCTTTGGGAATGTTTTTTTTTTTTTTTTTTTTGTGACATGTTGTACATCAAGTTAGTGGACTACAAACAAAATGAAGGTTTGAGTTGGAATTCACTAATATTTATCATTAAAAAATTAATTTAGCCGTAAAATTTACCCACATTTACTGAATAAAAAAGAAAATGCATCTAGGAATATATTGTGCAGTTTCTTCTGAAGAGTAAGTGGACACCCCACATGAGGATGTCAACCGCTGTCAGGGCACGGACATGGGTGTGGAAGGGAAGGAGCTATTGAGCTTTGTAGGGCAGAATAGTTTTCATCTGCCACAATATGTTTGTAGATCCCCTGCGGCCATGTTCACACGTGGCATTTTGGTTGCGTTTTGAAACAAAATCCAAAGGCTCCACCAGCGATCGCACGTTGCGGTAAGATTGCATTTACTTTGCGTTTAGTTAACGTGTTGGAAACACAATGGGGGTCGTTTACTAAGGGCCCGATTCGCGTTTTCCCGACGTGTTATCCGATGGAAATCGGGGGGCGTGGCCGAACGAAAACCCGACGGATTTGGAAAAACCGCCGCCATTTAACAAAAAAGTGTTGCGGGACTCGCGCTTACCTTCACCAGGAATAGACCGGTGAACTTCAGTGCATTTCGGCGGGCCTCAGCGGACTTCAGCGCAGCAGCAACACCTGGTGGACGTCGGAGGAACTGCCTTAGTGAATCCCGGCCGGACCCGAATCCACCGCAGAGAAAGCGCCGCTGTATCGCAAATGGACCGGGTAGCTAAATCTGCCACATTGTTACCAAAATATGTGATCACGAGTGGAGCCTTTGAATTGCGTTTCCAAAATGCCAGGTGTGAACGTGGCCTTGGGTACTACAATCCTTTATCTCAGAGAATTTGTAAACTTTTTATCATGTGGTATAGGGGGCATATAAACCCCTTGTCCCTGATGGGTTTATTCTATTTTACTTTCTGTTTATCACTTTCAAAAATCCATACATTTTTTTTTTTCCATGTACAGAGCTGTATGAGGGCTTGTTTCCTGAATGACAAATTGTACTTCTTAGTGATGGTATTTTATATTCCATCTTGTGTCCTGGGAAGTGGAAATATAATTCAAAATGCAGTGAAATTGTCATCTCTAATATATTCTTTGGTTCGGTACAATCACAGCGATACCAAATTTATACAGATTTTATTAGGTGTTAATAGATTTAATAAATAAAAACCTTTTGTTCGAAAAATAAATTTCTTCATTTTGCTATGTTGCGATTTTGGAACAAATTTTTTTATGTGTTATGAAACTGCAAAAAATTGGCGATTTGGACATTTGAGCGCATTTTTTCCTTATGAAGTTCACCGCCGGGAATAATCGTTTTTATATTTTATAGATTGGGAATTCTGGAATGTGGTGATACCTAATATGTTGTTTAGGACCATTGGCTTCCATAAATTAGATCCCATCAGACCCGAGAGAAGTCCTGCCAAGGGCATCAGCCTAATTTGAATAATTAAAAAAATATTTTCTTCCAAATCTTTAAATTGTGGGCCCCACTCATCGCCCCGCTCATCTCCCCCCTCATATAGTGGGCACTGCTCATCTCCCCCCTCATATAGTGGGCACTGCTCATCTCCTCCCTCATATAGTGGGCACTGCTCATCTCCCCCCCTCATATAGTGTGCCCTCATATAGTGGGCACTGCTCATCTCCCCCCTCATATAGTGGGCACTGCTCATCTCTCCCCTCATATAGTGGGCACTGCTCATCGCCCCCCTCATATCGTGTCCCCCTTATATTGGAGGTGTGGAGCCAAAAGGTGCTGGGGCTTACCAGTGGTTTCTCTGGTTCATTGGTGGGCCAGTCCAACCCTGCTCATGATGCCAACCTAATTCCACATATTGCCAACCTGGATTCCACCTGAAAGGAGTCTACCAGCACCCGAATCATCACACAAAAACTTAAAAGAAATTACCTTTCTTTTTCTCAGCGATCTATATTATCAGTGTTGGCAATAGTGCTTAAAGCTGCAACTCCTCCAGAGTAACCCTGAGCCTCTTGGCTGCTTCTTCTTGTCTAGACTGTCAGTGTAGGTAGAAGGCCATGTCTTGGTAGATTACCAGTTGTGCCCCACTTCTATTGTGCATATAACAATTGCCCCACGCTCGGTGAGATGTTCAGAGCTTGAGCAATGTCTTTTAAAACTTAACCTTGTAATACACTTTACTGCAACTTAATCCCTGAGCTGTCTTGTATATTTCTTGGTTTTCATGATGCAGTTGTTCACTTATGTTCTCTAACAAACCTCTGAGGTTTTCATAAAACAACGGTAATGATACTGAGTAAATAATATAAACTGTATTTACTAATGGTTACATCTAAAGGCAGTTGGACACACTTGATTTTTTAGGACTATCAGCACACTTTTTTTAATTTGCAAAAATGTGGACTTTGAGAATTTTTCTTTTTACTTCAACAAACTGTATATATCAGATATCAACTAAGGGTAAGGCTGTATTCACACAAACTTTGGAGGGACGTATGCACGACTGCAAGCTTGCGACTGTACATACGCCCCCCATAGAAGGCAATGGGTGCATGGAGCGATACGGTGCAGCACTGTACCGCTCTGTACATGGGGAAAAGATCGGACATATCCTATCCTCCCCGTGTTAGGGCGCTGTGCGCCATGCATTGCAATCGAGAGGGGAGGGGTCACCACATCTCCTCTCCATCACGGCGAAAGTATGGGCATATGTTCGTGTGAATGTAGCTGAAAGCTGTAAGTGTGCTTTTTCCTATTCATTACTAATATCGCTTTATTCATACACGCTGTGGAATTCCAGGGGAATAGCACTCGGCACTAGAAGAAAATATTTTCCAGAATTATAATTTAAGAACGACTAAAAGTATTTCCTCATGTGTTCATGTAATTGTATATCTACACGTCTTTAAAGGGGTTGTCTGCAATGATCGTCTTATGAACACCTAAGGAGCTAGGTGTTTGGAAACCCCCTTTAAGGACATGGGCAGACATGCAGTACCTGTGTGGCAATAGATAAATAGTTAGCAGAGCTGGGGGAGGGGGGATATTTCATATGCAAATGAGGTTTCTATTTCCTCCAAATGAGGAAAGTGCACCAACTCTTGTAGAGTACCAGCGCACTTGACGCTGCACCCTTGACTCTGGTCGCTCCTTGACTCTGTTAAGGCTGCTAGCCTGGCCATTCTTAGAACCTCTCCACGCAGGTCGGCCACTGCAAATAAAGACTGGACAGCAGCCATTTTATTAACAAAACAACATACAACAAATTTCTTAATAAATAACTGTATCGGAAAAATGTATAAAATCATCCTATCTCTACCCAGGGAATTGAGGTCCTCGGAGCTACAAACAAACTGCCTACCACCTTTTATTTACCCCTAAGCTCTCCCTCTGGTTCAAGGCCACCAATAATTGCAGATAGCTATTTCCCCTATTTGAAAGCCGGCTCCCCGGGACACCAACCAACAGGAGCCCAAACTGCCACCCCCCAGGCGGCCCAAACTTCCGATTTGTAAAATTCTCCACATATTTTTCACCATCGCTTCACCAACTCCGAAAACCTTTTTACCTCCCTCAATGCCTACAGCTGCTATGCCAAACCCCTAACCCCTAACCCAGCAACAAATTATATATATATATAAAATAGCCGATTTTCCCCTTCAGCCTTAACCGTTCCTAAAAACCCCTCTCACCTGATCGAACACCCCTTAGCTTTTGCTCCCTCCCACCAGGCAGCGCCATGCCGGCCTCTTCTTATTTGTCGATTCGGCCTCTTCTTGACGTATTTGGGACTACCCTTTGAGTACTAAAAACCTTACTTAAATATTAAAGTCTTTTATAGTGCACATGTCCTTACGACCACCACCCAACTTTTTTTTTTTTAAGCATAGGAGCCTTATATCAACTGATAGACTCACTCCCATTATGTTTGTTTTCTTGGGAAGAAAATGTTGCCTTGAACTCCTCACCATGGTGGGCGAATAAAGTAGGGCAGAGGAGCATAAATCATTGATATGTTTGCAGTGTGCATAATGTGTGCAGCCGCAGAGCCTATTTTCCACAACCAGACTATAGAAATTCTTCATCCGGCGCGGTGCATTGTATGTCACAGTATATCACAGTTATTGCTATATATTTATAACAGAATATTAAAATATAGACTTATTGATTCATTAGTGTTTTATCCACTTGCAGGAAATGGGACAATATATAATATTGATTTCTAGCATAGTCTGGGTTTCTTGAAAGATTTATGAGTCTTAAGAGGTAAAAACGAGTTAACATCCATTTATGAAGTTAGTTTTGTTTTCCCTAGGTTATAGATATTCATTGTAAGGGGTTTTCTGACTTTAACTCCTTCAGGCCTAGCAATCTGTTAACGATAACCTAACCCTAGAGTAAATCATCCGTTTCAATAACCCACACACAAAGGTATGATTAAACCACCCTCTAGGGATGCTACCCAACATTGGGTCAAACTGGCTGACAGATTCCTTTGTCAATTGATTATCAAAGCTCATAAAAACCCATTACATTTTGAAGGACCTTATCGATGGAACTTCCTTTGATCTGCCTATATTTTTAGGTACCTTAAAATTGGAGATAACTCCGGCCTAGATTCCTTTTAATGGTAACTGAATGATTTGTCTCAACCCTTTTTATAATCCATATTGATTCCTTCTGTACCTATTGAGACAATGGACGTGTAGAGCTGCACAATCTGGGGGCCACAGGTGAGTGAATAAAACTGTTGGAACATTAAAAATATCCACAGCTAATCTAGAACAATACACAGAGCAACATAGAGAACAATAGACACCACCTTACATTGAATGTAGCCAAGAGGCCAAGGCCGATTCATTTAACTCGCAATGTATCTTTATTGTATTACTTTTTATTCTTCTATTGTCTGTCTGTAAAGCAAACTGTGCAGCATTGATACATTTCTTAGCGGCTTTTGTTCCGTACCACATTCTTCCTGCGTTGTTTTGCTCCGATTCTATACATCGCTCTTTGTCAGTGCTAGTATATTTTTATGTGAAGTCGCAAACCCATGGAAAATACAATATTTCAGAGTCATTCTCATCTTCAGTAGAATCTCTACTACATATTTCATGAAGAAGACTTTGCTTTTTTTGTTTTCCTGCTGTGGAAAAACCGTCAATGATAAATGGGCAGTGTGACGCCACCCGTAGATGGACTATTGATTAGAATGGAAAACTTTTGACCTCAATGATGCCATATGAGACCATTAAGATGATTAATATTTAGGCGGAAGCCCAACATTTACTAAATGCAGAATATTTCTTACAATATTCTTAAATGCTTCCTGTTTGACATCTTTCTGATGGTTTATGATGAAGCATATTGCTAGGTGCTGCCGGGCTCCACAAGGGTCACATCTTCCTCTTAAGTAGGAAATGAGTATTTTCTGGAAGTCTTCGGCTCCAGATATAGCTGCGGCATTCGACTTATATGTGACTTCTTTGTGTAAAACTGTCACATGCGTTTGTATAATTCTTAGTGGTATGAAAGCATAATTAGCATATTTTTTACACTACATTTTACAATATAATGTATGATTTAAGTTCCTACTTATGGCACTGGGCCGTTTTAGAGCCATAACGTGACCTATTAGGCATTTGCACCGCGCACACCACTATATAGTAGAAAGGTGTTCTCCTGAAATTATCATATTAATTATAATTTTGGGAATGAAAGTGGTAAAATAAATATATAGTTCAAATCTGAGGAGCTGATTTTCCGGGGCAGGAGATGCATCTAATTAATTAAAACCCACTAACAATAACTTGGCGTCAAACCCACTACCTTCCCGCTTTTACCAAATTTGCATGAATTTACCTTGTAACAATTAAAGGGCACCCTCAACCAGGATGCAAGACTGTATGCAAATGAGCCTGAGGGGCTCCAGGCTCCATAGATGTTAATGGAGCCTGAAGCCCCTCAAGCTCATTTGCATACAGTCTTTCATCCTGGTGGTAGATGCCCTTTAAATTATTGTTTTCTGTTCTCCTGTTCCTATAGTTTCTTTTTTTTTTTTTTTTACACTTTTTCCGACGTAGTTATCTGAGATAAAGCAAAAAAAAAATCGTGTTGTTCTTTGCCATAGAAGACATTCAATAAATGCACTTTTTTGTTTGTATTAACCTTCTGACACTGTGTTTTATGCATGAATAACTGGAAGATAAAAAATTATTCAGAAATCTACATATATGAACATATTACAGACCAATGTAACCATAGAGATAATCATCCTCTATTTTTTTTTTTTTTTTTAAATCAGTTTTTATCTCTACTGCTGGTTGGTTGCAGCAGCTACATTTTGTAGTTTGTTGTAGTGGTGTTTTCTGTATATACATCACCTTCACTAAATATTCATTGTTTCTGGATAACATATTTATACAGGAAAACGGATCCGTCACTGGAAACTTCAAGCCCCTGATGTAAATGGTGTAACAACCCCTTCCCACCCTCCATATTTACATGTAATTTATTAGTACTAGGAAGTGTCCACATATGTGAGAAACTATTGGGCACCAGTTTTCATACGTAACTGAAAGGAACACTCCACTCAAAGCGGATTCATTGAGTTATACATTGTGCAAGGCCTGAAGGGAGGAGCACAGCGCTAGGTACTAGGAATATATTAGAAATGCGTCCTCCCTTCGGGCCTTGCACCATGTATTATTCAATGAATTAGCTGTGACTGGAGTTTTCCTCTAAAGGAAATATATCATCAACATCAAACAGGATAAACCAGGGACACTTTCTCATAGATCCAGGCACTGTGACTGTGGTAATCTTCTTATATTTGATATCCATGTGCTCCTTCCTTCTAAAATCAGCTTTCAAAATTATACTAATGAGACTGTAGGGCTCCTGTGGATGTTGCCAGAGCTCCTCCTTGCTTCAGCTTCACAGGCTGTTACACTATCTCCCGTTCCCCTCAGCACTTTCCCCTTCCTCTGCTCCGTGCACAGTGTATCAGCCCGTGCAGCTGCAGCACGGAGATGCTCTGGCAAAATTTTAGTAGATTTTAAAAGGGAGAAGGCCATGGATAAGAAATAGAACACGATTACCACAGTCACAGTTCCTGGGTCTATGGCTAAGTGACTCTAGTTTATTATGATAGATTTCCTTTTATCCTATACAGTAGATGAAGTCTAAAGGGTTATATTCAGCCTGGTGTATAGTGGCCGTGCTACAGAATTGCACTGCAGCTCCTATCACCTGTGCACAGGTCATCAGAGCGAAAATGGATAAGGGGCCAAAGAACCCATTTAAAGTAACATTCAGAATAATAATGTAAACTCAGCCCATTAGTAATATAATGTACTTTGCTTTAATATGAACACTGGCTTTTATGTTTTTTCTGTAAATCCAGTTGTTATAGCAGTGATTTTGACTGGTCCTGCAGTGGTCTGTATATGGCCTTCACTTGGCGCTCGTCCCATTGCATGTAGTAATGAGTAACATTGATCTGGTCCATTATGCTGAAATATTCATTAAGTGTCCATTTAGATGTAAACAAGTCTGGCAGACAGTGAGAAGAAGACTCTCCATGTGCCTGGTATCATCCTCATCCCTTGTATTTGTCAATGTTCATAATGCGGACGGAACATAATTGTTGGTGCATTTTGAGCTTTTGTGGCCGGAGAAGATGCATTGTGTGAATGGTGCTGTCATTTGTGGGTATGGAGAAGGGGGAGGTGTTGAGCATCTGAAAGACTTTCATGAACGCTGTCAGTGTCTTTGAAAGCAAATAGTCACAGACACAGGAAGAATGCGGTGGAAAGTGCTGTGCTTTTTAGATTTTCATGTTGGAGGCACATAGGCTGCATCTCCTCATCCGACATCTGCAGGACTTCAAGGAGGATGGTTGGCTTCTAGCATCCAAGGAATTTTCTCGTTGTCCTCGGATCTTGTGTTCCCTTCCTTCTGTCAGGGTGACTATGTAGATCTTGGGTGTGCAGCGTGGGTTTTTTATTCCTCCCCTAGTTGCCTAGACAATCATTTGCTCTCCAGGAGAATGTCTGGCTCCCGCAAGGACTTTGATGTGAAGCAGATACTAAAAATCAGATGGAGGTGGTTTGGCCACCAGGCAGCACCTGTCATTGCAGCCCAGCAAGGAGACTTTCTGAGTAGTCCTCAGAGCCCGGTAACTGGGGACGGAAAGTTGTTGGACTCAAGTAACCTCCCTCTACCCATCGAATACAGGACATCCAGCAACCAGGGCTTCCAAAATTTACCTCCCTGCACCATGGCATCTGCAGCCGAGCATATTCCTCCCTCAGCTGAGCTTGGATCAGGTGCCTCCGAATCAGGACTTTGGCTTAACAAACCAGAAACTGAAGATGGTGTCAGCGAGGAAGATATTGAGTCTGAGAGCAGTTCATGCAGGTCAGGATCACATTTTGGTTATTAGCCATATGATGGAGGTCCCAAAGGGAGGAAGCATTGGCCATTTATATCCATTTATCTTTCACATTTTTTTTTTTTGCGCTATCCATTAAAATGTCATACAAAGGACAAATAGCTGCTCAGCAGTGATAGTTTTTATATTGTAGTACAAATCATGTAGTACATTATAAATAAAAAATGTATATGTTCCTAGAGACTTTAAAGATAATCTAAAGTTGAATGAAAAAAAATGTTTTATTTTAGTGTTTTTTTTTTTCTTTTTATTTGTCCTAAATATAGACACGTATTTTTATGTATATTTTTTATGTTTTGCATTGGGAGGTTTTATATAGTTCTACACTTTCTTCAAGGCACTAAAGTTTGTGTAGATGTAATCTGTAGATTACTATATTTTTTGCTGTCTTTTATCTATGGACACTGCAAAATTTGGGGATGCTGTAAGTGAGGCGCTGTATCTGGAGGCACTGGGCAGCACAACCAGGAGCAGTACAGGAGCAAATTGGGTATCAATTACCTAAAAAATCGGTATAAAACACGTTTATTTTCTATGTGTTTTTAGTGTAGTTTGTGCAAACTATTCGAAAAATGTGAATGTGTTTTTAATACAGGCAGTCCCCGGGTTACGTACAAGATAGGGTCCAGAGGTTTGTTCTTAAGTTGAATTTGTATGTAAGTCTAAACTGTATATTTTATAATTGTAGCTCCAGACAAAAACATTTTTGTCCCAGTGACAATTGGAGTTTAAACATTTTTTTGCTGTAATGGGACCAAGGATTATCAATAGAGCTTCATTACAGACACCTTACAGCTCATCATTGCAGTCTGGGACTATAGTAACATCCAGAGACTTCACCAGAGGTCAGAGGGGTCTGTCTGTAACTATGGATTGTCTGTAAGTCGGGTGTCCTTAAGTAGGGGTCCGCCTGTAATCATAAATCAGGGTAGATTATCCACAATCTTCAAAAACTAATCAAACAAAGAAGCATTGACCCTTTTGGTGCATAAATGAATAAACTCTTTATTTTTATATGATACCACAAAAGACATGTATAATCGAATATGACTCTCTGATAACATTGAGGAATTATCCATTATCCCCAATACTGTACTTAATTTATGGAAACAGCTATGCCAACAATGCTGCCCTGCTTTAATAGTGGAATCTGATTGTAAGGGTAGAGGTTGTATAATAGCAGCAGATCAGGTTGTTGCTGTCTATGAAATTTTCTAATATTCTCTGTGGCTCTTTTAATGTCCAAGATCAATTTCTAGTTGTATTTTCTAAATTATTACATCTCTTGGGATTAAATGTTTAATTAGATTCTATGCTAATAAATGAAATTCAAGGGCAAATCGCATGTTACATTGATATCTGTATAGGAAACATTGGGTTGTGGTACAAAAACAGGTCCAGGATGTCTTCTATTTATGGAAGTGCCTTTATACTTGAGAACAGTTCCTGGAAGAGACTACTAAGACACGCTGGAGTAAAGATCCCATGAGCTTTCCTGCATGCCTAACAATGGGGGCAGCTTAGAGCTCATTCCCAATCAAACTTTTGGGCACCGGTTTCTTATTGCATAATATCCCATTCAAATGACATTGCTTAAATTTCTATCTTCCTGCCAAACTTTTTATAGACTTTATTTAGCTATAGATAGTTTTATGCAGATTCCTTTTACACTCTTGTGTATACAGACAATCACTGACTTAAAGGGCACTTACCACCACAAATCTACCTATAAAGGTAGATGGCGTTGCAGAGAATATGACGTCGGCACGCGGCTGACGTCATATTCTGTGAGCCGCCAGTGCTCAATGAGCCGTCACCGCCGGCCGGAGTGAAGCAGCGGAGCTTCGGTGGATCGCGGGAAAGGTGAGAAGCTGTTGTATTAATTTAATGTGCCAAGCAGGCTGGCTATATAGAGGGGGAGGCGGCAGGATGTATACTGGGGGGCCGCCAGGCTGCACACTTGGGGGGCCGCCAGGCTGTATAATTGCAACAGTTTTCCTGCTATATACCTGCATGTCATAAGAATTTAAATAAAAAAAGGACCATGTTAAATTCAAATCTGTTTTTTTTTTAAATTTTTACCGGTGTTTTGTATGCGTTGGAAAAGGGGTAGTCTTATACGGTGAATATATCTTAAACTCTATATTTTAACAGGAAAGTAGGGGGTTCGTCTTATACACCAGGTCGTCTTATACGCCGGAATATACGGTAGTTATTGTTGGACATGAGGTAGCAGGGGTTACAGGTAGGAGGTTGCATTTATGCATTCAAAAACACAAGACCGGTGGGGAACCCACAATCTGTACATGGCCCAGAGCCCATGGTAGCCTTAGGCCGGTGCCACACGTAGCGCTTTGTCTGCGCTTGCAAACACAAACGCAGACTAAGTCGCGCCCACCGGGGCGGGCCTGCGATCAGGAACGAGCCGCCGGTGTTTTTAACGCGAAACACCGGCAGCTTGTTCCGATCGCAGGCGTTTGCAAGCACAGACAAAGCGCTATGTGTGGTGCCGGCCTTAGGGTGATGGCACACGTGGCGTTTTTGGCCGCTTTTAAAGGAAACCTACCACCACAAATCTATCTATAAAGGTAGATTGGGGGGTAGGTGGATCAATGGGACGTGAGGATAGCCCTTTTAAGGGCTAATCCTCACGTCCCCACACTTTTTGGATAACTTTTATTAGACATATATTCAAATTTACTTATGCGGCTACTGGGGCGTGGAGTAGCCGCCATGGATTTTTCTTTTACGCCTCCCATCCAACATCTTACCTAGTGTTTGGGTGGTATTTTAGTACACTCTGTTATCCTTTAACTGTGAAAACTACATCTCCCATTATCAAGACACCCCTGATCCTAGGCATTAGTCAACTTTTTACTATGAGAACTGTCAATCTGTGGAATAGCCTGCCTCAGGCGCTGGTCACAGCAGGGACAGCGGAGAGCTTCAAGAAGGGTCTAGATGCCTTTTTACACCTAAATAACATTGATTGTTATGCTATATAGGATTGTTTCCCCTAAATCCCTTCCTCAACCAATCCCTACCCTTCCTACTCACCCATCTTCGGCGGATGCGCAGAAGAGCAGGCCCGCGCCTGCGCGGTCACTGCTCCGAAACAGGCGCGGGTCTGCTCTTCTGCGCATGCGCAGACGGCAGGATCGCCGGACGAGGGCGCGCAGCTACGCGGAGCTGCGTGCCGAAGATGGGTGAGTAGGAGGGGAAAAGAGGCTACCGGGGCGTGGAGTAGCCGCCTCGTGTAACCTCAGATGCGGCTACTCCACGCCCAAGTAGCCACATAAGTAAATTTGAATATATCTAATAAAAGTTATCAAAAAAGTGTGGGGACGTGAGGATTAGCCCTTAAAAAGGCTATCCTCACGTCCCATTGATCCACCTACCACCGAATCTACCGTTATAGGTAGATTTGTGGTGGTAGGTTCCCTTTAACACCCAAGTGTGAAACTGAAAAGAATTTTACAAGGGAGGGAATAACCAGGGTGCTGTCGTGGTTCAAGGAAACACAATTACCGGTGAGTAATTACCGGTTTCCCCCTCTCACCACGACAGCACCCAACCAGAGAGAATAACATAGACAAAAAATTTAGGGAGGGATTACTGAAGAAAGAACCCTTCGCCCAAAGGAAAGCTCCTGTGCACCTACTACGTTCAGCCTATAGTGTCTATAGAAAGTGTGAGGAGAAGACCAGGTGGCAGCCTGACAAATCTGATTAACCGATACCTCTCTGAATTCTGCCCATGAGGAAGAGACTGCTCTGGTAGAATGGGCTTTTAGACCCTCTGGTATCGGCTGGCCTGCTGCTACATAAGCGGAGCTAATAGCTTGCCTGATCCACCTGGCTATAACTATCCCATTGATCCACCTACCACCCAATCTACCTTTATAGGTAGATTTGTGGTGGTAGGTTCCCTTTAAGGACGGCCAACTTACAGACGACCCCTAGCAATAGACGGACCTTTCTGCCCACTATGACATCTAGTGAATCTCTCTGGATGACCGAAAAATACTTTGCTTGCAGCTCCACTTACAAAATATATAGTTCCAACTTACATACAAATTCAACTTAAGAACAGACCTTCCGCACCTATCCTGTACATAACCCTGTATAGTTTGTGTAAACCTTCTGCCATGGTAGATCACGGTAAAGCATTCAGGATTTTGTTTTGGATATTTAGATGCAGCATCACAGAATTTTGGTCTCCCACAGTAGCTCATTGGTGCCAGTGGTGTCTCACTTGTCAGTTATTGTCAACTATGTGAAGTGTATGGCCAGCTTACATTAGTATGTATACTCCTGTAGGGTACAGTATGTGAATAGGACCCTAGAAGACTGGGCACATCTACATTACGTGGGCTTTAAGCTGAATTATCAGAGGAAGGAAGGATTAAAGGTAAACCTAATTGGTTAGTCCGGGTACTATGATGCGTAACTAAGCCATGTTATGTAATCGTATGTTCGATTATGCTTATATTATATATGGTCAGGACATGTTGGGCGTCATAGTTCTTCAGCTACTACAAAATTATAAATTGTAGATTTTGTATAGTCTAATCCAGAACGCCAATCTACTACTTGGCTGTCTTGTTTAGGATTTTTGGAAATGTGGTCAGAGTATTTTCGGACAAGACCGGTCTTTTAAGTGAAAGAACAAAATGAAGTACTGAAGAATACTGGTTGCAAATGTAACCACATTGTTACACATTGTTACATTTACATTGTTACAATCTGTGGGTGTATAATGTGAATTTGTCTTGGAGCTTCCTTAGCAAAACTGCATTGCTCATTCCAAATTGTGTGAATTATATGAAATATTGCACGTATACATAGGTTTACCATAACTATAGTTTGCAAGATCCTGCATGTCAATTTTGTCAATTCTGAATGTTACTTTGCAGTATTCTAATGCTTTGGTTATCAATAATACATGTTTTCTGGTCTTATTAGTAGAAAAATAAGCAATATACCATAGGTTATGATTGTGTAATATCAGCATTGATCATATTTTAATAATACCATATGCCACTACCATATATCACGTACAGTGTTGTTACTTGATAACAGGAAAGGAAAATTAAATAAATTTCCTAAATACTCTTATGGTCATGGTTTTAAAATATAAATTGTATTTGTACAGTGTTCTACCAATATGTATTGAAACTCTACATAGAATGTTAAAACTATTAAGAAAAAAACTTGGATCACAGGAAAAAGTATCTGCAAAACTGTGGACAGTGTTAAGGATTGGCCCTGCAATTCTATGTAACCATTCCATGTGTGTTTAGTAGCAGCAGGACTGTGAAACTTAATCCATGCTGTAGGATTGAAGCGTTCAAGCACAGTGGTTTACAGTTTACTGCAGCATTATCTAAGAGCACAGCATTAAGAGCACAGCAGTGTGAGGAAATGGAACATAAATTAATTGTAACCCTTAAAATGCTCACAACGTTTGACTGACCTGTACCACTCAATTTGGGTTTTTCCTATTATGCAAAAATACCCAATGGAAATTCAGGAAATGCTCACTTTATGCCACTTTACCTTTCTTTTTCATTCCCTCGCACTGATTTCTGCTGACATGGACCATCTGGACCTCTAGTAGTATATTCTTGCTCGTAGCCACATGCATTCTTTTTAATCATTTTCTGATACCAACATTACCCACAAATAGAGATGAGCAGACCTAAACTTTAGGTTCAGTGTCCTCTGTTCAGAAGCTTGGCCTAGCCCGGACATGTTGCTTGATTGGCTGCAGAGCAGCCAAATCGGGTAGCTTTACATCTCTAGCAACTAGACATGGCTGTGATTGGCCATGTGACACTAGGTGGACATACCTGTCCAATCAAAGCCAAGCCTAGTTGCTAGGGGCGTAAAGCTGCCAGATTCATCAAGGAACATGTCTTGGCATACACAGAACCTCCGATTGGAGGACGCCAAACCTAAAGTTTGCGTCTGTTCATCAGGGGCGTAACTTGAGGGGGTGCAGAGGTTGTGATCGCACCTGGGCCCAAGAGGATTAGGGGGCCCTTATGGTGTCAGATTCCCATATGAGAAGACTATTACTATAAACCATACATTATAGTCGGGGGCCTGGTACAGACTTTGCACTGGGCCCATCAGCTTCTAGTTACGCCACTGCTGTTCATCTCTACCCACACTATCAGAATTGATCTTTCACATCAAGTTCCATCTAGAAATAGACAGATTGGAAGCGAAATTAATTAGGGACCAACGTACCCAGTCTTTTTTCCATAAATGGCGGAAATTCCTAACAAAAGTTTCATAACATACCTTGCTACCATAATTCAAATTCCCTCTAGGCAGGTTATGAGTGCCATCGCAAACCTCGCACATGCTTTTTCCGACTACAACAGAAGCCCCTTCGCCAGTCCCATTAGACTCCAGTCTTCTGTCATCTCCACAAGCCCCCTCTATTTTTATTCATGTCTCTATTTAATGATCTAATATGTGTGTTGTGTGTAATTTCAGTTGTTGACACTATTTCTAAAAGATGCATATTGCGCCTAATTTCACGTAAAGGACTTCTACCACCAGGATGAAGGATTGTATGCAAATGAGCATGAGGGTCTCCAGGCTCCATAGGTGTTAATGGAGCCTAGAGCCCCTCAAGCTCATTTGTATACAATCCTTCATCCTGGTGGTAGATGCCCTTTAAATTATTTTTTTCTGTTCTCAAGTTCCATAGGTGTTAATGGAGCCTGGAGCCCATGAGGCTCATTTTGCATATAGTCTTTCATCCTGGTGGTAGATCTCTTTTAAGGGGGGAAATTGAAAGTGGTGTCTTCTCTTATTTTCATGAGTTGTCCTACAACATTCCTTGTGTATATGCATTAATTCCATTGTCTTTGCAAATATTGTGCGGTATTGTAACACTTTTGACTAATAAAAAATGAAGACAAATTCTTCAGGAAGTAAAGATAGAGGATTTCTATAGAATAACAGCAAACAGAGAAATCGAAAACCGTGAACAATTAATATGGAAAATATATTGGAAAAATGTATAACTTTTCATTATACAAACAATAACATCAGTTTGCTGGAATGGGACTTCCACTTTAACACAGAACACAACAAATTCTGATATTATTTCTGCAATCCATAACAATGAAAGTTTGTTACTAGTTCGTTTACAGAGGTATTTCAGTATATGACCAAGTATGGGATGTCTGATGTTTTCACTGGGATGGAAGATTTCTATTTATATTCCCATTGTATTGTTCTTTTTTTTTTTTTTGTTTCGTTTTATGTCTGGTTGAGTTCATTTTTATATTCACACGACCTTGATGAAGAAACTTGTTCAGAATCTATTGTACCACCATACTATACATAGATTTCAAGTTTGTGATAAAAGCATATGTGCTGGTGATTTAGTAGAAAGGAAATATGTCCTCATAAACCACTTTTTTATGTTATGCTTTTTGTGTTTGTTTGTTTTTTTTCTATAATATATAAATTTAAAATCCTAAAATCATGCAGTTTTTTACACTGCTACCCTTTAGGCTGAACATTGCTAAACCCAATGCATTGTCCATATCATGCCCCATAACATGTATTGATTATAATACTGGTCTCCTCATATGGGGTAGAGTCGGGAAGTAAGAGTTCTCCTTACAGAGACTGACAATTAAGGCCACCATGTAAGCGTAAGAGTCTTAAAGCGTAAGAGTCTTATAGGCATGGATGCTTCACTAGGGGAATTCTGGGAAAGTATGTAAAGTTTTCCAGAATGGGATAAGGAAAACCGTGCCTCTTTTAGCTACCTTGTAAGGCAGCTCCCTTCACATGAGGCATATGACATGATGCGGGATTAAAACCAAACCAGTATATCTATTTCAGAAGGAACAGACTGCCAACAGTAGACAGCACTGTTTTGACCTGGTTGGGACTTCTCAGAACAGCGTAGGGAACTGGTTTGGCTGAGTGAGAGGATATTTTACCACATGGGTAAGAGGCATGTTAACTAATCCTCCTAGTGCAACTACACCCACTGATCTTGCACAAGTTACACCCCTGAGTTTGACACTTCCTGTTCTGTAAAGATCACCTTTTAGGCATTCCACACATCATCATCATCACAAACAGATTTCTTCAGAAAAACTTCACAGTGACCTATGCACAAGCCTCTACACTCTCTTATGGAAGAGGGCCTCTACACTTTCTTATGGAAGAGAGCCTCTACACTCTCTTATGGAAGAGGGCCTCTACACTCTCTTATGGAAGAGGGCCTCTACACTCTCTTATGGAGAGGGCCTCTACACTCTCTTATGAAGAGGGCCTCTTACACTCTCTTAGGAGAGGGCTCTAACTCTCTATGGAAGAGGGCCTTACACTCTCTTATGGAAGAGGGCCTCTACACTCTCTTATGGAAGAGGGCCTCTACATCTCTTATGGAAGACGGCCTCTACCATCTCTTATGGAAGAAGGACGCCTCTACACTCTCTATGGCAGAGAGCCTCTACTCTCTTATGGAAGAGAGCCTCTACACTCTCTTGGGATGAAGAGAGCCTCTACACTCTCTTGTGGAAGCAGCCTCTAACTCTCTTTTGGAAGACAGCCTCTACACTCTCTTGGAAGACAGCCTCTACACTCTCTGTGGAAGACAGCCTCTACACTCTCTTGTGGAAGACAGCCTCTACACTCTCTTGTGGAAGAGAGCCTCTACACTCTCTTATGGAAGACAGCCTCTACACTCTCTTGTGGAAGACAGCCTCTACACTCTCTTATGGAAGACAGCCTCTACACTCTCTTGTGGAAGACAGCCTCTACACTCTCTTGTGGAAGACAGCCTCTACACTCTCTTGTGGAAGAGAGCCTCTACACTCTCTTATGGAAGACAGCCTCTACACTCTCTTGTGGAAGACGGCCTCTACACTCTCTTGTGGAAGACGGCCTCTCTACACTCTCTTATGGAAGAAGAGAGCCTCTACACATTTATGGAAAGAGGCCTCTACACTCTCTATGGAAGAGGGCACTCTACACTCTCTTATGGAAAGAGGGCCTCTACACTCTCTCTTATGGAAGAGGGCCTCTACACTCTCTTATGGAAGAGGGCTCTACACTCTCTTATGGAAGAGGGCCTCTACACTCTCTTATGGAAGAGAGCCTCTACACTCTCTTATGGAAGAGGGCCTCTACACTCTCTAATGGAAGAGGGCCTCTACACTCTCTTATGGAAGAGGGCCTCTACACTCTCTTATGGAAGAGGGCCTCTACACTCTCTAGGAAGACGGCCTCTACAACTCCTCCTTATGGAAGAGAGCCTCTACACTCTCTTATGAAGAGAGCCTCTACACTCTCTTGTGGAAGAGAGCCTCTACCTCTCTCTTGTGTAAGACAGCCTCTACACTCTCTTGTGGAAGACAGCCTCTACACTCTCTTATGGAAGACAGCCTCTACACTCTCTTGTGGAAGACACCTCTACCTCTCTTGTGGAAGACAGCCTCTACATCTCTGTGGAAGAGAGCCTCTACACTCTCTTATGAAGACATACACCTCTTGTAGACACCTCTACCCTCCTCTTATGGAAGACAGCCTCTACACTCTCTTGTGAAGACAGCCTCTACACTCTCTTGTGGAAGACAAGCCTCTACACTCTCTTGTGGAGAGAGCCTCTACACACTCTCTTATGGAAACAGCCTCTACACTCTCTTGTGGAAGACGGCCTCTACACTCTCTGTTGGAAGACGGCCCTCTACACCTCTTATGGAGAAGCTCTACACTTCTTATGGAAGAGAGCCTCTACCTTCTTATGGAAGAGTGCCTCTACACTCTCAATGGAAGAGGGCCTCTACACTTCTCTTATGGAAGAGGGCCTCTACACTCTCTTATGGAAGAGGGCCTCTACACTCTCTTATGGAAGAGGGCCTCTACACTCTCTTATGGAAGAGGGCCTCTACACTCTCTTATGGAAGAGGGCCTCTACACTCTTATGGAAGAGGGCCTCTACACTCTCTTGGAAGACGGCCTCTACACTCTCTTATGTGGAAGAGGGCCTCTACACTCTCTTTGTTGGAAGAGAGCCTCTACACTCTCTCTGTGGAGAGAGCCTCTACAACTCTCTTGTGGAAAGAACAGCCTCTACACTCTCTTGTGGAAGACAGCCTCTACACTCTCTTGTGGAAGACAGCCTCTACACTCTCTTGTGGAAGAGAGCCTCTACACTCTCTTGTGGAAGACGGCCTCTACACTCTCTTGTGGAAGACGGCCTCTACACTCTCTTGTGGAAGAGGCCCGCTGCAACTCTCGTGTATGGAAGAGGGCCTCGTCTGCACTCTCTTTGGAAGAGGGCCTCTGCACTCTCTCTATGGAAATGGCCTCTCCCTACCTTATGGAAGACCTCTCACCCTTATGGAAGAGGCCTCGCCTGCTCTTATGGAGGGCCTCTGCACTCTCTTATGGAAGAGGGCCTCTCACTCTCTTATGGAAGAGGGCCTCTCCACTCTCTTATGGAGAGGGCCTCTCACTCTCTTATGGAAGAGGGCCTCTCACTCTCTTATGGACGAGGCCTCTCCTCTCTATGGAAGACGGCACTCACTCTCTTATGGAGAGGGCCTCTCACTCTCTTATGGAAAGGGCCTCTACACTCTCTTATGGAAGAGGGCTTCTACACTCTCTTATGGAGAGGCTCATACTCTCTATGTGAAGAGGGCCTCTACACTCCTATGGAAGAAGGGCCTCTACACTCTCTTATGGAGAGGGCATCTCCACTCTCTTATGAGAGAGGGCCTCTCACTCTCTTATGGAAGAGGCCTCTCATCTCTTATGGAAGAGGGCCTACAGCTCCTCATCTTATGGAAAGGGCCTCTACACTCTTCTTGGAGAGGGCCTCGTACACTCTCTTATGGAAGACGGCCTCTGCCTCTCTTACTGGAAGACGGCCTCTGCACTCTTTGCATCTTATTGAAGATTACGCCCTCATGCGATGCACGCCTCTCATGGAACCGGCACATCTTGTGCATCTCCTCGTTAATGGAACTTACGGCCTCTGCGACTCTTTCAATATACCCTTCCAGGTGCCTACTGCTATAAAATGAAAAAAACTGTTATTTAACTTTTATCTACATAATAGGGTTACATGTTACGGATGTAGTTATTGTATATTGCTTCCTTCTCTTAGACTGGTTGAAGTCAACCGACCACCATATAAGATGTTACCAAAGAAGAAGAACGTTACATTCATTTCCCCTTGTTCACCCATTTGCTAGTAGAAATGGTGACACCCTTTTTCCAAATCTTTATATCCATATCCTATGTGTAATCTCATCTCTAGTCCCAAGCACTGAGTATATGGATACAGTCAGATGGTTTGGGGTTAGTTGTTTTATACAGCTCTATGCCATTTAAGTACATAAACTAAGTTGGGTATCAGCGCCAGCCTTTTGTAGGTAGCGTCATCTGGTTATCGTATTGATTGATGGAAATAATATTTGGCCATTCATTTAATGAGACACAATATGATGATCCTAATTTGAAATTGGCTTTTACATTACAGGCGGTCCCCTACTTAAGAACACTCGACTTATATACGACCCCTAGTTACAAACGGACCTCTGGATATTGGTAATTTATTGTCCTTTAGTCCTAGGCTACAATAATCAGCTGTAACAGTTATCACAGGTGTCTGTAATGAAGCTTTAGTGTTAATCCTGATTCTTATGACAACCCAACATTTTTAAAATCCAATTGTCATAGATACCAAAAAAGTTCTGGCTGGAGCTACAATGATAAAATATACAGTTCCGACTTACATACAAATTCAACGTAAGAACAAACCTACAGACCCTATCTTGTATGTAACCCGGGGACTGCCTGTACTGAATTGGAGGGCCCTGATCTTCCATATGTAACACCAGCATATTCTGCAGGGATATTCTTGTCATATCTCACTTCATCAGATCCCAAATGTACCAATTTTGTGTTTAGAGATAAGTGAATCTATTAGCGGATACATAGATTTGACATGGACATCCCAAAGCTTAGGGATGGGGTGAGAGAAAACAAAGGTCTGTCTGTCAGAGGAACAGAGGGGGTTATATACCAATTTCTTGGACAATTGAATCAGCATCAGTTGAAACCAAATAGATTTGGACCCGACACAAATCTTTAGAAAAATTTGACAAGTCTTAAATCGAATCGAATCCTAGGATGGCAACCAAACTGTGAAGTTGTGAGGAAAGTTTAGAGCATGTTTGGAACCCACTTGAGTCTAGATATTGTACTTGGTGAGATTTAAACTCAGGGCTCTGTGCTAACCACTGAGCCACCATGATTTTTACCCACCCATTGTAGATGTTTTTGTTTTCAAGGAACTCGGTGCATGGCCAACTTTGAGTATATAGTCACTGTAAGTACATTTATATCATGTACATTGCTGATGAAGATGAGATGACACAAAACCCTGCATTGCGTATGTCTTCTCTTTTTTTTTGGCTTTATTCCTTCCTACACTGCAGAGTTTATCTCTCTTTTTGCCAGCTCTGATCAGTTCAAATTCTGGAGTAATACATAAAAGATGACTTTCTTCTTTTTATTATGTTCTTTCATCAAACGCTTTAACCAGCCTACTAAATATAACTTTATTATGATTCCAATTGAGATCTTTCTTTTATTGCCAGCAGGACCTCAAACAGCAGCCAGACGTTATCTTCCTGCCATACAATGGAGTCCTGTGCCCCAGATGAGTTCTTCCAATCTCCCAACCATGCCGAGCAGACATTTAAGAAGATGGAAAACTACTTGCGGGACAAGCAATTGTGTGATGTTGTCCTGATCGCTGGCGATCGTAGGATTCCTGCACACAGGTAAGTGCCGATAATTAACTACCATGATATATATACAGGCAGTCCCCTACTTAAGGACACCCGACTTACAGACAACCTATAGTTACAGACAGACCCCTCTGACCTCAGGTGAAGCTTTCTGAATGCTTTACTATAGTCCCAGACTGCAATGATCAGCTGTAAGGTGTCTGTAATGAAGCTTTATTGATAATCCTTGGTCCCATTACAGAAAAAAATGTTTAAACTCCAATTGTCATTGGGCCAAAATTTTTTTTTTTGTCTGGATCTACAATTATAAAATATACAGTTTCGACTTACATACAAATTCAACCTCCGGACCCTATCCTACGTAACCCGGGGACTGCCTGTATAGGCATTTCATATATTCTGGTCTTGTCGCATATGATATGCCCATGTAAAAAAAATTATTTAACCACCTATTCCAACCCACCCTCCCCAAAAAGAAATCATTTTAGCAACCCTTTTTTCTCTTTATGTTCCAGAATTTGTAGTATTATAGAATTTGTATGAAGAACCCTCATTAGCACCCTCCTGTGGTAACCGCAGCCAAACAGAATATTAAATTTTAAAATTGCATGCTGATACCCTATTACATTTTTAAATTACTTGAAAGGGGTTTAGCAAGTTACATGCTGATCAGTGGGGACCTGACTGATTGAAAAATTTGGAAACCACAGCAATCAGAAGAACAGGGGTCTCGTTCTCACTAATGGGAGAAGGGTAGGTTGAGCATGCGCCCTTCTAATTCTATTCTCTAGTACAGGAGTGTAGTACGGAAATTGCCATGCACAGTTTTGGATATCTCTGGCACTCAAATTCACACAGTGAATGGTAGTGTCGGAGATGTACGACAGCGCAGTAATTTCTGATACTCCCATACTATTGAGTAAAGTATGCCCTACCTGTATCTCCCTCAATTGGTAGTTAGACCCTCACCAATCAACTTGTTATCCCTTATACTGTGGGTCACTGATCTGTTTTTTCATATAATAGAGGTCACCGGTGATGTGAGGCTCTGTGCTGCACCCGATATAAGTATAGGTTGTTTTCTTACAGCAGCCTATAATATAAAAAATGATTTATCCCGAATAACCATCCATCTTAGAAATCGGTCAATTTTATGTCTTCTGGATGCAGTTGCACATTGGATTGTGACCAAATGTCTATTAGGTCCATCATTGATCAGATTTAACATTATCCGAAGAAGGTTTAAAATAAATATCTAGTAGGAACTATTGTATTGTATTGTCATGAAATGAGCGAATATATAGTGAACCGTCTGGTAATAATCTTCATTATGTCCTCCCAGGCTGGTTCTCTCCTCTGTATCAGATTACTTTGCAGCAATGTTCACCAGTGACGTCAGAGAAGCCAAGCAGGAGGAAATTAAAATGGAAGGCGTTGAACCCAATGCTCTTTGGGCCTTAGTTCAGTATTCATACACAGGTAATATCTTTTTATGGTCTATCACACTCCAAATGAATTGCATTTCCACTAGAGAATTACAGCTGATTAGATCAGGGAATATTTAGGCTCCAGACTGAGAACAACTGCTGCTAAGTAAAACAGAGAGGATCATTGTAGAAGCATCTAAGATTTCTCTAAATGTTACTCAAACTAGATTTGTTTAAGAGAAAATGTGTGCAAAATGGCTTGAAATCATGTTTCTACACCAAAAATAACATCCCTTATTCCTAAACCTAAACATGACACACAGTACAAGTCGTAATAATTATTCATGTTAATCATATATTCTACATCACTTTACATAAAAAGTCATGCAATTTTATATTCAAGTGCAACATCCCCCACCGGAGCCTGGCCTTTCTTCAGTGGCTGTAGACAACTGGGGCCCAGAATACCGAAGTGGCTGGTTAATGCGGCCTTGGGCACACTATGGTGACGCCAGGGGCGTCGCTAGGGTAGCAAAAGATCCGGGGCATGGGCCCCAATGCATATGTAGCATAATTTTGAAGTGTCCACTCCTGTACATGTGCTTGCAGCAAAAACAATTGTACCTATACAGCTAGAGAAAACACAGGCGGAATCGCTACCTATTCCATCCAGTAAATGCAGTTGATGTGCCCTCGCATTGTACCTGTTCTGTATCTTTTCCATTAGGCCCAGTATCACCATGTCTCCTCTTTCAGCAACACGTCATACCTGTGTGGTTTACCACAAACACATCTTATGTCCCTACATGTTGATCTCCTAACAGTATCATGCTGCTGCTCCCCCAACAGGGGTACTTAATGGTATTTTTAAGTACCCTTGAAAATACTACCAGTACACAGTAATAATGCTTCCTAGTAAAACACTGTAAAATGTTCCCCCATTGTAGGTAAAAATCCCTCATTCCTGCACTCTAAAATACCACCACTACCTCAAGTGTGGGCCCCATTCTTTATAAAGCCTGATATTGTGGCAGAATGCTGTCCTGATTATGGCCCCCACACTTAGTAATGACCCACAATCATTAACCTCCACATTGTGGTTTAAACTCAGTATATTGTCCCTATTTTGATCCTTACGCTTTATAATACACCCTTATTGTGGTCCTCACATTTTAGGAATTATCTTCCCTAATTGTGCCACCCACCCAATAAATGTTCCATTAATATGTCCTGACATGCTATAATGCCATCCACACTTAATCCCTGTGGACCCCACTAATGTCCTCTCACTGTGACCCCTACACTAAATAATTCCCCCTCCACAATTGGTTTCACCTTCCTAATAATTACCCTTCCCCAATTGAGGCTCCCACCCTAACATTGTCCACTGAAAGGAGCCCCTTGCCTAATAGTGCCTTCACACCAAATAAGTCCACACGCCACAGTAAAGCCCAGATTAATGCCCACTGTCCACATAAAAATGCCCACAGTAATTACCTGCAGCCCACATTATTATCCACAGTCTACAGTAATGCCCCCTCTATATAGTAATGCCTCCAGGCCAAAATAATGCCCCCTTTATAAAGTAATGCTCACAGTCCACAGTAATTCTCCCTTTATAAAATAATGCCCCCTGTCCATAGAAATGCCCCCTTTGTAAAATAATGCCCCCAGTCCATAGAAATGCCCCCTTTATAAAATAATGCCCCCTTTATAAAATAATGCCCCCAGTTCCCAATTATGCCCCCTTTATGGAGTAATGCCCCCAGCCCACAGGACTGCTCAATTTATAAAGTAATGCTACTAGCCCACAGTAATGCCCCCTTTATAAAATAATACCCCCAGTGCATTATAATGCCCCATTTATAAAATAATGCCCCCAGTGCATAATAATGCCCCCTTTATAAAATAATGCCCCCAGTGCATAATAATGCCCCCTTTATAAAATAATGCCCTCAGTCTGAAGTAATGTCCCCTTTATAAAGTAATGTCTCCAGTCCATAGCAATGCCCCTTCTATAAAGTAATGTTCCAGTGCACAGTAATGAAGCCCTTTGTAAAGTAATGCCCCTAGTCCCTAGAAATGCCCCCTTTATGGAGTAAGGCCCTGAGCCCACAGCAATGCCCCTTTTATGAAATAATGCCCCCAGTCCATAGTAATGCCCCCTTTATAAAGTAATGCCCCAAGCGATAGCCCTTTTATAAAGTAATGCCTTCCATCCATAGTAAATCCCCCTTTATAAAGTAATAGTTCCAGTGCACAGTAATGCCCCCAGTCCATAATTATGCCCACACTGTCTAATAATAAACCAAAAAAATACACTAATACTCACCAGTCTTCCCTCCTTACCCTTTCAGTCTTTTGTGCAGGACGATCGGCGGTGACGTCATCACATCGCGTCTCCTGCTCCCGGCTGCTGTCTTAAGCTGCTCCAAGCAGGAGACGAGATGTAGTTATATTATCGCATCTCCGGCTCTATGTAGTGTTGCACTGAGCTGACAGCTCAGTGCTCCACTACACTACTCATCTCTATCTGTGTCCTGACGACACAGATAGAGATGAGAGTGAGGAAAACTCCCCGGTCAGCGGGACCAGTGACATGCTGATCCGGGGCTCCGGCCAAAAGATCCGGGGCACGAGCCACGGATCTTTTAACATGGCGACGTCACGCTGCTTGGTATGGGGACCGGAGGACGGACCTACAGCCTGGCAGGTCTCCAGCAGGTGGTGTGTGCAAGAAAAGATGGAGGGAGAGGCTGATGCAGTGGTTTCTCTCTAGGGCAACCCCTGAGGTATATAGGAATCCCTGGGTGATAGAGGATGGGGAGCCTGTGGTGGTGGAGCAGCCTGACCCGGGGATTACACGGAGGAACGTTGTGTCAACTTGCAGTTCTTTATTGTAACTTCAACAGCAGAGAACAGCCTAATATCAACAGCAGATTCAGCAGGCTGGAAATCTGGTAGGAGATAGCTGGTTCACAGGAAGGTTGCTCACAGCCTGGTAGTAGCTCCAGGCTGGGCTGGGTAAGAGGAAGCTGAGTCTGGACAGTGGATCTCTGCTCTGGGGCTTAGTCTCCTGCCTGTCCAAGGTGTCAGGCAGCTGGCCTGAGACACCTCTGCTTCCTGGTAGTGTGTCTGGATAGCAGAACTGTAGGAGCTGCACACTGGACTTGCTTCTCAAATACTGACTGAACCCTCAGACCATGTGCTCCCACCCACAAGGGGTTTTTATACTCCCTTTGTGAGGTAGCAGCACTCTCCAATCAGCTTCCTTCTTGCTTTACAATAACAAAACAGCATATCATTGGTTACAGACAGTTGATATGTTAACTGTTTCCCTCCCAGCGAGTGGTTCCAGCTGCAATTACTAAGTTTAGAACTAAGTTTAGAACTAAGTGGTGTAACTAGGAAAGGTTGTGCCAATATAGTAAAATGTATGTATCAGTACCTTCATTCTTGCCCTCTTGACCACCCTAACAGACCTTAAGAAGAAGACTATGAGGGAAGCTCTCTTTACAGGAATACTGCACATCATTTTGCACTGACTAGACCCAAGGGCCCAATAACAGCCATCATTGCTGCTATGTGGGTCATTACATAGCATGAGTTTGAATAGTCAAAATTTAGATACTACAGGGGGGCATAAATTCCGAGGCTTCCATCTTCCGTTCTAATGCACCTAGAAGCAGGTTGTGATATAAAAGATAAGAATTTCATCTTTGAGATCACATCAGGCTTGTGGTTCTTTGAGCTACAGAACTGAAGATACACACAAAGGTGGGAATTGTATTTTTATCAGCAGCTTTAATTTCCAACTAAGTCTTTAGCTGTATGCATCTGCAAAATATGACTCTTCTCTGCTTATTTTCACATGTTTTTGATGAATAATTTTTATAGGTAGACAGGTGAGATTTCACAAAAAGGGGGAATTCTAGAGAGGGTATGCCTTCCTCAAGGTACTGGGATTTTATCAGGAACCCATCCAATCTTTTATATCCTTTTATTTTTTTGCTATCCTCCACCATTCATAAGCTGTCAGATGGGCACTGCCAAGCGTTCGGTCTGACATCAGATAGCCTAATTGACGTATTTGGTGCCAAAATTAACTGTATTGATTGTCCAGCAACAGTGGGGGAGGGGGAGATGATATTCCTACATTTCCAGAATCCACAGAATGACACCTATTAAAGGTGCAAAGCGGTGGAGATGGGGTTTCGGCTACCAGCATCTGTCATGTTTTTGAAATAATGTTTTTTAGGAAATTGCTTCATGCTGAAAAAAGTTCATATTCGAGGTCATGCATACAAAATGAGCAAATCGAAGACAAAAATAGGTCACGTAGCCTCGCTAGCGCACAATTCTTGGCTTTCAATGAGCCTGATGCACCTTATTTCCCCAGCGGGGCTCATTGTGTGTGACTTGCATATCATTGCCGCTCGTCTCTATTTATAGATCTGTGAAAATGCCCATTTCCCAATAATTCCTTCCTATTAGAAGGAGAATGTGCTCATCTTTACTGACGGCTGTGCTATGTTGTGAGGCATACTATTTGGATTCTCTCTTGTTTTTAGGTTGTGACATGCTGTGTTACACCCTCCTGCTCTTAGACCAAGTCTATTAAATCGGAGCTGGTGATGCTGTACAGCGATCCAGCTAATTTATTCTCTTGTGCTTTGATGCATAAATCTGAATAATATTTAGCTCATGTAAATCAGGCATTGGATGATATCAGACTTAAGCAGATATTGTAAAGATAATGGAGGATAAGAATATTATCTAGTACTGCAGTCCATCCCTATCCCACCAGACTCGGCTGATAGATGAGTTATTTATGGAAAATCAATCCGGTGTCAGCATAGACCCTCTATGGTTGGGGGTGGGACCAGCGATTATTAAGGTTTTTTTTAATTTTATATGCAATATTTTTGCACATTTTCTAATACAGATACAGAAGGACCATTGATCTCTTCCTACAACTCTTTGCATACTATTATAGGGCCTCTTTACTGGTTCCGGTGCCATTGGAATTCCCATTCCCAAGCAGTCAGTGCCAATATGCTAATTAGTATCATTTCTGTCAAGTGGGTGGTCCTAGCCTGATCATATAGTCTGGTACTGTGCAGCTGATAGTAAAGAGCTTATTATTTAGCATATTATTGGTATCAATTGGTGGAGGCTAAAATAAAAATTCCAACTGCTTCTGAATTGTTACCCGATGTAAAATGCAAGTATTTACAAGTAGACATGCCATGTTAGGCGAACAGGCCTTTTTTCAATACTTGCTATTTTAGACTGCATATATACACAGAAATCCATGTTATTCCCCCCTCCTCTGGGAGAAAAACAAAATCCAGGTTGCTACCGGGCTCCATTCATCCAAGAAGAATCAATTTCTTTTCAGTGTGTTGCACACTGTCAGGCACAAAGCTATATAATTCTGCTGAACAAAAGCTTCCAAAAATCAAGAATAATTGAAACTGCATTTATTGCCTTGAAGCGGATCTGAGAAGCCACCTGGGTTGACTTTTTTCGGCTAAAGCTGTAATTTGTCTACATAAGAAATAACACTAATCATTTACTGACCTTTTATTTGGCTTGTATTTTACATTTTGAGCAATTTTCCCCTCTGCAAGTGTTGTCTTTAATTCTTAGTTGTCACTGAGCTTAGTTGAGAACTGAGTTCTTAGTTGAAGCTGATGGGCACCAGTGCAAAGTCTGTGCCAGGCCTCTGACTTTAACGTATTGTTTACAGTACTAGTCTTCTCATATGGGAAAGTGACACCATAAGCCATAAGTGACACCATAAGCCACTTGGGCCCGGTTGCAACCGCACTCTCTGCACCCCCTCAAGTTATGCCCCTGCTAGCTGATGTGATGACTATCATAGACAATGTATGGAGGCTCTGCTGTCTCTCTGAGAAGTAGCATGAAGTCCATTATAAAAGCTTTCTCTCAATGGGGGGAGATTTATCAGAAGTGTCAGAGAACAGAACTGTTGTTGTTGCTCATGGAAATCAATTTAAAGGACTAGGAAATGTTTAAGAGTAAGTGACCAGGGCTAGTGATGTCACTTGCAGTATAATAAAATGCTACAAAAAATTATTGATGGGGTCTTAAAACACATCCTTGGTGACATAAACATACACGTTTAAAGGACATAATAATGAAGCATCACTCCCTGTAGATCTGTGCACCCCAATTATATAGCTTTATGTGGGCTTTCTTTTAAAAAAAAAAAAAAAAAGTTTCAAAAATATAAAACTAATAGAGATGTGCAACACCCCTGCCAATGTGCAGGCAGAGGAGTTTTGCGAATAAGCCCCTCAGTCTGGCTCTCTTCTAGCAGGTGAGCCTGCACAACTCGCCTCAGAGATTATAAGCTCTATTAGAGGTAATTAGCAGTGGTAGACCCTACCTGTACAGCAAGGGTTAACAGGGTATGTGTTTTGATTTGTTGTTATCCAATGATATTCTTCCATGTGAACTGGAGTGTAATTGGAGAGTGAGCAACCCCTGGACAGGAAGGCCAGAACCGCCAACCACTCCGGTATTCTGGGCCCCGGCTGTCTCCAGGCTCCAACAAAAAGTTAGGCCCCGGTGGGGGATGTTGCAGATGCTTCAGGGGGCATCACCAGAACCCGTTTAGGGCTCCAGCTCCCCCCCCCCCCATAGTAATTCTTACACATCTCCGTCCTACTGGAGAGCCTCCCCTGCTGCTGGTGCTCCAAGCGAACCCAGAAGGATACTTTCAGTCTGAAACCTCTGCTTGGTTTGGCCGCATTGAGTAGCAGGCAGCTTCACTATGAGGATTGCACTCCCACATAGCGCATGCGCAGAATTGCAAGTCAAGAGGCTGATGTCACTAGCAGTGGTGGAGGCTACGGAAGAGGGAAAGAGGTGCGTAAGAAGTGTTGTGGAAGGGCGGAAGCCTTTTAAAGACAATTGAACATTTTAAGGGATTAGATGAGACTGGTTTGTTTCAGGCTTGACAGAAAAAAGTCTCAAAAGAAGTACAAGAAGCCAAAGTGGTGATAAATCCACCCATGGAGTCTCATTCTTCAAGGATCATTGAGGGTTATCAGAAGATTATCACTAAACTAGGACCTCCTCATTTAAGTGATTTGGTAATCTGTAATTTCTGATTTATCCCTATGACCCCTGGATGTCTCATGGAGATGTCCGAAGATGTTGGTTGTTTATATAACCTACACACATTTTTGGTTGTAGATGCTTTGACCATATTGAGTTTTCTACTGGTTTTAATGGCTGTATCCTGCCTGCAGGTCGCCTGGAGTTGAAAGAAGACAACATTGAGAGTCTCCTGTCCACTGCTTGTCTGCTGCAGCTGTCTCAGGTTGTTGAGGCTTGCTGCCGATTCCTAATGAGACAGCTTCACCCTTCCAACTGCTTAGGCATCCGATCTTTTGGTGATGCTCAAGGATGTGCTGATTTACACAGAGTGGCTCATAATTACACAATGGTGAGTATCCATATCCTTCGTTAAGGCTAGAATCTGTGAAATCTGACATTAGATCCACCTTCGTTAACATAACACCACTGTTGTAATTATTCTCTTTCTCTGTTCCTGCAGAGCATGCCCACAATTCTCCCATACAAGTCAGTGCATCATCTCCAGATTACAAGATCATATGACCCATGGTGTAAAGCATTTTAGTCTTAGGACAGCACCTCAGGCAATATAGCTTCCCCCATAGTCGTGGGCAGAATAATGTATTTAAAGGGAGCCATCATGATCGTTTTCCATTGCCTTTTTAATACTAATTCCCAATCTGCTTTTACAATTAACATCACTGCTTCCCGGCCAGCAAGTGTCAACATCATTATTTCCTCACAGCCGTCACTCCTCCTCCTTCTCCCTCCTACCATCTTCTCCTCCCTCCTGCATTATGAACTAGACTGAGATATTTGCATGAAGCAAGGTCAGCTCACATCTGCAAGAGAGAGGAGGAGGAGGAGGGACAGTGAGGAGATAACAATGATGACACAGGAACTTCTCATGACACCCTCGTGACTTAATGCATTTTGCTATCAGGGAGTCGGGTGTACTTTTATATAATTTTAAAAGTTGAAGCAGTGATGTAAATGATAAAAGCAGATTGGGAATTAATAGTATAATATATTAAAATGGCTATGGGAACCAGTCATCCGGTGAAAATGTAAAATCCTGAACACAGGTTCCCGGACAAAAAAAAATCTACAAATAAAATATCATCGAAATACGTTTTCTGTATTAAAGCTTATGTTTCTATGGAAACTAATGTATATCACAAACACATATAATATATTAGTCCCACCTATTTATGGAGCAATTATGTCTTGTGTAAGCAGTTAAAAAATGTTGAGTCCAAAGTCGTCTTCCTTCCATCTTGGAGATATAAATAGGCCCAGTTTAATATCTGTGTTGTTTTAAGGATTTTTTATACTAGATGAATTGCTTGTTGTTCACGTCTGTAATAACAGGTTGGCTGCACCGTTGTCAGTACATTTGGTGTAGTTAATGCTAAGGTTGAAGAATATGAATTGGAATCCTTTAATGCCAGAATTTCTCAGATCACAACCTGTTCAGGAAACAATCATGGAAAGCTTTCTAACTAGCTCGTCCTAATGGAAAGCTGTGCTCCTGGCACTCATCTCTTATTCTATCCATCTGTTTAACAAGGCCGTACAGACGTGTATCAATGCCCAGCTCATTAAAGAAACACATTTAGAGCAGTGACTACTGTATCTTAAACAATTATGTTCGTGCAAAAAATATCTGATCTTCTATCCACCCAAATTAGATAAAATACAAAAAAAAATTATTCTGCTCTTTGGCTAATAGGAACACTGCAAGAAAACAATGGACTCATAGTTATGAGACCAGTAAATTAATGAGAATTGAATTCCCATAACATTGTCATGAGAATTGTCATCCTCATGAAACTGACAATACCAGGTCAGTATGTCCCTACAAGGAGCGTAACTTGAGGGGGTGCAGAGGGTGCAGTCACAACTTGGCCTGAGACGTGGAGGGGGCCCATAAGGTGTCACTTTCCTAGTTCTATAAACTATACATTATAGTCAGGGGCCTGGTACAGACTTGGCACTGAGGATTTTAGCTTCAAGTTACACCACTGATGCCTCATTACCATTATCTGTACAGGCATTCCCCGGGTTACGTACTAGATAGGTTCCATAGCTTTGTACTTAAGTTGAATTTGTATGCAAGTCGAAACTGTATATTTTATAGTTGTAGATCCAGCCAAAATTTTTTATTGCTCCAGTGACAATTGTAGTTTTTTAAATTTTTTGCTGTAATTGGACCTAGGATTATCAATAAAGCTTCATTACAGACACTTTACAGCTGAATACTGCAGCCTGGGACTAAAGGAAAGCATCCAGAGGTCACAGTGGGCAGAGAGGTCTGTGTTTAACTAGGGGTTGTTTGTAAGTCGGGTGTCCTTAAGTAGGGGACCACCTGTACTCTCTTAGCTCTTTCATTGGGCACATATGAGCTTTGTTAGCTAATGAGGATTTGAACCTGTGGATATAGTATACTGTTCTCCTATAGGACAGCTTATTACACTGACCAATGGACGACTAAGGCTAAGACTTTTGTTTATGGAAAATGTATTGTAAAATAAGAATGTGAGAAAATATAGGAACATGGCTCGTTCTCCTCTTATGAGCCATGTCCTGCCAGCTAAACTGCTCAGATTTGTCTTCAGAGGAGGAGTAGGACAAATTTGGGTATGTATTAGCAGATTTCTAGTAGTTCTGTAATAAGGGTCCAGATGATTTTGACAGGACAGGATAGATGTGAGCCTGATAACTCACTGTTATCTACCCCAAGACATCTGTGCTTTATAGCTATTTCACACAGTCTGTGATCACGGACCATACAGAGTCCTGGGCTGACCATGATGCTAGGGACTGGATTCTTTGTACCATATTGATGTATTTGATGAGAGCCTTGAAGCCATAACAACAGAATATATACTTTAATTGATCATAGTGGAAAGCAGGAAACAAGGGAGTCCTTTCATCATATATATCAATATGATACAAGGAATCCAGTACCCAGCAGTGTGGTCAGATGGTGACCCAGGACTCTGCACAACCCATGATAACATGCTGATCATGGACTGTATCTAAAAGCTTTGTTCTGTATTCTCCTCTTAATCATAGACAGAACCGGGCAGTTGACTAAGCAGTTTAGCAGACTGGCCGAAGCAAAGAATCATCATATACATATATTTATATAAAGTCTATCTGAACTATTTATTTGCTAAATATATTTGAAATATCAATGACTTTTGTTTCCCTTGGGGAGTTTGTGGTTGTTGAAAAAGTGGTTGAACTTTTTCTTCCCCAGAGAAAAATTATGTTATGCAAGACCCTGCAATTTTACCACAATCCCCACACAGTTACACATCACCGTTACAGACATGGAACTAATATAGAAATAATTCAAAGTGTTCCCACGGTGTTAAATGTGGTTCGATGAAGTAGATGTCTACTGGTCGCCTTGATGAGATATACTGCAGTTCTGGCACAGCTCTGTGGTATGGGATGGGTAGACGCCATACTTGCTGGAGACGTTCCTAGATGCAGCTCAGTTGGCCGTGTGGTTAATAAGTAGAAAAGGAAGGGGGGGGGGGGTGCTGCTGCTGGATAAAAAAAATAAAAAAATTAAAAATATCCAACTGCAAAACGATTCATCGGTGCCTTTATTAGAGCACAAAAAAAACATCATTTACAAGGTCTGAATGTAAAAAAAAGAGAATTAGAAATCAGAAAATGTGCATACATCAACAAACAATAGAAATGATTTATGAAATGAAAACCATAGTAACACATTGTAAAATATGAATAATGCCAATCCATACCAGCAAACTGCAAAGGCTGAAGCCACTTTGTAATTTTCCCAGCAGCACCACAAAATCGTGTTTTTCCTGATTTTCCAGTATTCTGCTATAGTAGTATTTTTTGAATTCGAAAAGGGGCCCAATAGGCGGACCATGAGGGTCAATGTTAGGCACCTTTGGTTATAGAAACTCATTGCATCCTTCAAATGCATTGCAAGGGGAGCGCTATGACATTTCAGTGTCATAAAAACCCCTTAGATGCTGTGGTCATTAGATGCTGTGGTTAAACAGTCAGAATTAGTGTTATCACCAATAATGGCCAATGGAGCAGGAGATGTCAGGTACATATGTTGCATTTTTTGCAAAAAATCCCTTCCGGAAATACCATTTTGGGGTTGAGAGTGTTATGTATATAACCCCCTCCCCCCAAACCTCAGTCAATTGAAGAAGAGATATAAAAAAAAGATTTGCCAATACCTATGTACCTATGTAGTTATTAATGAGGAAAAGTTAGTAATGGAAGAAGTTAGAGAGGTTCCCCAGTGCTAGGGGCTGATTGGTGATTGGACCCTCACAGATCACGAGAACTGCTCTGTAGTACCCCCGTTGCTCTGTGCTCCACTTTCTATTTCAGCAGCATGCGCAACCGGCTCTCTTCATCTTAGTGTACGATGGGGTACAACAGATCCATATGAGTCCCACCACTGAGACCCCCACTGATCAGCAAGTTAGTTTGTATGTTGTATGTCACTGAATAACCCCTTTAAGTAAGGAGTTAGAATAAAATAATAATAATAATAATAATTCCTTTATTTATATAGCACACACAGATTACGCAGCGATGCACAGAGCTTGTCATATCAGTCCCTGTCCCCATGGGGCTCACAATCTAATCAATCTACCAGTATGTTTTGGAGTGTGGGAGGAAACCAGAAGGTCCTGGAGAAAACCCACACAAACACAGAGAGAACATACAAACTCTTTTGCCAATCTATACCAGCAAGGCTGTAGTGCTAACCCCTGAGCCACCGTGCTGCCAAGGTCTGGTGTAAGCGGCAGGAAACCTCTGGGTCAGCCTATTGGCTCAAGTTTTGTTCTGAGAAGAAGAAATGACCCCAGTCTATCTCTGATTACTCGGGTGGATCCTATTTTATATTTCTAAACCACCTATAGGTGGGGAGAAGGTAACGGGAGTTGTAGGTTCACAACATTCACGGTGCCAATAGTTGAAAACCTCTGCTTCTAAGAAAATTTTGGCTGTATTAGGTAGAAGGTTTATGACTTCACTACTTTTCATTTTCAGGCACATTTCATGGAAGTTATCCAGAATCAAGAGTTTCTGTTGCTGCCGGGGTTAGAAATTGGTAAATTGTTATCAAGTGATGATATGAATATCCCTAAT
Organism: Engystomops pustulosus; assembly: GCA_019512145.1. NCBI lineage: Eukaryota > Metazoa > Chordata > Amphibia > Anura > Leptodactylidae > Engystomops > Engystomops pustulosus. The sequence continues at coordinate 36,775,380 of CM033641.1, forward strand.
GAAGAAACCATCCTGAACGCCTTACTGACCTGGGTCCGGCTTGATGTGGAACAGAGACAGAGAGAACTGAGTAAACTGCTGGCTTATATCCGCTTACCTCTGCTGGCACCACAGGTAGATGTATGACTATAATATCATCCTGGATAGAAAGACCTCCATATAACCAATAGAAAGCTGGGAACTGAATCTCACATAATTTTTTATTAGTTTTTCTTATGAGCGCTGGAAAGGAAATACATTTGTCATAGAATGACATTAATTGTATTCATAGCGCATCTCTATTCAGAAACGGAGCCTGGAGTATACCCTAGTGATAAATGAGCAAATAAGACCTCTGGGTGCCACATTACTTGTGATGTGATGTCCACATTATCCAAATTATTAATTTTTCATATTACAATTGTGCCATTCTACTGTATATTTGACAGAATTGTTTCTGCTAAAAAGGGGTTGACTGTTATTACAAAACTTGACCAGGGTAAGTATAGGTAAGGCCACCGCAGGGAGGAGGACTTCTGTGATGTCCAGTGCCTTGCTGGCTCCCGGGGAGATGGAGGGAACCATGCGGTCATTAGTGTATGCACCTCCATCCGTCATAACCAATCGCCCAGCAATGGTTGGAGGGCGTGCTGATGTCTTTGGCATGCACAGAGCTGGATTAACCATGGCACTCTTGGAGCACCAGCGCCGAGCCCCTGGTCCGTATTATCCTGCAGGGGCCCCTGGCATGGCGCTCCAAGAGCCCCAATGATCAGGCTTGGCAATGAGCCCCCGCCAACATCTAGCAGCAAGGCAGGGGCCTCTGGCCGTTTGGACAGGAAGCTCCTGCCCGTCACTGTATATTGCTCGAAGCGGCCGGAAACAGCTGCACAAGCACTATTACTGGAGCAATGTGGCTGGAAGATAACCCCAGCGCACATCGCTCTCTGTACAGGGATGCCCGGCCGCGTGAAGCCGCGCACCTCTTCCTGTCTGGCAGCCACAAGAAGTAAGAAAACCTGGGAGCCAGCCGCACCAAACTCCAACCACTGATATGGGGATGGTTATTATGGAGGGGGCAAGCATACAATAAAGACTAATGACAACATCATCATACATACCTCAGCTGCTACATAACCTCATTAATAATAGGTAATACCGGGGTAATACACACAGTAATGTCATAGTACCGGGGTAATACACACAGTGATGTCATAGTACCGGGGTAATACACACAGTGATGTCATAGTACAGGGGTAATACACACAGTGATGTCATAGTACCGGGGTCATACATACAGTGATGTTATAGTACCGGGTCATACACACAGTGATGTCATAGTACCGGGGTCATACATACAGTGATGTCACAGTACAGGGATAATACACACAGAGATATCATATTACAGGGGTAATACATACAGTGATGTCATAGTACAGGGGTAATACAGTCATTAATTAATAAATTACAATACCAGGCACTACCACTACACTGTGTTCAGCACTGTTTCTAGAATACAATGAAGAGGTCACAGCACTGGTCTAGCTCCAGATGTTGTGAAACTACAACTCCCTGTATACTGCATTCTCGGAGAAGATCAGAGAAACTGTGTGGAAGTGGTAGTTCAAGTGCCGAAAGCTCTTGGCCTCAAACCATGGAGGTGACTGTCTGAAATGATGACTACCACGATGGTAGCATACCCTCTTATTTGTCATTAACCATAAATAATTCAGAGAACCCTTTAAACCCCTTATACCCACTATGAGAAACTTTAAATTTAGTTATTAATACAATGTTATCTTGGTGTTAGTTTCTTGCAGACATGGAGAATAATGCACTATTTAGGGATGATATTGAGTGTCAGAAATTAATCATGGAAGCCATGAAATACCATTTATTGCCTGAGAGGAGACCCATGCTACAGAGCCCCCGCACCAAACCCCGGAAGTCTACGGTGGGGATGCTGTTTGCTGTTGGAGGGATGGATGCAACTAAAGGTAAGAGGTTGTTATTCCAAGTCTGAATGTGTAACATTAAGGATACATTCACACGAACACATGCGGCGGGCGTACGTTTGCCGTGATGAAGAGGATTGGTGGTGACCCCTCCCCTCTCTGTTGCAATGCATGGCGCACGGTGCCGTAACACGGGGTAAGATAGTACATGTGTGCCTATTGCCATCTGTGGGGGACGTACAGGCACCCCCTCCAACGGTCATGTGAATACACTCTAAAGGGGATGTAGCAAGTTTCCATGTTTCACAGGATAGTAGATAACAGTCTGATCAGTGAGGGTCTGACTGCCGAGACTCCACCCATCATGAAAATGGACCCTATGATCCAGAGATGGGGTTGAGTGGCAGATTGAGCATGTTCCACCGTTCCATTCCTTTGTATTCAGATAACTGGGGGGTCTGTTCTTATGATTGGTGGGGGTCCCGGCAGTAGAACATTCACAGCTGAGATTGTTATCCCCTATCCTGATAACATGCAAACTTAGAAGAATAACATACTTAAATGTATAATTAAGTCAAATTCTGTATTACTTCGTAACATTTGGCATTGTATCATAGGGTTGCTGGCAGCTGAGACTCCTTCTAGTGTATCAGAAATTAATGCCAAGTGTAGTGCAGGATTGAAATCATCAAAAGCACATGATGCTGTAGAAATATTCAGTATTAGTGGAAAATGCAGAAAACACATTAATTAGATGTATCTGGCAAGATGCCAATTTTTCATTAGGGATGAGATGTGTTACAATTGACAAAGAACGGAAAGCATATTAATATTTTTTTAACATCACTCAAAATGTTTCTTTAACCAAATTTGGCATAATAGATCAGCATCTATACTAGACCATGAAGATGGATACTTACTAATGAATATATATGGATTTCTGACCAAACTCTGACCCTTGACCCTACCCTTATACTTCTGTGTTCAGTCTGTATGTGTATAGCCAAATCATCATAGTAATGAAATCTTTTTGATATCCAGGGGCAACCAGTATTGAGAAGTATGATCTGCGGATCAATATGTGGATGCCAGTGGCGAATATGAATGGACGGAGGCTGCAATTCGGTGTTGCCGTCTTGGATGATAAACTGTATGTTGTTGGGGGAAGGGACGGACTAAAGACGTTAAATACCGTTGAGTGTTATAACCCTAAAACCAAAACGTGGAGTGTCATGCCACCTATGTCTACACATCGCCATGGACTTGGTAAGACTTCCTTTTTTTGACCTAAGAAAAGCTTGATAATGTTCCATGGGATCATTATCCCTGTGCTGTATGTCAGTTACATTGTATATCTTAAGAAAAAAGATGAAGAGGATTCAAAAAAGGACAATACAAAGAATTTTGTATGTTACAGCCAAGGCATTTTTGAAGGACTTATTCCTAGTCTGGTTGCTCCTCAACAAAGATTTCCAGTGGGATAACTTCATATTTTCTTATGTGCCATCATATATCCTACATTTAGAACAGTTTATAGTCTGTTTACTTATCCCCGATTTCGGGTTTATTAGGTGTGGCTGTTCTGGAAGGTCCCATGTATGCTGTTGGTGGCCATGATGGTTGGAGCTATCTTAACACCGTGGAGCGTTGGGATCCTCAGGCGAGGCAATGGAACTTCGTTGCTAGTATGTCAACACCAAGAAGCACTGTTGGTGTAGCGGTCTTGAGTGGAAAGTGAGTATTTTTATGAAAAAATCTTCCCTATAGATGTCCCCAATTTGTATAGCTAAAGCTGTGTATAAGAGAAATCTCAAAGTGATATTTTATTGATGTTGACTATACACCATTGATCTATAAGTAACATATATCTATAATAAATAATGGCATGGAATTATTTACCCTAAAACAAATTAGTCTTCCACCTTTAAAAATCTACACTGCCATTAATAGACATAGAGCAGTTGAGTTGTGTAGCTAAGGTAGCAGTTAACTTTGCTTTTCCATTTTAAACTATTTCCATTAAACATATTTCCACATTCTTGTTATTAAATTCAGATTATTAATTGCAACTTTAAGCTTTGGTGATTCTTTGAAGAATTGGCACATGTTGGTTTGATTGTCTTCCAGGCTTTACGCAGTGGGTGGTCGGGATGGAAGTTCTTGCCTCAAGTCTGTAGAATGCTTTGATCCCCACACCAATAAGTGGACCTTGTGCTCACAGATGTCCAAAAGAAGAGGGGGAGTTGGGGTAGCCACATGGAATGGTTTCCTATATGCCATTGGGGGACACGATGCTCCTGCTTCGAATTTAACTTCTCGACTTTCAGACTGTGTAGAAAGGTAACCCTATAAGTTGGTGTATTTTCTCTTAACCTGTAGTCAACTATTGCCGTAGTTTAAGAAAAGTGTTGCCCCCTCAGGTTTTTTATTTCCTTTAAATAACCTTCTATATTTTGTGTAAATTTGGTCTGGATTTAGATCTTTCCATACGTTTACTATTATGTTTATTTTATCAGGTATGATCCCAAAACGGACATGTGGACTTCAGTGGCTTCCATGAGCATTAGTAGGGATGCAGTAGGTGTCTGTCTGCTGGGTGACAAGCTATACGCTGTTGGTGGATATGATGGCCAGAGCTATCTCAATAATGTGGAGGCTTATGACCCACAAACAAATGAATGGACACAGGTTAGTAAAACTGCATCTTGCAAAGACTCCATTATAAATGATACCCGTTTGTGTCAAAAATTAAGACAGAACCGATGCCCGTTTTGTCTTTTATATGGACATACATATTTTACAGGGGTTTTCCCCCAAAGCAGGTTAGGCTGTATCCTTCGGCTAGAGCCTAACTTGCTGATCAGTGGGGGTCTCAGTGATAGGATACCCACGGATCACTACACCTGTACACCTGTCGTACTCCAAGATGACCGGAGCAGTTGGTCAGGCATGTACGGGCTTCCCCATTCATGTCAATGGAGCTGACGGAGATCGCCGAGTACAGTGCTCAGCAATCTCCGTCAGGTCCACAGAGTTGAATGTGGCAGCCCGCAACCTTTCTGGTTGCTTTGTGGGACAACCCCATCAAAGTCTACATTAAGGGGGGTACAAAACCTTATAAAGACACAGGAAAGATGCATTCTTACAATGTAGAACTAAAACATGATATGAATACAGCCTAATAGTAACTTTGCCAATTAAGGCAGCCTTACAGGTGTGTGGAGACTTCCAGCTATTGGCACTCCACTGCGGGATTCAGGGAAATATGCAAATATGTTTTCCAGGATAGTCTAAGGGTCTGGCTATCTTGTAAAGCAGCCCCTTTAACATTAAGCATGACTTTTAAGAAGCCTTGTGTTATTATATGGGATTAAAGCCAAACCAGAGGGGTTTTTGACTATAAAGCCTCTCACACAGCTAGACCAGTTCCCTACACTGTACTGAAGAGATGCAACCACGTCAAAACAGTGCTGTCTACAGTTGGGAATCTATTCTTTTTCGGATAGATGTAAAGGTTTGACTTTAATCCGGAATCATGTAATTAAGCTTCCTGAAAGTTATGCTTGATGTTATCTTACAAGGTAGCCAAAATGTTTTGTTATCCAATCCTGGAATTGCCTATTAGTAACATAATTTAAAGTTTTTGTCTATAAAAGCAAATGCCTTTTAGCTTTAGTGATTCTGGAGTGTCTTTTCTTAGAACTCTACAAAAAGTCAATCCTTTTTTAAAAAAATGTCTTCTAGAATTTGTTTTAATTAATTGACAATTGAATGTGTCAATAGTGTGTGTGCCTAGAATAGGGTATGTGTACTGTTAAGTTAGGGCAAATGCATCATGCCTTGTGAATGGCAAGACAAGGATACCCTGGGCATCCAAATTTACAAGGTCGGAATTTCGTCATATGCTGCACTGTATTCGCTAGTGATTAAAGGAATTCTACCGTCAGAAATTTACTTTGTAAAGTAGATCCAGTGGTAGATTCCCGATGGCAGCAGCATCCATAAAGAGTTTTTTATTTGTCTTGGTATGCAGACTGTTTCCTAAAAAAAAAAATAAAGTTCAATTATTAATATGCTAATTTGTTGTAGAGGCCACTGGGGCATGTTATAGCCCCTGTGAGTTTTGGGGTCTAAGGCTATTGCACATCCCCAGTAGCCCTGGAGAGTTGCCTACTTGCGTGTCTAAGCCGCGCAAGTGGCATGGGTCCATGCATGTACCGTGGTGGTGCCAGAGGAGAGAAGTCGCAGTGGTGCTGAAAGCATTGCACAACTGAAGTCGGCAGAGGACCAGCAGCTAATGCTTATGCACAGCTCCCCTAAAGTTGGATGACTGGTTCACAGTTGGTGTGGATGTGCAAGAAGGTGTCTCTGCAGCACTATTGGGGCGTGTAAAAGCCTCAGCCCTGGAAGCTCACAGAGTCTATTACAATTTTTTTTAGGAAACCGGCGTCATAATAGGACATATAAAAAAGCACTTTAGGAATGATGCTGCCATTAGAAATCTACCACTGGATCTACATCAGTAAGTACATTCCAGATGGTAGATTTCCTTTAATGCTGGCGCACACCCTAGAGCAGTGGTGGCGAACCTATGGCACGGGTGCCAGAGGTGGCAATCAGAGCCATTTCTGTGGGCACTCAGACCATCACCTCAGGACAGAGTTCACCAAATAGGACCAAATCCACCAAGTCACAGGCAACTTATGAGGTGCTGCTCTCAGCACTATTTTAAAGCAACACTTCATTGGCTGTTAGGAACTGCGGGAAAAGTGAGAAGGTGTTGACAGAACTGCAATATCTTTGGAGGTTCTCCTGCTGGACCAACCATTTTTCCTTTACAGAGAGACCCTGGAGAGAAGCTACAACGAGAGTCTGAATTTGCTCTCCTTCTTTCAACTGTATTGGTTGCCTCAGGGGGCCGATACGATTGAAAGATGTGGAAGAACAGGTAGCAATAAGTTACTGCTTAAAATGCCATGTTGGCACTTCACGGGAAAATAAGTGGATTTTGGTTGTAGTTTGGGCACTCACTGCGCTAGAGTATGCGGAGGCACCCGCTAGAGTATGCGGAGGCACCCGCTAGAGTATGCGGAGGCACCCGCTAGAGTATGCGGAGGCACCCGCTAGAGTATGCGGAGGCACCCGCTAGAGTATGCGGAGGCACACCAAGAGGTTAAGAAGAATTGTAAGGCCGATTGCACTTCTGTAATTAAGGGGTGACTACTGTAATTGTTTTCAGATTGGTTTTGACATCCACACATTTACATGAATTTCTCTTTGCTCTTACAGGTTGCCCCATTGTGCCTTGGTAGAGCTGGGGCATGTGTTGTCACAGTGAAGCTATAGCTAACAAGTTTTATATGTGATCCACACCGCCTTTCCCAATCCCAAAGAGCTTACACAGTCACGACTTATCTGAAGGACATAAGGCTTTGTTGTGAATGTTTATAGGCTACTACTATTATTTATCACATTCTACCTGCACAGTTTATAGATGTTGATCATTTATCTATGAGAGAGTATTTAACTCATTATATTGGACCAACATATGAAAGACAGATATTTTATTTGCTTAAGTTACAGGTGCATTTGCGGGGCAAACTATGTATTGGTCCATGTATTAGTATTATGTTTATGTTTTTTATTATCTGTACAATCTCATACAAAGCCATCGCTTACCGCAAAATCAAAGCAAGTGCAATCAGGGCCCCAGGAGCTTTATAGGGGGCCCCTATTAGGGGTAGTGACCCCCAGGTCACTCATGTATACATTATACATGGAGCTCATTTTAAGTGAGACTGGAGGATGACTTGGGAAGGATAAAAACTGTAGAAAAATATCTTTTATGTGTTAATGTTTTACCTTGTGACTTGATTTTTTTTTTTTTGCTTTATTTGACCAAAGTTGTTTTTGAATATGTTATCATTCCTAACATGTCATTATTTTCAGACATGAGGTTATGTGGCCAACCCCTTTTAAATAAAATAAAAGGGCCAGAATGGCAAGTAATCTAAAGAAATGTAAGCTTTTTATCCTCTGTTCCAAAGCTTTCTTGGTCCCCACTGATTTCTACTTCCTGTTTCCACTCCACACCCAGGAAATCAGATTCTAGCCAATCACTAGAAGAGGTTGGTCATTAATGCATTGGTGATTGGTTGAACAGTCTTATTTGTGTGTTGAAAGAGAAAACCCGAAATCCTGGAAAGTGTTGGAAAGCAGATTTGTACAGTCCTTTTGATCTTTTTTTTTATTGATTGACCAACCAAGACAATGTAATTGTACAGTAAATGTTTGAAAAAAACCCACCACATAAAACTAAAAGAAAAAGCTCATAATGAAATCGGAACATGTTGACTGTTGCCATAGTGAAATTGCAAATCATAAGACTATGGAAGTATATATGTAGGGCCCAGTTCACACCTGGGCTTCCGTTACGCTCTTCCGTAGCAGGTGTCCATTAAGCTCTTCGTTTTAGGAGAGCGTAACAGAATCTAAAAAACAAGGGTAAGTAGGAGGTTTTTCCTCCCGAAATAGACTTCAATGAATCTATTCATAACATTAAAAAAATATACAGGCGTCTGCACTACTTTTTAACGCCGGTGTGTGGCTTAAAACAGACACCCTAAAATAGAAGTGGAATATAAAATATAATTTTCCCAAATTAAGCATTCCAAAAGTGAAAACTGACCCATTCACTGCTAATTAAATAAAAGGGGTCATTGAAGATCACATAGATAACAACTACCCAGAATCTGCACTACTCGTCTCCGTGGTTTGTGTCCACTTTGGCAGCTTATACTCCTTCACTAAAATGGTATAAGCTTACTAGACACAACCAATGGACAGGTATGACACTCTTTCTGGAAGAAAGCAGACTTGTTGATTGTACCTAATAAAGCCCCTACAAGCCTACGCTAAAGGGAAAGGGGTCTGTTCAAAGATAGGCAGACCTCCTGGCTAAATTTGGTTAGAATCTATGGAACATGCACTCCAATGCTTACAAATCCAAAGATAAATATGAAAAATAAAAAAAATAATAGATCCAGTTGTTGCACATGGAGAGACCTATAGGGAATATATTATGAAGCTGTATGTCAGGAGATAAAAGAACGTGACAACATAAAGAACCTATGAAGGTCAGAACATCAGTATAAAACCCTAAAATATATAAAGAGTAAACATTTTGAAGCCTTTTTTTTGTTTTAGAAATGAATACAGCTAGTGATAATAGTAAACTTTATAATCTACTCTGAGCTACTCTGCTCACTACTGGAGAAAGAAGCCGTAAAGGCACAAAGTATCTGAAATAGTTCTGGGTTCCTGTCCTAACCAGAAGGATAAGCTAGTGATTAACTCTTTTTAGATACCTAGAGAATATTTCCCTTCATAATTCAGCTGCCTGAGGAGAATAGACTATCCAGGGACTGTCTATTTTTTAGCTTTGTGTGGATATAGGACAGAAAACTGATTTACACAAAGCGTTTAAATAAGGAAGAGCGAAAGAGGAAAGAGAAGGACACAGAAAGATATGGTATTATTTTTAATAAAGTATTTTACAAAGTTTACTATCATAACATGCAGTATTCTTTTATAATTTTTTGTCAAATGTTAAGTTACACTTTACATTCCATACACTTGGTCCTTAGCCGTGTCCCATCAAACTATAGTCATGGTACATAAGTACTGAACAGTAGGGATATTGAAAACTTGTATTCTTGAATTAAATGAAAAATGCCAAAATTGTGAAAAATCTAGCTAAAATAAGAATTGATATTTTACAGTCAATAATCAATTTATTTTGTGTGGAAAGTCCCATTCTTTGTAGCAATGTTTTGGTAACGTGGCCATATTGTGTGTTCATGTACCAAATGGGAGTTGCTTAGACTCTGGAAAGTATAAGACTGAAATGTGTAAGATATATAGTATGCATGAGTAAAGATTAGGATACATAGGGTACTGCAGCAAGTTAAACATGCGATCAAAGAGTCGGATAGATGATGTGTGTAATGTAGCTTTATGATATTAGTGACGGTACTACTATAACTGTGGTTGACCAACCAAGGTGTCAGTATTTCAGATTACCAAAGAGAGATATCATGTTGCAGTATTCAACATGGTTTAACATCATCCTTATTAATGCAACCTCATGGTGACATCAGGTTTCAGTGGAACGCAACTGGCGTTGTCCAGTGAATGTGGTTCAGTTGGCAAGATTTCATGGACATAGTGTGTTCGGATTTCCCTTTAGTAGAAAACTATCATAAAAACTCTTCTGACTTGTGTTTGTAACAAGTGGGAAGGTGCACAGTCTGAGTTTGAGTCTGTAAGGCACATTTACTTACCCGTCCTGCGTGATCCCCGAAAGACCGGAATCCACTTCTGCCGCGATTCACTAAGATCGTGCGCCCCTGTGACTTAGGATCTAGTTAATAAAATGATTTGACTATTTTTGACTGACTATTGACTATGATTAAGAACAGCATTTAGTTCGAAACGCGTCAGTTTCTGTCACTACCATGGTACCTTTTTAACCTACTTTTTAAAAGGATGAAATAAAAACTAAGTTTTATACTTATTATTTAATATTTTTTGCCTGCTTGCTGGATTCACCTACTTTTCCTCAAAATTAAAAGGGGTTGTGCGGGATTAACTTTTTTAAAAATTATTATTATTATTATTATTATAAACTCCACTTGGTAAGAAAGTAACAAACAAGGTATACTCACTTCTCTGCAGCAGTGGCGTAACTTGAAGCTGATGGGCCCCAGTGCAAAGTCTGTGCCAGGCCCCCGACTATAATGTATGGTTTATAGTAATAGTTTTCTCATATTGGAAAGTGACACCTTATGGGGCCCCTAAAGCTCCTAGGCCTGGTTGCGATCGCACCCTCTGCACCCCCTTAAGTTGCGCCCCAGCTCTCCAGGCCTCCGGTGCAGCGCAGGATCTCCCATCACCGCCTGCCACTGTTTCTATACAAATCTCAGCGGTGACATCTCGACAGCCTCTGCCTGCAGCCTGTGTTTGGCTGTAGCGGCACTCACAGTCAACACCAAGACTCTGTGCACAAACCGATCATGGCAGTGATGAGAGAAGTCGCACTGCGCCATAGAGAGGTAAGCATACCCTGTTTCTTATTTTCATACCCCCTGGGACCCAAAGTAAAAAAAAAAAAATTCTGGACAACGCCTTTTAATCTAACCACATTCTTAGAAATCTTTTAGAGAAGTTATTATATGTGTGTACGTTCTTTGTGTCCTAGACCCTTTGCCACAACCCAAAAACAACAAACTAGGCCTGTTACAGATTATACATTGGGTAAAAAAGATTTCTGTCCTGGAGGCCATTCCTAATAGTGAGCCTCAGGGTAGCCTCCCAGTGCAGGCAGTCCCCGTGTTACGTACCAGATAGGTTCTTTAGGTTTGTACTTCAGTTGAATTTGTATGCAAGTCGGAACTGGTATATTTTATAATTGTTATTTAAGAGAAAAAAAATATTTTGGCCCAGGGACAATTGGATTTTCACAATTTTTTGCTGTAATGGGACCAAGGATTATCAATAAAACTTTATTACAGACACCTTACAGCTGACCATTGCAGTCTGGGAGTATAGTAAAGCATCCAGAGAGCTTCACCAGAGGTCACAGTGTGCAGAGAGGTCCATCCGTATGGTCCGTCAGCTGTTCAACAGGCTCCACTGCTAAAGGCTATACAGGGCATGGAGACGGAAACACATGGCTCTATCCACTGTCTATGAGCGGAAGACTGATCAAGGTGACCTGTAGTACCCCGGTGCTGCCACTATATAGTAGATAGAGTTATGTGCATCCAGAAGCTTCATAAGTCATCTGATCGCTGCAAGGTCCTTATTTCATCAATATCATAAATGACCCCATCCAGTAATAACCCTTTAAGTTACATCTGACTCACTAATGGGATCTCTGAAATTTGTTGTCAAAAAGTAGTTTTTTAAGCTATTGAAAGTTTTATTCTTTGCTGAACTGGAGAGGGAGAAGTCCTATTGTGCCTAGGACGCCTGATGTTCATCAACATGGGATCCTTGCTGTATAGTGTGAATTTGGGAACATAATGGAAAAGTTTTCTACTGTAAATATGTGAACCTTGTAGTGGGAGCATGTCACGCTACCAACTCTTTTCATGTATTTGTGGTGCTGAGCTTTGGTCACCACCCTCCAGCTTTGTGTATTTTTCACTATTTTATGTCTATTTATTATTCTCTATTCCATTAGTGGTGGTTATCGAGCATTATATTCTGTTCGGGGTTAGAGCTTTTGTGTGTAATTTTCTATTCCACTGTGTGCCTTTCTCTATCATACACGCAGCCCTGGCCTTATGATAATGACCTCCCAGCAAATTCAATCCAGCAACCTAAATGGGGTTCCTTTGACAGGCGCCTTGTCCTCATCTGCCTTCCTGACAGCGTTGTTTCATGTGATTTTATTTATTCACGTGCAATACCATCTGTTATTCTTATGTTTTCCTCACGATGTTCCTTTTATATGAATGTTCTTTTTCAAACATTTGTATAATGAAGTTATATATGTAATAAAACATTTACGCACTTTGATTTATGTGTTTTTTTTTAAAATAAATACTATAGTCGCTTGGCCCTAGTGGTGACAGTTTTGTTGTCTTGTTAGGTTGCCAATATATGAAGCCATAACTGAAGAAGCTTTCTACAGCCTTGCACTTATCAGAAACTCAACCATGATTTCCTTATTGTATTCTATTGGCAGCCAAAGGATACATAAGACAGGGACATTTACCATCAAGTAGGATTAACTAAGGGACACTTACTCATAGATCCAGGCACTATGACTGTAGTAATCTTCTTATATTTGTTATCCATGGCCTCCTTCCTTCTAAACACAACTTCTAAAATTATGCTAATGAGCCAGAATGGCTCTGGGGGATGTTACCAGAGCCCTTCCATGCTGCATCTTAACAGGGCCTCCTTCCTTCTAAAATCAACTTCTAAAATTATGCTAATGGACCAGAATGGCTCTGTGCGATGTTACCAGAGCCCTTCCATGCTGCCTCTTAACGGACTGTTACGCTGTGACCCCTCCCTCTTCCTGATGTAGTCTCCGTGTTGGAGGGGAAAGTACTCCTGCACAATGTAATAGTCTATGAAGCCAGAGAACAGTGTGGCTCTGGTAATGCCCCCCCAGAGTCTTTGAAGCTCTTTAGCCTAATTTGAAAAGTTGATTTTAGAAGGAAGGAGGCCATGGATAACAAATATAGGAAGATTACCACAGCCATAGTTCCTGGGTCTGTGAGTAAGTGTCCCTGGTAGATTTTCTTTATGGTTCAACAACAAGCTTTATTAACCGTTGTATCAAAGTACAAATTGTGGAGAAGCAATATAAATCTTGCAACAGTCAGGAACGTTTGTACATTTAAAATTATTGAGTATTCACATTTAGAGATTGATGTACATCACATTTGTAGCAATAGGTAAACTACTAACCGTAACAAAACAACTAATCATCTTATTAGGGGTAAATGGGAAACATGGAGGTAGTTAACAATTAAAAGACAAGACAGAGTACAATAGGGTGGTGGGGTTAGGAAAGGAATAGGTAAGGGTAGGGAGGAATGGGGAGTGGGGGTTGGATAGTTAGAGTATATCTCATTTCGCTTCCACACTCAAGGTGCATGTAGGTCACCGCCAGTGGCCAACCATTCACGCATGGCGTGTGTGGACCGGTGATCTATCCAAGCAGACCATGTGTTATAAAATTGATCGTACTTGCCCTTAGTTCTTCCATGTGCCTAATCGAGTCTAACGCCTCTATCCATTGCAACCTGGTAGGCACCTCGGTTGATCTCCATAGCCTGGGGATAATTTGTCGCATGGCCATGAGGAAGTGACGCAATGGACTTTTTCTTATATTTTGAAATGGTTCCAGAGAACATAAACAGAAGCGCCAACTCTGGGGATGGCACACTCTTTCCCCAGTGGACGTTGTTGAAGAGGTCAAAGATTGCTCGCCAGAGTTCCTGTAAGGGTCCACACTCCCCCCAGATTTGAAGTATAGAGCCTGTGTCTTTGCCACAGCGCCAGCAGTTGTCTGGGACAGAGGGGAACATTTTGTGTAGCTTTACTGTTAAATTTCCTTTAAAGGAAATCTACCATTTGCTTTTATGCATTATGAACCAAACATACCTTGAGAATGCTGTAGCGACACTGATGCAGAAACATATCTTGTTTAATCCCTGAACTAAGTGGCTTTGCTGAAAAAACAATTTTAAAATGATGACAATGAGGCTCTGTCACTCCTGTGGTTGCCACGGCGCTCTTCTCACCCTAATTATGCACTACTTCAACCCACGTCCTGCCCAGCATAAGCCAAGAATACGTCATCACTGTGTTGTCCCTGAAGTAATCAATCGCTGCACCGTCCCCCAGCTTCTGTGTATGAGACATCCAGCTCAGGTTGATTAGTCCTGTCAGGACAGTTCAGGAAGCTCCTGTGTATGTGGAAGTAATGTGTTTATGTACTGCAGCCAGAGAAACCAGCTTTCCCAAGGTCCTTAATTTTATAATTGTTGCTTGAGCAAAACCACTCGGAACAGGAATTAAACAAGATATATTTCTGCCTCAGTGTCGCTACAGCATTCTTAATGTACCAAAACCACGTTGATAATGACTGTGGCTCTACCAATGCTAAATACTTAACCTACAATGAATTAACTGGGCAGGAAAATAGCCATGTATTGAAAATTTACAAAAATACTTATTTATTTGTTAAAAATGTACAAACTTAAATATCCATATATCATAAGATACATAAAGGACTGCATTTAATAAAAGAACTGATGCGCTACAAATGGATATATTAGTCACAGTGACCAATCCAAAGATGACACATATGGATGGACAGTTTGTTGGTTTTCAATATGATGCCACCAGACTGGGCAATTGAAGAAACAGGATCTAGAAGGACTTACAGTTGTACAGATCTGTCACAGTAGCTGCCGACCACATGGGGAAGTGCATGACAGGAATTAAAGATGAGAGATCCCTAGTCCTGTTGTTCTGCTATTCCCTCCCTGTTGCCTGACATTTCTTCTATGAGTTGCTGATTCATGCTGTGTAATGTGGAGGATGTGCACTTGAAGATACATATTATGCTGTAAGATGTGCAGCTTAATATGTATATAATGGTGCACATCCTCCATTCTTTAGTGTGTTAGGTTGGATGCTGGGGCCCCATAACAGCTGCTATGGCTGCTACCGTTGTTGTTACACCCTGTATCCACATGACAGCACACGGTAGTGGTTTACAGAGTAATTTTTTCTGACAGGTTCCCTTTCAGACAGAAACGTGTAAACGTTTTCTGATGTAGATGGCTTCTGAGAGAAGTATACGACACTCCATTATATT
Organism: Engystomops pustulosus; assembly: GCA_019512145.1. Taxonomy (NCBI): domain Eukaryota; kingdom Metazoa; phylum Chordata; class Amphibia; order Anura; family Leptodactylidae; genus Engystomops; species Engystomops pustulosus. Next base: position 36,790,722 of record CM033641.1, read on the forward strand.
TTCTTTTGTTTTTCTGTTATACACTTGCAGTGTAAGACAAGAGACAAATTTGCGGACAAAAAGTCCACAAACTCTGTATATGCGTTAAGATAAAAAATATTACATCTCAGGTACAATGACTCCACTACATAAAACTGAATAAAGATTAAATAAATAAATGTTGCAGCAATAAAACCAATGGAAACACTGTGTGTAGCTGGGTGTTTGCTGGGGTTCTTATCTCAATCTGGAAAGGAAGATACAGAGAATGTATCAGTTTTGACCACAAAACTAGTTAGCTTCAGATAGGGTACAGATTAAGGCTATATTCACACTGCCGTTGCCCGCCCGTACCGTACCGTAGCGGGCAACGGCAGTGTACGGGGAGAGGAGGAGGAGGTGAGCGCAGCTCACCCCCGCCCCTCTCCATAGGAAGTAATGGCGCACGGCGCAGTATTACGGTAGAAGATAGGACAGGTCCTATCTTTTTCCGGGTACCGCTCCCGTATGGCGCCGTGCGCCCATTGACGTCTATGGAGGACGTATATCGGCCGTATATACGTCCTCCATACGTTAGTGTGAATGTAGCCTTAACATGACCTCACCTTGACTTTCACTGCTAAGAAATACAATGATTGTTCTGTATAACATGCTTATCACATCCTGCACTTTGCATAGGTATGATCTTCCTTCATAGAGTACGTAGATATTTTTCTATCTCTCCTTTTTCTCATGGGCTCCAGTGATTTTACTTCAGCAATATTGTATCCCACTGTCTCAGACACTCTTGAGGTATTCCATATTGCCTCTGTATTCTCTGTCTTTATGATTCTAAATTGGAAGAATACAGATATTTTATAAAAGGGGAAATGCTGATAACAAGGACAAATTTAAAAAAAAACATAAATAAAAACAACTTTTTTTGGACGGTTTTCATGCACAAATTTTATTTTGTAAAAATTCATATTGTTTTTTAAAGCCAAAGTGAAGTCAATTCATAAGGAATGGGAATCATAAAGGAAGGACATATATGTCTTCCTGATGCGTCCACTTCTAGCTCTGTCTTAAGAAATTGCACAGAAAATTGCACAGAGGAAAATCTACATCTTGCTTCACTTACTCTTGTCTGGGAGTCTCGGGATTTAAATACTCCAGTGGTCGCTTTGCTGCTGTAGACATTAGCCCAAGATGGGCCATGAATTCAATTCTGTAAAACAAGACAATCAATTGAACTAAGAATAAATCTACAAACCATGTCAGACCTGAATTCACCCAAAACCAATAATGTTACTCAGAACCTTGACCTATAAAATAAATCAAACTTATTTTGAAATAAGCATAAAATGTATATAAAAAGAAATACAATAAATCATACTTTTTAGCTTGGTCCCAAAATAATCCTTTTCCATTTGCCATAATTTATGCCTTCAATGAAGTAGATGTTGGCTCATGACCGTGCATGTGCCACTGCCAACTGGCAGATAACGGAAGGAGCAACATGTTGGAGGCTAACATGGATTTTTTTTTAAGAAACCCGATTTGTAACATGGAGATGACCACCTAACATTACCATACATGAATCCTTACTGTGACCATTCTTTAACAATGATGACTTTAAACAGTATTTTTTCCCATGGGCAGGTAAGAAATACAAGTATTAGGGTGCAGTTTTGTTTTATATTTTGCTCAATGTTTAACAATCTCCTTATACCTCATTGGATCAAATAAACCTCTGTGGTGTTCTTTCTTGGCCATCGGGAGCTTATTTTTTGTATATATGTAAACCCTCATTTAACCGGTGATTCCAAAAATTCCTACTTGCTAGGTGGGGTAGGCATTTTGTCGAGACAAACTCCTCTTACGTTACCTTTGGCAGACTGGTCATCTGGATTGCTCAGATGTGTCAAAATGTCAAATGTTATTTAATTAATATAATTCTTGTATTTTTGCCTCGCCTTGTGTACGCATCCCACCTTTTTCTTGTCTTGTTTGTACTGGATTGCTCTGATGTGTCAAAATCATACCAGAGAGAACATCGGTTAAGATTTCAACCTGCCTATAGATGAATAAAAAAAAATCTGCTGATTCAGTAACAATTAGGGTGTGTTCCCGTGTTCAGTTTTGTAGAAGAAGTTTTTGATGTCCAAACCAGGAGTGGAGAAGGAGTAACTCTTCTGAATAATATGTTCTTACCCGTTATTATCTATACCTGCTTTTGGCTTCAAAAACTGCATCTGCAAATCTGAGGGCGTTTTTGTCTCGTTTTTAAAGGCATCCAAAATGTGTTTAATTGGAAACGCATATGCGTTTTGGCAAACCCCCTCCCACTTGCGTTTTGTATGCATTTAAAAATGAGACAAAAACGCCACGTGGGAAACTGCCCTGAATGTAGGAACACGCCCTTAGCAGTTTAGGCACAACCTTGGGAGATAAACTAAAACTAAAGGTTTTCCTAATGAGGAATGTCTGCATTACACAAGAAACCAGCCATGGACTGACTCCAGTGCAGACGAGTAGGACTTCCAGTAGCATGGTGATATATAATACAAGGAGCAAAACAGCAACGCTAAATATAATCATGATCAGTGCTGCTGTTTTGAAGGAAAGCAGGGACCTCTTGTATAATATATCACTATGATGAATGTAGTCTCATCATCTGTTCTGTGGTCGGGCAATACGGTAGCAGTATCAATGGTTCCACAGAAAAAAAAAATGGATCTCATCCGTTGTTTGGTTTGTTTTTTCTCAGATGATTTGAAGAAACAGGTTTTTTTTGCCTCATTATTTTAACCATTTATTTTTATTTGTTTGCAGACGTGATGCTGAAACATTGACATAACTGAAAATAATACGCTTTGTGTGGATGTGAAATGGACATGCCCGACTGTTAAAACCCTAAGGTTGAAGTATTAGGGCATCTGAAAATGGCACACTTAAAAAAACAAACAAATTGCTTTCCTATTCCCCATTTCTTATGTTAGTGTCCTGTGAAGGACAACAGACAAAGACAAGGGCGTAACTAGAGGGGGTGCAGAGGTTGCGGTCGCACCCGGGCCCAAGAGGTTTAGGGGGCCCTAATGGTGTCACTTTCCCATATGAGAAGACTAATTCTATAAACCATACATTATAGTCGGGGGCCTGGCACAGACTTTGCACTGGGGCCCATCAGCTTCTAGTTACGCCACTGGAGAAAGATATGTGGTGGTGTGAATGTGTGGTCTTTTAAATCCTGAAAAAGTAGGGATTAAAATATATAATTTTATTTTTTTTCTCTTCCAACGTTACAGATTATGTATTAGAGTCCTATAGGCTGCATATGTGTACATTTCATTGTATTGCCTCACAACCTGTAAATCTCTCTTCTGCTTATTTTTAGATCAAATATATTTCTGATTGTATTTTTTTCCTTATTATTATTATTATTATTTCCTCTAAAAAAAACTTTTCCCTAAGTCTTTTTCAGTCATTACTACTGCGCTTTGTCTTCTAATCGGGAGACATATTTGCGTGGCCTTCTGATTAGTTTGAATGCTTTTTTTTATGTCTCCAATAAAATGGCCTCCGCGCTTCTGCTTCACAAGTCCACAGGAGACATATCAACACGTTAAAAAATGCGAAAACGTAATTTGAACGTCATGACGACACCCGTACTGATTGGCGGAATGGTTACCATGGAATTAAATGACGCTCTGCAGTTTGCCGCCCCCCCTGGTTACCCTGGGTACGCGCATGCGCAGTGCGTTGCTGCACGGAGTCCAGAATGAAGGTAAGGAGGCCGGAAAATTTGGGGATCACTTTGGGTTTTACCTTGTTTTTTATAGACACGGGGGCTGAGTGCTGAGCCCGGTGCTCTCTATGTGATGTGTGTGGTCCCTGGGCACTGCCTTACTGGACCTGACAGGTTCTAGGTGGTCCTGGACTAGAAATGGGGGCTTCTATATAATGTGGCCTGATGATAGATATAGTAACAATCATTAATGATCCACTTAGAGGGGAAGATCATCAGTGATCACCATCTGTGTAGTAATATGGGATTGTTTATCATCTGCGGATACACATCTGCCTTGTGCTGCTCCTCTGTTATTCCACCTGGAAGAAACACATCTTCTTATGCTGTACGGATAGATATCCCTGGATGTGACAGCTCCAGGGATCATCCACCCATTGATGATGGCCTCTGTTGAGGGGTAGAAGATAGCGGGTCTTGAAGTTGGCAGATCCTGTGGGGTGTTCTGCAATTCAGGGGTTGGTACCTGCAAAGACAGGGTCATGAATTCCCAGACCTCATTGCTGCCAGAAGGGGGATGAGGGATGAGGGATGACCCATCTGGCCTCATCCCACAGGTAGAAAGTTGTTACAGATCGGGCAGTGGTGGTGAACCTATGGCACGGGTGCCAGAGGTGGCACTCTGAGTCCTCTCTATGGGCACCCGCACCATCACCCCAGAGCACAGTTCACCAGACAGGACTCAAAGCCTCTTGCAATCACAGGCAGCCCAGGACCCTAGAAGGAAGCTACAATGATAATCAAAAACTTTTTCTTCTTCTGTCTACTGTATTGGTGTCCTCAGGCGCCTATACAATTTAAACCTGTGACAGAGCAGGGAGTAATAAGTTACTGTTTAAATTGTTGCATCTGCACTTTGCGAAAAATATGTGGGTTTTGGTTGTAGTTTTGGCACCTTGTGTCTAAAAGGTTTGCCATCACTGAGATAGGGGCTGCACAACAACTTAACCATGTTCTCCCCTAAAAGTGCCAACCGTGGGCAAGTATCAGAACTGCACCATGGAGCTATGGAAGAGGGTGTCCAACGTGTAAGTGTAGTAGGTTAGGGTTAGTGCCAGGGCATCTTCACAAGTCTTGATCAGAGCGGTCTGTGGTAGACCTAACTAATACTATGTCATAACTTCCTGTATACATCTCTGATTTCACATTCCTTCCATTGCTCTTCTCTTTCATACTCCTTGTGTATCCAGTATCACTTGTTGGTCATCTCCCCTGGTGCACCTGGTGACATCATGTGATTTGTGTAATTTCCTCTTAGTTAGAAGAACTTGATCTCTGCTGTAGACCCCAGAACGTGGGCATTGTGTGACTTTACTGGCTTGACACTCGTTACATCTTTCAGAATACATGGAGGGTCATGTCTGTTTTTTCTTTAATCCTTATATTTTGCAGCCACCTTAGAAGTTAAAGGGATATTCCCATCTTATAAGGTCATGAGATGACTTAGTGATTGGTGGGGGTCCTACTTCTGTGACCCCCATCAATGCCCAGTGTGAAGGGGCTGCAATGCAGGTCTGGTGCTGTGTCACCCTACAGAGCTGTGCCCTGGGGAGCGGCTGTATCTTATGTATTACACACATTCTGGATTTGGGGACTATAATTCCCTTGCTGCAGACTTTGATTTTCCTGTAGGCAAAAATCAGAAATTTTTTTAATTCAGCGCTGCTAATACTGCCTTAGACAGCATAGGATTAAGTAGCCACATGGGAGAAGGTAACTCTCTGGTGGCTCCCTGCTGTTACCATGGAGAGCAACAAGGCAGGTAGACATATACATATATATACAGTGTAATAATGTATGGAGATGTAAACATGCGCATACAGTGTAATAATGTTATATGTAGAGATGTCCACATGCACATACAGTATAATAATCTTATATATAGAGATGTACACATGCACATACAGTATAATAATCTTATATATAGAGATGTACACATGCACATACAGTATAATAATCTTATATATAGAGATGTACACATGCACATACAGTATAATAATCTTATATATAGAGAGTCCACATGCACATACAGTATAATAATCTTATATATAGAGATGTACAACTGCCCATACAGTATATAATCTTATATATAGAGATTACACATGCACATACAGTATATAATCTTATTATAGAGATGTACCAGCACATACAGTATAATAATCTTATATATAGAGATGTACACATGCACATGCCAGATAATAATCTATATATAGAGATGTCCCACATGCACAATACATATAATAATCTTATATATAGAGATGTCCACATGCACATACAGTATAATAATCTTATATATAGAGATGTACACATGCACATACAGTATAATAATCTTATATATAGAGATGTACACATGCACATACAGTATAATAATCTTATATATAGAGATGTACACATGCACATACAGTATAATAATCTTATATATAGAGATGTACACATGCACATACATAATAATAATCTTATATAGAGATTGTACACATGCACATACAGTATAATAATCTTATATATAGAGATGTCACATGCACATACAGTAATAATAATCTTATATATAGAGATGTACACATGCACATACAGTATAATAATCTATATATAGAGATGTACACATGCACATACAGTATAATAATCTTATATATAGAGATGTACACATGCACTACAGTATAATAATCTTATATATGAGATGTACAGCACATCAGTATAAATAATTTATATATAGAGATTGTACACATGCACATGCAGTATAATAATCTTATATATAGAGATGTACACATGCAGTATAATAATCTTATATATAGAGATGTACATCTACTTTGCAATCTGTATGGGTCAGTATTTTGTTGGTAGACAATAGCTAAATTGGAAAATATGCATTATCTGAATTCACTGGCTGTGGATCTTGGATGTTGGAGATTTTTGATAGTCTATTTGCTTATGATGATTTGTGAGCTTTGTTTCCCTATTCATTTATTATTCTAGTACGTCTCTAAGAAATAATGCAAATACCCAAGTATCAATGATATTTAGGACATACCTGGCGGATTGTATCTCCTACCTGATTATGATGGTATCATTTATCTTCACCTCCCAAGCCAATAGATTCTGAGAGCTCCAGCAGCCACAGGTGATGCGTTTTGTATGTTTACCTGTAAGAATGACAGAGAATTAAAGTGAAAAATTCAGAAGGATTAAACTATAAATCCTATTAAATATTAGTTTATTTCAGACATGTATGTGCCCACTTACCCAGGACAGGTCCCTTCCTAGACGTCTGTAGGTTTAAACCGCAAGTTCCTTTGGATGTCCCCACAGCTAGCAAAGAACTAGTCTTTGACCACAGCAAGAAGGACTTTGATCTCTAAAAAAACAAAAAAAAATATCAAGTAGGAATGCTGGGACTTTAAATACAATGGGGAACATTACTAAGGGCTTTGCACCAGTTTCTGTTGACTTTGCATGTTCTTTATGTGTAAACTGCTTGCAACAGGTTTTTAAGAAGTGCCTCGCCACAAATGTGTCACACGCACCATTTGGTGGCGCAGCTGCACTGACCCCATGCGACACAAAATTGGGGGCGGTCTGTTACAACCCTTTGTTAAAGGTGCACCACAAAAAAGTTGGTGAACTCTGTCAGGCCAGTGCAGGAAGCGACAAGTCATGATTTCTGCTGCACTTTTAATGATTGTGTGCCACCAGCATAGGCAGAGCACTTTACTACATTCTTTGTAATGTGCCTCAATGGGGCAGAATACTTACCCGGTCCTTAGCGTCCCCAGGTGCGTTCTCCGACGAGGATGAAGTTCCGCGCGCGATTCTTCAAGATTGTGCGTCCATTTTCCTGCATGTGTCGCTTCCCCGCTGGGTCCACAGGAGTTTCACCTTCTTCTTCCCGGGTATAGAGTGCATTGTCTTGCGACACAATTTGAATGTAAATCCCCGCGTTAGTCTGAATGAGTTCGGGTTGTCCGTCAGCCACGCCCCCAATTTGTGTTGCGAGAACAAAGTCGCCGCGATTGCGCGAATCCGATCGCGTGCACAAAAACCCCACTTAATGCGACGCAAATCAGAAATAGTCGGGAAACCAACAAAAATGCGTCGTGCGGGCCCTTATTAAATGGTGCCCCAATGTTATACTGCGGGCCTCCCATTATCCATGTATATTTATGAACTCTAATTCACAGCGCCTCACCTCATGCCACTGTCTAACTGGCTGGTTTTACATGTATTGGAGTCCCACATGTTAGATAGAACTAGATTTCTCTGCAACAATGGCCATAGCATTGCCGTCTTTGTCCCATCCAGGAATAACATGCACTAAGGAGAGAAGAAATGAAAGTACAAAATCAATTCCAAACAATTCAACCATCAGGGAAATAAGAAATATTAAGTCCAGAGACGATGCTCACCATGAAGTTAATCTCATCTTCTTCTGACCATGGCGATCATAGATTTTTTACAGTGTGATCGCTGGAGGGAAAGATGGGAATTTAGTGTGATGTGATATTTATAGAAAGACCACAAGGAAGGAAAGAGAATGGAAGAGAAAAAGATTGGGAGAGAGGAGGGAGAAAAGAGGAAAGGAGGAACAATGGATCGCACAAAGGAGTATGGGAGGAAAAAAAGATGGAAACAGAGATGAGGAAAGAAAAAAGGTTGAGAGAAAAGGATTTAGAGAACAAGGGATGGAGAGACGGAGGAACAAAGCAGGTCAGGAAGGAAGAAGGAAAATTTGGGGGAAACGAGTGAGGAAAGAAGAAGGAGGAGCATTGATGTAGGAATAATGAAAGGTACAAAGATTACAGGTAGGAGAAAGCAGGAAAGGATGATGAATAATTGGATTTTTGTAGTAACAACCATTTCTGCAGGGGGTCGCTTTATTTTTCTATATAACAAACAATTTAGATCCATTCATATCATTCTGTTTCCATCCTTATCATCACTGTACCCTCAGTTGTGCGGACTTAAGGTAAAATAAACTGATGCCACTGTTCGCTGTAAATGGGCAAAATACAAAAATACACAACATGGTGTCCAGATGTGGTAATTTCTTAATCACTAAGGAAATAAATGTCCTGTGCCAACAGTCACCCGAGCCTCCGCCGATGGGGCAGGAGCCTGTGCTGTATATTTTTGATGCCTCCTGCTACATAGTGATGGGTAAGACATTACCACTGTCCCTGCAGATACTTATAAGAAAAATAACAATGTCTCTACTTACCAGTACCACAATGTAATTTCCTAATGTCTTCTGCCACACATACTGAATGGATGACCAAGCAAGCCCTTCTCTGTCAGTGAAAAGACTCGCTGAAAAACAGAAATGTTACTTTTTTTATTGTTAGAAATTAGATGTAATGTAATGGGCCAGTGAATTCAGATAATGCATATTTTCCAATTTAGCTATTGTCTAACAACAAAATACTGACCCCACAGATTGCAAGTAGATGTACTCTCTATATAGATTTTATATGCATGGTACATCTCTATATATAAGATTATTATACTGCATTGCATGTGTACATCTCTAACTAAGATTATTATACTGTATGTGCATGTACATCTCTATATATAAGATTAGTATACTGTATGTGCATGTGTACATCTCATATATAAGATATATACTGTATGTGCATGTGTACATCTCTATATATAAGATTATTATACTGTATGTGCATGTGACATCTCTATATATAGATTATTATGCTGTGCATGTGTACTCTCTATATATAAGATTATACGTATGTGCTTGTACATCTATATATATAAGATTATTATACTGTATGTGTCATGTGTACATCTCTATATATAAGATTATTATACTGTATGTGTCATGTGTGTACATCTCTATATATAAGATTATTATACTGTATGTGATGTGTACATCTCTATATATAAGATTATATATACTGTATGTCATGGTACATCTCTATATAAAGATTATTATACTGTATGTGATGTGTACATCTCTATATATAAGATGTTATACTGTATGTTGCATGTGGACATTCTATATATTAAGATTATTATACTGATGTGCATGTGTGTACATCTCTATATATAGATTATATACTGTATGTGCATGTGTACATCTCGATATAAAGTTATATACTGTATGTGCATGTGTACATCTCTATATATAAGATTATTATACTGTATGTGCATGTGTACACTCTATATTATAGATTATATACTTATGTCATGTGGACATCTCTATAATAAATCTATACGTATGTGCATGTGTAATCTCTATATATAGATTATAACTGTATGTGCATGGACATCTCTATATATAAGATTATATACTGTATGTGATTGTACATCTCTATAGTAAGATTATTATCTATGTGCATTGTACATTCTACGATAAAATATTCACTGATGCGCATGTTTACATCTCCATACATTATTACACTGAATTATTTATAGTATACCTGCCTTGTTGCTCTCCATGGTAACATGCAGGGAGCCACCAGAGAGTTACCTTCTCCATGTGGCTACTTATCCTATGCTGTCGAAGGCAGTATTAGCAGCGCTGAATTAAAAAATTTCTGATTTTTGCCTACAGGAAAATCAAGTCTGCGCAAGGGATTATAGTCCCCAAATCCAGAATGTGTAATACATAGATACACGCCGCCTCCCCAGGGCACAGCTCTGTAGGGGTGACACAGCACAGAACCTGCATTGCAGCCCCTTCACACTGGGCATTGATGGGGTCACAGAAGTAGGACCCCCACCAATCACTAAGTCATCTCATGACCTTATAAGATGGGAATATCCCTTTAAAACTTCTAAGGTGGCTGCAAATATAAGGATTAAGAAAAAAACAGACATGACCCTCCATGTATTCTGAAAGATGTAACGAGTGTCACCCCCCCCCACCCCCAGCCGTAAAGTCACACATGCCACGTTCTGGGGTCTCCAGAGGATCAAGTTCTTCCTAACTAAGAGAATTACACAAATCACATGATGTCACCAGTGCACAGGGAGATGACAACAAGTGATACTGGATACACAAGTGAGTATGAAGAGAAGAGCAATGGAAGGAATGTGAATCAGAGATGTATACATGAAGTTATGACATAGTATTAGTTAGGTCTACCACAGACGCTCTGATCAAGACTTTGAAGATGCCCTGGCACTAACCCTACCTACACACTTACACGTTGGACACCCTCTTCCATAGCATCCATGGTGCAGTTCTGATACTTTGCCCACGGTTGGCACTTTTAGGGAGAACATGGTTAAGTTGTTGTGCAGCCCTATCTCAGTGATGGCAAACCTTTTAGACCAAGGTTGCCAAAACTACAACCAAAACCCACATATTTTGCGCAAGTGCAGATGCAACAATTTAAACAGTAACTTATGTACACCCTGCTCTGTCACAGGTTTAAATTGTATAGGCGCCTGAGGACACCAATACAGTAGACAGAAGAAGAAAAAGTTTTTGATTATCATTGTAGCTCCTTCTATGGTCCTGGCTGCCTGTGATTGCAAGAGGCTTTGAGTCCTGTCTGGTGAACTGTGCTCTGGGGTGATGGTGCGGGTGCCCATGAGAGGACTCAGAGTGCCACCTTGGCACGTGCCCATAGGTTCACCACCACTGCCCGATCTGTAAACTTTCTACCTGTGGGATGAGGCCAGATGGGTCATCCCTCATCCCTCATCCCCCTTCTGGCAGCAATGAGGTCTGAATCATGACCCTGTCTTTGCAGGTCCCAACCCTGAATTGCAGAACACCCACAGGATCTGCCAACTTCCAAGCACCCCGCTACTCTTCTACTCCCTCAACGAGGGCCATAGCAATGGGTGATTGATTACCTGAGCTGTCACCATCCAGGGATTTATCTATCCGTACAGCATAAGAAGATGTTGTTTTACCAGGTGGAATAACAGGAGAGAGCACAAGGCAGATGTGTATCCGCTCGATGATAAACAATCCCCTATTTCTACACAGATGGGATAGGAGACTGATGATCTTCCCCTACTAAGTGGACTCATTAATTGATTGTTTACTCATATCTATCATTCGGCCACATTAATAGAAGCCCCATTTCTAGTCCGACCACCTGAAACCTGTCATGCAGTAAGGCCGTGCCCGGACCACACACATCACATAGAGAGCACCGGGCTCAGCACTAAGCCCCCGTGCTATAAAAAACCAGGTTAAAACCCAAGGATACCCACCACATATTTCCGGCCTCCTTACCTTCACTTCTGGGACTCCGTGCAGCAACGCACTTGCGATGCGCGTACCCAGGGTACCAGGGGGGGCGGCACACTGCAGGCGTCATTAATTCCATGGTAACCATTCCGCCAATCAGTCGGGGTGTCGTCATGACTTTCAAATTACGTTTTCGCATTTTTTAACGTGTTGCATATGTCTCGCTGTCGGGACTTGTGAGTCAGAGCGCGGATGCCATTTATTGGTAGACATAAAAACAAACATCTCAAAACTAATCAGAAGGCCACGCAAATATGGTCTCCCGATTAAAGACAAGCGCAGTAGTAATGACTGCAACAGACTAGGGAAAAGTTTTTTTAGGGAAATAATAATAATATAATAAGGAAAAACAATACAATCAGAAATATATTTGATCTAAAAATAAGAGAAAGAGGATTAAGTGTGAGGCAATCAATGGAAATGTACACATATGCAGGCCTATAGGAATCATAATACATAATCTGTAACGTTGGAAGGGAAAAAAAATAAAATTATACTATTTTAATCCCTAACTTTTTCAGTGATTTAAAAGCCCACAGTTCACACCACACTTCTTTCTCTCAGTGGCGTAACTAGAAGGCTGATGGCCCCATGCAACAGTCTGTCCAGGGCCCCACTACTAATGTTGGTTTATAATTACGCTTCTCATATGGAAAGTGACACCTAGGCCCCTAAACCCTTGGCCGGTGGACCGACAACCTCTGCAACCCCCTCTAGTTACGCCCTTTGTCTTTGTCTGTGTCCTTCACAGGACACTAACATAAGAAACTGGGGTAATAGAAGAGCAATTTTGTTTGTTTTTTAGTGGCCATTTTCAGATGCCCTATACTTACAACCTAGTTTTAACAGTCGCGGCCATGTCCATGTTTCACATCCCACACACAGCGTATTATTTTCAGTTATTCAATGTGTTCAGCATCACGTCTGCAAACATTAAATCAAAAATGGTTTAAAATAATGAGGCAAAAAAAACCTGTTTCTTCCAAATCATATGATAAAAACAACCAACAACGATAGATCCTGTTGATTTTTTTTCTGTGGACAACCATTGATACTGCTAAACCGTTATGCCCGACCACCAGAACAATGATGAGACTACATTAAGTCATAGTGATATATTATACAGAGGTCCTGCTTTCTTCAAAACAGCAGCACTGTTCATGATTATATTTAGCGTTGCTTTGTTTTGCTCCTGTATTATATTCCACCATGCTAACGTGTAAGTCCCTATCTCGTCTCCACTGGGAGTCAGTCCATGCTGTTTCTTGTGTAATTGCAGACATTCCTCATGTAGGAAAACTTTAGTTTTTAGTTGATCTCCCAAGGCTGGTGCCTAAACTGCTAAGGCTGTTCCTACATTCGGGCAGTTCCCACGTGGCGTTTTGTCCTCATTTTTAAATGCATACAAAAACGAAAGTGGGGGGGGAGGGGGTTTGCCAAACCGCATATGCGTTTCCAATTAAACACATTTTGGAGGCCTTTAAAAAGAGACAAAAACGCCCTACAGATTTGCAGATGCAGTTTTTGAAGCCAAAAGCAGGTTATAGATAATAACGGGTAAGAACATATTGATTCAGAAGAGTTACTCCTTCTCCACCCGGTTGGACATCAAAACCTTCTTCTACAAAACTGAACCGGTGACACACCCTAATTGTTTACTGAATCATCAGATTTTTTTTTATCATCTATAGCACGGTTGAAATCTAACCCGATGTCCTCTTGGTATGATTTTGACCACATCAGAAGGCAAGCCAGTACAAACAAGACAAGAAAAAGGTGGGATGGGACACAAGGGAGAGCAAAAATTACAACAGAATTATATTATAAATAACATTTGACATTTGACACATCTGAGCAATCCGATGACCAGTCCTGCACAAAGGTAAACGTAAGAGGGATTTGTCCCCCCCTCGACACATGCCTACCCCACCTAGCAGGTAGGAATTTTTGAATCACCGTTAAATGAGGGCTCACATATATACAAAAAAAAGCTCCCGTGGCCAAATAAGAACCACCAAGCGGTTTTTATTTGATCAATGAGAGTTAAGGAGATTGTTAAACATTGAGCAAAAATATAAACAAAACTGCAGCCCTAATACTTGTTATTTCTTACCTGCCCATGGGAAAAAAATACTTGTTTAAAGTCTCATTGTTAAAGAATGGTCCAGTAAGGATTCATTAGGCTAATGTAGTTGGTCTATCTCCATGTTAAAACGGGTTTCTTAAAAAAAAACATCCATGTTATAGCCTCCAACATGTGTCCTCTCCGTATCTCGCCAGTTGGCAGTGGCACATGCACGTGTCATGAAGCCAACAATCTCCTTCATTGAGGCATAATTATGGCAAATGAAAAGGGATTATTTTGGCGACCAAGCTAAAAAGTATGATTTATTGTATTTCTTTTTATAATACTTTTATGCTTATTCAAAATAATTGAGTTTTATTTTAAGGTCAAGGTTCTGGAGTAAACATTATGGTTTTTGGGTGAATTCAGTTCTGACATGGTTGTAGATTTATTCTTAGTTCATTGATTGTCTTGTTTGTTTACAGAATGAATTCATGGCCCATCTTGGGCTACTGTCTACGCAGCAAAGCGTACCACTGAGTATTAAATACCCGAACTCCCGACAAGGGAAGTTGAAGCAAGATGCGATTTTCCTCTGTGTCAATTTTACTGTGCAACTTTCTGAGACAGAGCTAGAGAGGACGCATCAGGAAGCATATATGTCCGGCCTTGATGTGCCCAGTCCGTTGGAAGACTCACTTTGGGCTTTAAACAAACAATATGAAGTTTAAAGAAAGAAAAGGGGGGGGTAGCGGGGGAAAAGGCTCTTGTGTATCGGTAGTGGGCGTCCTATTCGGTTGGCGTTGTCGGTCTCTAGGGAGGATCTCGCTTTTAATCGTGCCCTGTGTGGGGCTCGCCGTCGCACGGGCTTGGGATTGCTATTTTTTCGATTGATGTCCATTTTGTTTTTTTTATTTTTGTGCATGAAAACGTCAACAAAAAAGCTGTTTTATGTATGTTTTTTTTTAAATTTGTCCTGTTATCAGCATTTACCCTTTTATAAAATACTGTATTCTTCCAATTTAGAATCATAAAGAAAGAGAATACAGGAGGCATTGGAATACCTCAAGAGTGTATGAGACAGTGGATACAATATGCTGAAGTAAAATCATGGAGCCCATGAGAAAAAGGAGAAGATAGAAAAAAGAGCTACGTACTCTAGAAGGAAGATCTAAACCTATGCAAGGCAGGATGGATAAGCCTGTTTTATACAGAACAATCATTGTATTTCTTGCAGTGAATTCAGGTAGGTCAGTTAAGGCTACTTCACACTAACGTATGGAGGACGGAGAAGGCCGTATACGTCCTCCATAGACGTCAATGGGCGCACGGCGGCCACATACCGGGAGGCGGGACCCGGAAAAAAGAGAGGACCGGGCCGAGCCGGCTACCGTAGAGGGAGACGGCGCCAGGACGTACGAGGGAGAGGGGCGGGGTGGAGCGGCGCGCACCGCATCAGCCGCGTCCCCAGGGAAACTAAACTAGCACCTCCAAGCCCCCAAATTGAAAGGTATTTTACACAACAAGACGGACAAAGCCCAAGGGGGGTGAGGTGGTAGTCGCTCGCGACAGGCGTCTTACGGCTCCGCTAACTTTCTTGCTGATGCGGAATAAATAGTAGGGGTATACCCGATTAACTTAGGTAGTAAATGTGGGTTAAAAAAAAGGTAGTTTTGAAGGATGAGACAAAGGTATCAGCCACCAAAGCGGTGTTTGACCTCCGCAGCTCTCCAGGGTGAGGCGAGGTCGGTTTTGGTCTCTGACCAGAGGCGCAACTGTGGCAAAAACAATATGCTGCACCCCAACTAGACGAAGAAAAGACAACAGCGTCCAGGGCCCCATTGACCCCAGAGGATTCAGTGCTAGGAAACCAGGCCCGCCGAGAGGCGCCGCGCAGGTCCAGGACCCACAAGCCCCCAAACCAGCCGGAAACCCCCCCTCAATCAACAAGTCTAAAAATTAACCAGCTAGGAATTCAGGTCATCCTCACCCACCCCAGACCATCCCACCACATAAGAGCAACCGTGTGCGCTCAGGCGCAATTCATTTAGAAAACCCCTACCTAAATCATAAAAAGAGGAAAAAGATTACTCAAAACCAACATTAAACAACCAACACAACAACAGCACCATCCCCAAACAACCTACACCCCCCCCCAAAAAAATGCCGTTGCCCGCTACGGTACGGTAGGGCGGGCAAACGGCAGTGTGGCATATAGCCTTAAATCTGTACCCTATCGAAGCTAACTAGTTTTGTGGTCAAAACTGAACATTCTCTGTATCTTCCTTTCCAGATGAGATAAGAACACCAGCAAACACCCAGCTACACCAGTGTTTCCATTGTTTATTGCTGACACATTTATTTATTTAATCTTTATTCAGTTTTATGTAGTGGAGTCATGTACATAGATGTAATATTTTTTATCTTACGGCATAACAGAGTTGTGGGACTTTTTGTCCGCAAATTTGTCTCTGTCTTAAACTGCAAGTGATAACAGAAAAACAAAAGAAAATATAATGGAGTGTCGATACTTCTCTCAGCAGCCATCTACATCCGAAAACGTTTACACGTTTCTGTCTGAAAGGGAAACCTGTCAGAAAAAATTACTCTGTAAACCACTACCGTGTGCTGTCATGTGGATACAGGGTGTTAAACAAACAACGGTAGCAGCCATAGCAGCTGTTATTGGGGCCCCAGCATCAACCTAAAACCACACTAAAGAATGGAGGATGTGCACCATTATATACATATTAAGCTGCCCCCATCTTACGGCCTAATATGTATTTCAAGTGCAACATCCTCCACATTGACACAGCATGAATCAGCAACCATGAAGAATGTCAGGCAACAGGGAGGGAATAGCAGAACAACAGGGAACTAGGGATCTCTCATCTTTAATCCTGTTTCATGCACTTCACCATGTGGTCGCAGCTACTGTGACAGATCTGCTACAATGTAAAGTCCTTCTTAGATCCGTTTTGTCAATTGCCCAGTTGGGGGACATCATATTGAAAACCAACAAACTGTCCATCCATATGTGTCATCTTGAGATTTTGGGGGGGTCACTGTGATAATATATCCATTCGTAGCGCATCAGTTCTTTTATTAATGCAGTCCTTGAGTATCTTATATAATGGATATTTAAGTTTGTACATTTTTAACAAATAAAAAGTATTTTTGAAATGTCAATACATGGCTAGTTTCTGGACCATGTTAATTCATTGTAGGTTAAGTATTAGCATTGGTAGAGCACAGTCATTATCAACGTGGTTTTGGTACATTAAGGAATGCTGTAGCGCAACTGAGGCAGAAATAATTCTGTTAATCCTGTTCCGAGTGGTTTTGCTCAAGCAACAATTATAAATTAAGGACTTGGGAAGCTGTTCTTGGCTGCAGTACATAAAACATTACTTCCACATACACAGGAGCTTCCTGAAGTTTTTGTTTCCCCCCCCCCCTGACCGGGAACTAATCAACTGAGCTGGATGTTTCATACAAGAAGCGGGGGCACGGTGCAGCCAGATTGATTACTTCAGGGACAACACAGTGATGCGTATTCTTGGCTATGCTGGGCAGGACGTCGGGTTGACGTAGTGCATAATCTAGGGTGAGAGAGCGCCGTGGCAACCACAGGAGTGACAGAGCCTCATTGTCATCATTTAAAATTGTTTTTCAGACAAAGCAACTTAGTTCAGGGATTAAAACAAGATATGTCTGCATCAAGTGTCGCTACAGCATTCTCAAGGTATGTTTGTTCATAATTGCATAAAAGCAAATGGTAGAGTTCCTTTAAAGGAAATTTACAGTAAAGCTAACAAATGTTCCCCTCTGTCCCAGGACAACGGCTGGCGCTGTGGCAAAGAACAGGATCTATAACTTCAAATCTGGGGGGAGTGGGACACTTACCGGAACTATGGCGAGCAATCTTGACCTCTTCAACAACGTCCACTGGAAAGAGTGTCAGCCATCCCAGGTTGGCGCTTCTTGTTTATGTTCTCTGGAAACCATTTCAAAAATAAGAAAAAGTCCATTGCGTCACTTCCTCAGGGCCAGCCGACAAATTCTCCCCAGGCTATGGAGATCAACCGAGGGGAAGAAAAGGGGTTCGCCTTCAATGGATAGAGGCGTTAGACTCGCTTAGGCACATGGAAGAACCTAAGGGCAAGTCAGACGATCAATGTGGTGTATAGAACAGGTCTGCTTGGTAGATCACGGTCCAACACGCAGACGTGGAATGTTGGCACCTGGCGGGGGACCTACATGCACCTGAGTGGGGAAGCGAAATGAGATTACGCTAATATCCAACCACCAACTTTCCCACATCCGCACCTACCCACCCCCCCACCTTACCTATTCCTTTCATAACCCACCACCCTATGTACTTGTCTTGTCTTTTAATTGTTACACTACCTCATGTTTCCATTTACCCCTAATAGATGATTAGTTGTTTTGTACGGTTAGTAGATGTGTAACTATTGCCTCCAAACGCCCTGATGTACATCAAGAGTCTAAATGTGAACTAATAATTTTAATGCCGACCAACGTCTGACTACGGTTGCAAGATTATATTGCTTCCCACAATTTGTTACTTGATACAAGGTTAATAAGCTTGTTGTTGAAACCATAAAGAAAAATTACCAGGGACAACTACTCACAGACCCAGGAACTAGGGTGTGGTAATCTTCCTATATTGTTATCCATGCTCTTTCCTTCTAAAATCAACTTTCAAATTAGGCTAAAGAGCTCAAGACTCTGGGGGGGGGGGCATACCAGAGCCACACGTCTCTGCTTCATAGAATATTTACCTGTGCAGGAGTACTTCCCCTCCAACACTGTGTGACTACATCAGGAAGAGGAGGGGTTCACAAGCCGTAACAGTCGTTTAAGAGGCAGCATGGAAGGGCTCTGGTAACATCGCACAGAGCATTCTGAGTCCAATTAGCATAATTTTAGAAGTGATTTTAGAAAGAAGGGAGGCCCTGTTTTTAAGTGTTGCAGCAATGGAAGGGCTCTGAGTAACTCCCCAGAAGCCATTCTGGCTCGAAGTACGTATTCCCTAAGGCGCTATAGAATAAGTGGTTTTGCCAATATCCCCTTTTTTTTGCTATTATTATTTATTCATATATATTAGATAATTTAGGAAGTTGTGTTTAGAAGGAAGGAGGCATGAGATAACCAAATATAAGAAGATTACTACAGTCATAGTGCCTGGATCTATGAGTCAAGTGTCCCTAGTTAATCCATACTTGATGGTAAATGGTCCCTGTCTTATGTATCCTGTGGCTGCCAATAGAATTACAATAAGGAAAATCACGGCTGAGAAATTTCTGATAAGTGCAAGGCTGTAGAAAGCTTTCAGAGGCTTATTAGATTGGCAACCTAACAAGACAACAAACGTCACCCACTAGGGCCAAGCGGGATATAGTATTTATTTTAAAAAAAAAACATAAATCAAGTGCGAAATGTTTATACATATATAAATTCATTATACAAATGTTTGAAAAAAGAACATTCAATAAAAGGAAACATCGTGAGGGAAAACATAAGAAATAAAGATGTATTGCACGTGAATAAATAAAAATCACATGAAACAACGATGTCAGGCAGGCAGGGGATGAGGACAAAGTGTGCGTCAAAGGAACCCCCCCTTTAGGTGCTGGATTGAATTTGCTGGGAGGTCATTATCATAAGGCCGGGCTGCGTGATGATAGAGAAGGACACAGTGAATAGAAAATTACACACCAAAAGCTCTACCCCGAACAGAATATAATTGCTCGATAACCACCATAATGGAATAGAGAATATAAATAGACATAAAATAGTGGAAAAATACACAAAGCGGAGGGTGGTGACCAAAAACTCAGCACAACAACACCCTCCCACCTGAAAAGAGTTGTAGAGTGACATGCTCCCGCTTCAAGGTTCACATATTACAGCAGAAAACTTTTCATTATGATCCCAATTCAACTCTACAGCGAGGATTACCGTGTTAAGGAACATCAGGCGTCCTAGGCACAAGAGGAACTTCTCCTCTCAGTTCAGCAAAGAATAAAAACTTAAGAGCTTAAAAACATTTTTTGACAACAAAATTTCAGAGATCCCATTAGTGAGTCAGATTGTAACTTAAAAGGGTTATTACTGGATGGGGTCATTGATGATATTGATGAAATTAAGGACCTTGCAGCGAATCAGATGACGTATGAAGGCTTCGGATGCACTAACTCTATATACTATATAGTGGCAGCACAGGGGAACTACAGCGTCACCTTGATCAGTTCCGATCATAGACAGTGGAATAGAGCCATGTGTTTCCGTCTCCATGCCCTGTAGCCTTTAGAGTGGAGACGTTGAACAGCTGACGGGACCATGACGGATGGAACATCTCTGCACACTGTGACCTCTGCGGAAGCTCTCTGGATGCGTTACTATACCACAGACTGCAATGAAGGCAGCTGTAAGGTGTCGTAATAAGTTTTATTGATAATCCTTGGTACCATTACAGCAAAAAAATTGTGAAAATAAATTGCCCTGCGGCCAAATATTTTTTTTCTCTTAAATAACAATTAGAAAATATACCAGTTCCGACTTGCATAAAATTCAACGAAGTACAAACCTGAAAGAACCTATGGTACGTAAACGGGTGTATGCCTGCACTGGAGGCTACCAGGAGGCCTCACTATTAGGATGGCCTCAGGACCGAATCTTTTCTACCCAAGGTATAATCCTGCAAAAGCCTAGTGTGTTGTTTTTGGGTTGTGGCCAGGGTCTAGGACACAAGACCCGGTACACACATATAAAACTTCCTAAAAGATTCTAAGTGTGGTTAGATTCAAAGGCGATTGTCCAGAATTTTTTTTTTTTTTACTTTGAGGTCCAGGGGGTATGCAAATTAAGGAAAACAGGGTATGCTTACCTTCTATGGCGCAGTGCGACTTCTCTCATCACGGCCAGATCGGTTGTGCACAGAGTCTTGTGTTGAATGGAGTGCGCTACAGCCAAACACAGGATGCAGGCCGAGGCTGTCGGATGTCACCGCTGAGATTTGTATGAAAACAGTGGCAGGCGGTGATGGGAGATCCTGCGCTGCACCGGAGGCCTGGAGAGATGGGCCGCAACTTAAGGGGGTGCAGAGTGGCGATCGCAAACAGGCCTAGGAGCTTTAGGGCCCATAAAGGTGTCACTTCCATATGAGAAAACTAAATATTACACCATAACATTATAGTCGTGGGGCCTGGCAAAGGAATTTGCGCACTGGGGGGGCCCATCAGCTTCAAGTTACCGCCACTGCTGCAGAGAAGTTAGAGTAGTGAGGATACCTGTTGTTAATTTCTTACCAAGTGGAGTTATAATAATAATAAAATAATAATTTTTAAAAAAGTTAATCCCGCACAACCCCTTTTAATTTTGAGGAAAAGGAGGTGAATCCAGCAAAGCAGGCAAAAAATAGGAAATCAATAAGGGATAAAAACTTAGTTGGTATTCATCCTTTTAAACGTAGGTTAAAAGGTACCATGGTAGTGACAGAAACTGACGCGTTTCGAACTAAATGCTGTTTTAATCATAGTCAATAGTCAGTCAAAAATAGTCAAATCATTTTATAACTAGATCCTAAGTCACAGGGCGCCGATCTTAGTGAATCAGCGGCAGAAGTGGATTCCGGTCTTCGGGGATCACGCAGGACGGGAAGTAAATGTTGCCTTACAGACTCAAACAGACTTTCGCCACATTCACCACACTTGCTTACAAAACACAGCAGCAAAAGAGTGTTTATGATACGTTTCAGACTGAAGGGAAATCCGAACAAACTAGTCCATGAAATCTTGCCAACTGAACCAACTTGCACTGGACAACGCCCGTGCATTGCACACTGCCACCATGATGTCACCACCCTTGAGGTGGCACACTAATAAGGGAGATGTTAAAACACATGTTGAATACTGCAAACATGAATATCTCTTGGTAATCGGAAATACTGGACACCTTGGTTGGTCAACCACAGTTATAGTAGTTACCGTCACTAATATATTAAAAGCTACATTACAAAACATCATCTATCTGACTCTTGATCGCATGTTTAACTTGCTGGCAGACCTATGATCCTAATCTTTACTCATGCATACTATATATCTTACACATTTCAGTCTTAACTTTACAGAGTCTAAGCAACTCCCATTTGGTACATGAACACCACAATATGGCCACGTTACCACAAACATGCTACAAAGCATGGGACTTTCCACACAAAATAAATGATTATTGACTGTAAAATATCAATTCTTATTTTAGCTAGATTTTTCACAATTTTGCCATTTTTAATTTATTCAAGAATACAAGGTTTTCAATATCCCTACTGCTTCAGTATTATGTACATGACTAAGTTTGATGGGACAGGCCTAAGGATAAGTGTATGGAAATGTAAAGTGTAAATTAACATTTTAAAAAAAAATCATAAAAGAATTACTGCAGTTATGATAGTAACTTTGTAAAATACTTTATTAAAAATAATACCATATCTTTCTGTGTCCTCTCTTTCATCTTTCGCTCTTCATTATGTAAACGCTTTGTGAAATCAGTTTTGTCCTTATCCACACAAGCTCAAAAATAGGACAGTCCTGGAAGTCTATTCTCCTCCGGCAGATGAATTATGAAGGGAAATATTCTCTTTCTTGTATAGGTATCTAAAAAGAGTTAATCACTAGATTCTCCTTCTGGTTAGGAACAGAACCAGAACTATTTCGATACTTTGTGCCTTTAGGCTTCTTTCTCCAGAGTGAAGCAGAGTAGCTTCAGAGTAGATTATAAAGTTTACTATGATCACTAGCTGTAGTCATTTCTAAAACAAAAAAAGCTTCAAAATCGTTGACTCTTTATATATTTTAGGGTTTTATACTGATGTTCTGACCTTCATAGGTTCTTTATGTTGTCACGGTCTTTTATCTCCCAGCCACCCCAACAGATCATAATATATTCCTATAGGTCTCTCCATGTGCAACAAAGGATCTATTTTTTTATTTTTTCATATTTATCTTTGGATTTGTAATTGGAGTGCATGTTCCCTAGATTCTAACAAATTTAGCAGGAGGTCTGCCTATCTTTGAACAGACCCCTTTCCCTTTACGTAGGCTTGTAGGGGCTTTATTAGGTACAATCACAGTCTGCCTTTCTTCCAGGAAAGAGTGTAATACTGTCCATTGGTTGTGTTCTAGTAAGGCTTATACCATTTTAGTGAAGGAGTATAGCTGCAAAGTGGACACAAACCACGGAGACGAGTAGTGCAGATCTGGGGTAGTTGTATCTATGTGATCTTCAATGGACCCCTTTATTAATAGCAGTGAATGGGTCAGTTTTTCTTTGGGAAGGCTAATTTGGGAACATTATATTTTATATTCCACTTCTATTTTAGGTGTATGTTTTAAGCCACACACCGCGTTAAAAAGTAGTGACAGAAGCCGTAATTTTTTTAATGTTTGAATAGATTCATTGAAGTCTATTTCGGGAGAAAAAAGCTCATAAGAAATCGGAACATGTGGACTTTGCCACTAGTGAAAATTGCCAAATCGAAGAGGACTATGGAAGTATAATGTAGGCCAGTTCACACCGGGGCTTCCGTTACGTCTTCCGTTAGCAGTGTCCATTAAGCTCTTGTTTAGGAGAGCGTAACAGAATTATACAAAAACAAGGGTAAGGAGGAGGTTTTCCTCAGAAATAGACTTCAAGAAATCTATCATAACATTAAAAAAATATACAGGCGTCTGACACTACGTTTTTAACGCGTTGTGTGGCTTAAAACAGACACCCTAAAATAGAAGGGATATAAAATATAATTTCCCAAATTAAGCATTCAAAAGTTGATCAAACTGACCCTACTGCAATAAATAAAAGGGTCATGAAGATCACCTAGATAAACAACTACCCATGAACTCGCACTACGCGTCTCCGTGGTTTGTGTCCACTTTGGCAGCTTATATCCTTCACTAAAATGTTATAAGCTACTAGACAAACCAATGGACAGGTATGACACTCTTCTGGAAGAAAGCAGACTTGGTTGATTGTACCTAATAAAGCCCCTACCAAGACTACGCTAAAGGCGAAAGGGGTCTGTTCAAAAGAAGGCAGACCCTCCTGGCTAAATTGGTTTATGAATCTATGGAACGACTCCAATGCTACAATCCAAAGATATAATATGAAAAAATAAAAAATAAATGAGATCCAGTGTGTTGCACATGGAGAAGACTCAAGGGAATAATTATGAGCTGATATGGTCAGGAGAAAAAGAACGTGACACATAAAGAACCTAGAAGGTCAGAACCATCAGTATAAAACCCTAAAATATATAAAGGAGTAAACCATTTTTTGAGCCTTTTTTTTTTGTTGTTTCGAAATGGAATTACAGCTAGTGATAATATAAACTTTAAATTACTCTGAGCTACTCTGCTCACTCTGAGAAAGAAGCCGTAAAGCACAACAAAATTATCTGAAATAGTTGGTTCCTGTCTAACCAGAAGGAATAAGCTAGGATTAACTGTTTTTAGATACCTAGAGAATATTGTCCTTCATAATCAGGCTGCCTGAGGAGGCATAAGATATATCCAGGGGACTGTCTATATTTTTAGCTGTTGTGTGGATATAGGACAGACAAATGATTTTACACAAAGCGTTTAATAAGGAGGAGGCGAAGAGGAGGAAAGAGAAGGACACAGAAAGATATGGTAGTTAGTTTAATAAAAGTATTTTACAAAGTTTACTATCATAAAACACTGCAGTATCTTTATGATTTTTTGAAAAATGTGAAGTTACACGTACATCCATACACTAGCCTTAGACGTTGTCCCATCAAAACTATTAGTCATGGTATAATAAGTAATGAACAGTAGGATATTGAAAACTAGTATCTGAATTAAAGAAAAATGCCAAAATTGTGAAAAATCTTAGCTAAAATAAGAATTGATATTTACAGTCATAATCAATTATTGTGGTGGACCGAATCCCTATTCTTGTAGCAATGTTTTGGTAACGTGGCCATGATGTGTGTTCATGTACAAAGGGAGTTGCTTAGACTCTGTAAAGTATAAGAATGAAATGTGTAAGGATATATAGTATGCATGAGTAAGTAGGATACATAGGGTATGCAGGCAAGTACAAACATGCGATCAAAGATCAGTATAGATGATGTGTGATATAATGTAGCTTTATGTATAGTGGACGGTATACTATAACTGTGGTTGACCAACCAAGTTGTTCAGTATTCAGATTACCAAGAGAGATATCATGTCTGCAGTATTCAACATTGGTTAACATCATCCTATAGTGGCACCTCATGGTGACATCAAGGTGGCAGATAAAGCAACGTGTGTCCAGTTGAATCAGTGAGGGGTTTTCAGGTGGCAAGATGTTCATGGACATTAGTTTGTTCGGAATTTCCCTTCAGTAGGAAACTCATCATAAAAAACTCGTTGGACTGTGGTGTTGGTAACAAGTGGAAGGTGCACCCAGTCTGAGTTTGAGTCTGTAAGGCACATTACTTTACCAGTCCTGGTGATCCCGATAGACCGGAATTTCATCGCTTCAGCCGCCGATCACTAAGATCGGCGCCCCGAGCTACTTAGGAGTTTCAGTATAAAATGAGGTTATGACTATTTATTTGACTGATATGACTATGATTAAGAACAGCATTTAGGTTAGAAAGCGTCAGTTTCTGTCACTACCATGGTACCTTTATTAACCTACCTTTTTAAAAGGATGAATAAAACGTAAGTTTTATACTATTATTTAATATTTTTGCACTGCTTGCTGGAATTCACTAATTTTCCTCAAATATAAAGAGGGGTTGGCGGGATTAACTTTTAAAATTATAATTATATTATTATTATAAAACTCACTTGGTAAGAAATAACAAACAAGGTATACTGCACTTCTCTGCAGCAGTGGGCGTAACTTGAAGCTGAGGGGCCCAGTGAAGTCTGTGCCAGCCCCCGACTATAATGTATGGTTTAGTAGTAATAGTTTCATTGGAAAGTGACACCTTAGGGGCCCCTAAAAGCTCTAGGCCTGGTTGCAGATACACCCCCTGCACCCCCTTTAGTTGCGCCCCAGCCTCTCCAGCCTCCGGTTGGCAGCGCAGGATACTCCCATCACCGCCTTGCCACTGTTCTCTATAAATCGCGCGGTGGACCATCTCGACAGCCTCCTGCCGCAGCCTGGTTTGGGTGTAGCGGGCCCACTCACAGTCAACCCAAGACTCTGTCAAAAACGATCATGGCAGTGATGTGAGAAAGTGCGCACATGACGCAAAACAGGGTTGAGAAGAGGTAAGACAAATACCCTGTTTCTTATTTCAGATTACCCCCTGGGGACCCACGAAGTCCACAAAAAAAAAAAAATTCATGGACAACGCCTATATTAAAGCTACAATAACCCACTTGCTGTAGGAAAATCTGTTAGAGAAGTATAGAGTTATGCGTTCGTTTTTGTGGACTCACGCCTTGGAGAACCGCTGCGCACAACCCAAAAACAAGCAAACTCGGCAGGCCTGTTACAGGATTAAGTACAGTTGGTAAAAAAGATTTCTGTCCTGGAGCGCCATTCCTAATAGTGAGCATCAACGGGGGCCATCCCAGTGCAGGCAGTCCCCGTGTAGTACCAGTAGGTTCTTGTAGGTTTGTAATTCAGTGGAATTGTATGCAAGCGGGGAAATGGTAATATAATGGTTATTGTAAGAGAAAAAAAATATTTTGGCCCAGGGACAATGATTTCACAATTTTTTGCGATGTTAAATGGAGACCAAGGATATCAATAAAACTTTATTACAGACACCTACAGCTGACCATTGCGTTGGGAGTATAGTAAAGCATCCAGGAGTTCACCAGAGGTCACAGTGTGCAGAGAGGCCATCGTATGGTCCGTCAGCTGTTCAACAGGCTCCAATGTAAAGGCTACAGGCATGGAGACGGAAACACATGGCTCATCCACTGTCTATGAGCGGAAAGACTGATCAAGGTGACCTTGTAGTTCCCCGTGTGCTGCCATAATGTAGATAGAGTTATGGCATCCAGAAGCCATAAGTCATCTGATCGCTGCAAGGTCCTTATTTCATCAATATCATAAATGACCCCATCCAGTAATAACCCTTTAAGTTACATCTGACTCACTAATGGGATCTCTGAAATTGTTGTAAAAAATAGTTTTTTAAGCTATTGAAAGTTTTACTTTGCTGAACTGGAGAGGGAGAAGTCCTATTGTGCCTAGGCGCCTGATGTTCATTAACACGGGATCCTCGTGTATAGTGTGAATTTGGGACATAATGGAAAAGTTTTCTGCTGTAAAATATGTGAACCTGAAGCGGGAGATGTCACGCTACAACTCTTTTCATGTATGTGTGGTGCTGAGTTTTGGGTCACACACCCTCCAGCTTTGTGTATTTTTCACTATTTTATGTCTATATTATTCTCTATCCATTAGTGGTGGTTATCGGAGCGTTATATTCTGTTCGGGGTTACAGAGCTTTTGTGTGTATTTTCTATTCCACTGTGGTGTGCCTTTCTCTATCATACACGCAGCCCTGCCTATGAAATGGACCTCCAGAAATCAATCCAGCAACCAAATGGGGTTCCTTTGACAGGCGCTTGTCCCACTGCCTTCCTGACAGCGTTGTTTCATGTGATTTTATTTTTCCGTGCATACCATCTGTTATTATTAGTTTCCTACGATGTTCCTTTTTATGAATGTTCTTTTTCAAACATTTGTATAATGAAGTTATATATGTAATAAAACATTTACGCACTTGATTTATGTGTTTTTTTTTAAATAAATACTATAGTCGCTGGCCCTAGTGGTGACAGTTTTGTGTTGTCTTGTTAGGTTGCCAATATATAAAGCCTAACTGAAGAAGCTTTCTACAGCCTTGCTTATCAGAAACTCAGCCGTGATTCCTTATTGTATTCTATGGCAGCCAAAGGATACATAGAAGGACAGGACATTTACCATCAGTAGGATTACTAGGGACACTTACTCTAGATCCAGGCACTATGACTGTAGTAATTTCTTAATTTGTTATTCCATGGCCTCCTTCCTTCTAAACCAACTTCTAAAAATTATGCTAATGAGCCAGATGGGCTGGGGTATGTTACCAGAGCCCTTCCATGCTGCATCTTACAGGGCCTCCTCCTTCTAAATCAACTTCTTAAAATTATGCTAATGACCAGAATGGCTCTGTGCGATGTTACCAGAGCCCTTCCATGCTGCCTCTTAACGGAAGTTACGGCTGTACCCCTCCCTCTTCCTGATGTAGTCTCGTGTTGGAGGGAAAGTACTCCGGAACATGTAATAGTCTATGAAGCAGAGAAACAGTGTGGCTCTGGTAATGCCCCCCCCCCAGGATCCTTGAAGCTCTTAGCCTAATTGAAAGATTTTTAGAAGGAAGGAGGCCATGGATAACAAATATGGAAGTTACCACAGCCATAGTTCCTGGGTCTGTGAGTAAGTGCTCCTGGTAGATTTTCTTTATGGTTCAACAACAAGCTTATTAACCGTTGTATCAAAGTACAAATTGTGGAGAAGCAATATAAATCTTGCAAAAGTCAGGAACGTTTGTACATTTAAAATTATTGAGTATTCACATTTAGAGATGATGTACATCACATTGTAGCAATAGGTAAACTACTAACCGTAACAAAACAACTAATCATTCATATAGGGGTAATGGGAAACATGGAGGGAGTTAACAATTAAAAGACAAGACAGAGTACAATAGGGTGGTGGGGTTAGGAAAGGAATAGGTAAGGGTAGGGAGGAATGGGGAGTGGGGGTTGGATAGTTAGAGTATATCTCATTCGCTTCCACACTCAAGGGCATGTAGGTCACCGCCAGTGGCCAACCATTCACGCATGGCGGTGTGGACGGTGATCTATCCAAGCAGACCATGTGTTATAAAATTGATGTACTTGCCCTAGTTCTTCCATGTGCCTAATCGAGTCAACGCCTCTACCATTGCAACCTGGTAGGCACCTCGGTTGATCTCCATAGCCTGGGGATAATTTGTCGCATGGCCATGAGGAAGTGACGCAATGGACTTTTTCTTATTTGAAAATGGTTCCAGAGAAAATAAACGAAGCGCCAACTCGGGGATGGCACACTCTTCCCCAGTGGACGTTGTTGAAAGGTCAAAGATTGCTCGCCAGAGTTCCTGTAAGGGTCCACACCCCCCCAGATTGAAGTATAGAGCCTGTGTCTTGCCACAGCGCCAGCAGTTGTTGGGACAGAGGGGAACATTTGTGTAGCTTTACTGTAAATTTCCTTTAAAGGAAATCTACCATTTGCTTTTATGCATTATGAACCAACATACCTTGAGATGCTGTAGCGACACGATGCAGAAACATATCTTGTTTAATCCTGAACTAAGTGGCTTTGCTGAAAAAACAATTTTAAAATGATGACACAGAGGCTCTGTCACTCCTGTGGTTGCCACGGGCTCTTCTCACCTAATTATGCACTAATTCAACCCCGTCCTGCCCAGCATAAGCCAGAATACGTCATCACTGTGTTTGTCCCTGAAGTAATCAATCGCTGCACCGTCCCCCAGCTTCTGTGTATGAGACATCCAGCTCAGGTTGATTAGTCCTGTCAGGACAGTTCAGGAAGCTCTGGTTATGTGGAAGTAATGTGTTTATGTACTGCAGCCAGAGAAACCAGCTTCCCAAGGTCCTTAATTTTATAATTGTTGCTTGAGCAAAACCACTCGGAACAGGAATTAAACAAGATATTATTCTGCCTCAGTGTCGCTACAGCATTCTTAATGTACCAAACCACGTGATAATGACTGTGGCTCTACCAATGCTAAATACTTAACCTACAATGAATTAACTGGGCAGGAAAATAGCCAGTATTGAAAATTTACAAAAATACTTATTTATTGTTAAAAATGTACAAACTTAATATCCATATATCATAAGATAATAAAGGAATGCATTTATAAAAGAACTGATGCGCTACAAATGGATATATTAGTACAGTGACCAATCCAAAGATGACACATATGGATGGACAGTTTTTGGTTTTCAATATGATGCCACCAAGACTGGGCAATTGAAGAAACAGGATCGAAGACTTACAGTTGTACAGATCTGTCACAGTAGCTGCCGACCAATGGGGAAGTGCATGACAGGAATTAAAGATGAGAGATCCCTAGTCCTGTTGTTTGCTATTCCCCCGTTGCCTGCATTTCTTCTATGAGTTGGATTACTGCTGTGTAATGTGGAGGATGTGCACTTGAAGTACATATTATGCTGTAAGAGTGCAGTTAATATGTATATAATGGTGCACATCCTCCATTCTTTAGGTGTTAGGTTGGATGCTGGGGCCCATAAACGTGTATGGCTGCTACCGTGTTGTTACACCCTGTATCTCACATGACAGCACACGGTAGTGGTTACAGAGTAATTTTTTTGACAGGTTCCCTTCAGACAGAAACGTGTAAACGTTTTCGAGTAGTTGAGGCTTCTGAGAGAAGTATACGACACTCATTATATTTCTTTTGTTTTCTGTTATACACTTGCAGTGTAGACAAGAGACAAATTGCGGACAAAAGTCCACAAACTCTGTATATGCGTTAAGATAAAAATATTACATCTCAGGATCCAATGACTCACTACATAAAACTGAATAAAGATTAAATAAATAAATGTTGCAGCAATAAAACCAATGAAACACTGTGTGTAGCTGGGTGTTTGCTGGGGTTCTTATCTCAATCTGGAAAGGAAGATACAGAGAATGTATCAGTTTTGACACAAAACTAGTTAGCTTCAGATAGGGTACAGTATAAGGCTATATTCACACTGCCGTGCCCCGCCCGTACCGTACCGTAGCGGGCAACGGCAGTGTACGGGGAGAGGAGGAGGAGGTGAGCGCAGCTCACCCCCGCCCCTCTCCATAGGAAGTAATGGCGCACGGGCAGTATTACGGTAGAAGATAGGACAGTCCTATCTTTTTCCGGGTACCGCTCCCGTTATGGCGCGTGCGCCCATTGACGTCTATGGAGGACGTATATCGGCCGTATATACGTCCTCCATACGTTAGTGTGAATGTAGCCTAACATGACCTCACCTTGAATTCACTGCTAGAAATACAATGTTGTTCGTATAACATGCTTATCACATCCTGCACTTTGCATAGGTATGTACTTCCTCATAGAGTACGTAGATATTTTTCTATCTCTCCTTTTCTCATGGGCTCCAGTGATTTTACTTCAGCAATATTGTATCCACTGTC
Organism: Engystomops pustulosus; assembly: GCA_019512145.1. Taxonomy (NCBI): domain Eukaryota; kingdom Metazoa; phylum Chordata; class Amphibia; order Anura; family Leptodactylidae; genus Engystomops; species Engystomops pustulosus. Next base: position 36,822,027 of record CM033641.1, read on the forward strand.
TCAGACACTTGAGGTATTCCAATTGCCTCTGTATTCTCTGTCTTTATGATTCTAAATTGAAGAATACAGATATTTTATAAAAGGGGAAATGCTGATAACAAGGACAAATTTAAAAAAAACATAAATAAAAACAGCTTTTTTTGGACGGTTTTCATGCACAAATTTTATTTTGTAAAAATTCTATATTGTTTTTTAAAGCCAAAGTGAAGTCAATTCATAAGGAATGGGAATCATAAAGAGAAGCATATAGTTCTTCCTGATGCGTCCACTTCTAGCTCTGTCTAAGAAATTGCACAGAAATGCAAAAGTGAGGAAAATCTACATCTGCTTCATCTACTCTGTGTCGGGAAGTCTCGGGATTTAAATACTCCAGTGGTCGCTTTGCTGCTGTAGACCTTAGCCCAAGATGGGCCATGAATTCAATTCTGTAAAACAAGACAATCAATGAACTAAGAATAAATCTACAACCATGTCAAGACCTGAATTCACCAAAACCAATATGTTACTCAGAACCTGACCATAAAATAAATCAAACTTATTTGAAATAAGCATTAAAATGTATATAAAAAGAAAACAATAAATCATACTTTTTAGCTTGGTCCCAAAATAATCTTCCATTTGCCATATTTATGCCTTCAATGAAGTAGATGTTGGCTCATGACCGTGCATGTGCCACTGCCACACTGCAGATAACGGAAGAGCAACATGTTGGAGGCTACATGGATTTTTTTAAGAAACCGATTTGTAACATGGGAGATGACCACATCCAACATTACCAAACATGATCCTTACTGTGACCATTCTTAACAATGATGACTTTAAACAGTATTTTTTATGGGCAGGTAAGAAATACAAGTATTAGGTGTGTTTTGCAGTTTTTGTTTTAATTTGTATGTTTAACAATCTCCTTATACCTCATTGGATCAAATAAACCTCTGTGGTGTTCTTTCTTGGCCACGGGAGCTTTTTTTTGTATATATGTGGCCCTCATTTAACCGGTTGATTCCAAAAATTCCTACTTGCTAGGTGGGGTAGGCATTTTGGTCGAGACAAACTCCTCTTACGTTACCTTTGGCAGACTGGTCATCTGGATGCTCAGATGTGTCAAAATGTCAATGTTATTTAATTAATATAATCTTGTATTTTTGCCTCGCCTTGTGTAAGCATCCCACCTTTTTCTTGTCTTGTTTGTACGGATTGCTTGATGTGGTCAAAATCATACCAGAGAGAACATCGGTTAAGATTTCAACCTGCCTATAGATGAATAAAAAAAAATCTGCTGATTCAGTAACAATTAGGGTGTGTTCCCGTGTTCAGTTTTGTAGAAGAAGTTTTTGATGTCCAAACCAGGAGTGGAGAAGAGTAACTTTCTGAATAATATGTTCTTACCCGTATTATCTATACCTGCTTTTGGCTTCAAAAACGCATCTGCAAATCTGAGGGCGTTTGTCTCGTTTTTTAAAGGCATCCAAAATGTGTTTAATTGGAAACGCATATGCGTTTTGGCAAACCCCTCCACTTGCGTTTTGGATGCATTTAAAAATGAGACAAAAACGCCACGTGGGAAACTGCCTGAATGTAGGAACACGCCCTTAGCAGTTTAGGCACAACCTGGGAGATAAACTAAAACTAAAGGTTTTCCTAATGAGGAATGTCTGCATTACACAAGAAACCAGCAAGGACTGACTCCAGTGCAGACGAGTAGGACTTCCAGTAGCATGGTGTATATAATACAAGGAGCAAAACAGCAACGCTAAATATAATCATGATCAGTGCTGCTGTTTGAAGGAAACAGGGACCTCTTGTATAATATATCACTATGATGAATGTAGTCTCATCATCTGTTTGTGGTCGGGCAATAGGTAGCAGTATCAATGGTTCCACAGAAAAAAAAAATGGATCTCATCCGTTGTTTGGTTTGTTTTTCTCAGATGATTGAAGAAAAAAGGTTTTTTTTGCCTCATTATTTTAACCATTATTTTTATTTGTTTGCAGACGTGATGCTGAAACATTGACATAACTGAAAATAATACGCTTTGTGTGGAGTGAAATGGACATGCCCGACTGTAAAACCCTAAGGTGGAAAGTTAGGGCATCTGAAAAGGGCAACACTTAAAAAAAAAACAAATTGCTTTCCTATTCCCCATTTCTTATGTTAGTGTCCTGTGAAGGACAACAGACAAAGACAAGGGCGAACTAGAGGGGTGAGGGTTGCGGTCGCACCCGGGCCCAAGAGGTTTAGGGGGCCCCAAGGTGTCACTTTCCATATGAGAAGACTAATTCATATAACCCATTATAGTCGGGGGCCTGGCACAGACTTTGCACTGGGGCCCATCAGCTTCTAGTTACGCCATGGAGAAAGATATGTGGTGGTGTGAATGTGTGGTCTTTTAAATCCTGAAAAAGTAGGATTAAAATATATTAATTTATTTTTTTTCCCTTCCAACGTTACAGATTATGTATTTATGAGTCCTATAGGCTGCATATGTGTACATTTCATTGTATTGCCTCACAACCTGTAAATCTCTCTTCTGCTTATTTTAGATCAAATATATTTCGATTGTATTTTTTTCTTATATATTATTATATTTCTCTAAAAAAAACTTTTCCCTAAGTCTTTCAGTCATTAACTGCGCTTTGTCTTCTAATCGGAGACATATTTGCGTGGCCTTCTGATTAGTTTGAATGCTTTTTTTATGTTCCAATAAATGGCCTCCGCGCTTCTGCTTCACAAGTCCACAGGAGACATATCAACACGTTAAAAAATGCGAAAACGTAATTTGAACGTCATGACGACACCCGTAATGATTGGCGGAATGGTTACCATGGAAATAAATGACGCTCTGCAGTTTGCGCCCCCCCTGGTTACCCTGGGTACGCGCATGCGCAGTGCGTTGCTGCACGGAGTCCAGAATGAAGGTAAGGAGGCCGGAAATGTGGGGATCAATTTGGGTTTTACTTGTTTTTATAGACACGGGGGCTGAGTGCTGAGCCCGGTGCTCTTATGTGATGTGTGTGGTCCCTGGGCACTGCCTTACTGGACCTGACAGGTTATAGGTGGTCCTGGACTAGAAATGGGGGCTTATATAATGTGGCCTGATGATAGATATAGTAACAACATAATGATCCACTTAGAGGGAAGATCATCAGTGATCACCATCTGTGTAGTAATATGGGATTGTTTATCATCGCGGATACAATCTGCCTGTGCTGCTCCTTGTTATTCCACCTGGAAGAAACACATCTTCTTATGCTGTAGGATAGATATCCCTGGATGTGACAGCTCCAGGGATCATCACCCATTGATGATGGCCTCTGTTGAGGGGTGAAAGATAGCGGGTCTGAAGTTGGCAGATCCTGTGGGTGTTCCAATTCAGGGGTTGGTACCTGCAAAGACAGGGTCAGAATTCCCAGACCTCATTGCTGCCAGAAGGGGGATGGGGATGAGGGATGACCCATCTGGCCTCATCCCACAGTAGAAAGTTGTTACAGATGGGCAGAGTGGTGGTGAACCTATGGCACGGGTGCCAGAGGTGGCATCTGAGTCCTCTCTATGGGCACCCGCACCATCACCCCAGGCACAGTTCACCAGACAGGACTCAAAGCCTCTTGCAATCACAGCAGCCCAGGACCCTAGAAGGAAGCTACAATGATAATCAAAAACTTTTTCTTCTGTCTACTGTATTGGTGTCTCAGGCGCCTAACAATTTAAACCTGTGACAGAGCAGGGAGTAATAAGTATGTTTAAATTGTTGCATCGCACTTGCGAAAAATATGTGGGTTTGGTTGTAGTTTTGGCACCTGTGTCTAAAAGGTTTGCCATCACTGAGATAGGGGCTGCACAACAACTTAACACCATGTTCTCCCTAAAAGTGCCAACCGTGGGCAAGTATCAGAACTGCCCCATGGAGCTATGGAAGAGGGTGTCAACGTGTAAGTGTAGTAGGTTAGGGTTAGTGCCAGGGCATCTTCACAGTCTTGATCAGAGCGGTCTGTGGTAGACCTAACTAAACTATGTACATAACTTCCTGTATACATCTCTGATTACATTCCTTCCATTGCTCTTCTCTTCATACTCCTTGTGTATCCAGTACACTTGTGGTCATCTCCCCTGGTGCACCTGGTGACATCATGTGATTTGTGTAATTTCCTCTTAGTTAGAAGAACTTGATTTGGTAGACACCAGACAAAGTGGGCATGTGTGACTTTACTGGGCTTGACACTGTTACATCTTTCAGATACATGGAGGGTCATGTCTGTTTTTTCTTTAATCCTTATTTTTGCAGCCACCTTAGAAGTTAAAGGGATATTCCCATCTTATAGGTCATGATGAGAGACTTAGTGATGGTGGGGTCCTACTTCTGTGACCCCCATCAATGCCCAGTGTGAAGGGGCTGCAATGCAGGTCTGGTGTGTGTCACCCTACAGAGCTGTGCCTGGGGAGGGCTGTATCTTATGTATTACACACATTGGATTTGGGGACTATACTCCTTGCTGCAGACTTTGATTTTCCTGTAGGCAAAATCAGAAATTTTTTAATTTAGCGCTGCTAATACTGCCTTAGACGCAAGGATTAAGTAGCCACATGGGAGAAGGTAACTTTGGTGGCTCCCTGCTGTTACCATGGAGAGCAACAAGGCAGGTAGACATATACATATATTATACAGGTGTAATAATGTATGGAGAGTGTAAACATGGCATACAGTGTAATAATGTTTATATGAGAGTGTACACATGCACATACAGTATAAATCTTATATAGAGATGTACACATGCACATACAGTATAATAATTTATATATAGAGATGTCCACATGCACATACAGTATAATAATTTATATATGAGATGTACACATGCAATACAGTATATAATCTTATATATAGAGAGTCCACATGCACATACAGTATAATAATCTATATATAGAGATGAAACATGCCATACAGATAATAATCTTATTATAGAGATGTACCACATGCACATGCAGTATAATAATCTTATATATAGAGATGTACACATGCACATACAGATATATAATCTTATATATAGAGATGTCACATGCACATGCAGTATAATAATCTTATATATAGAGATGTCCATGCACATACAGTATAATAATCTTCTATATAGAGATGTCACACAGCACATACAGTATAATAATCTTATATATAGAGATGTACACAACATACAGTATAATAATCTTATATATAGAGAGTACACATGCACATACAGTATAATAATCTAATATAGAGATGTACACATGCACATACAGTATAATAATCTTATATATAGAGATGTACACATGCACATACAGTATAATAATCTTATATATAGAGATGTACACATGCACATACAGTATAATAATCTTATATATAGAGATGTACACATGCACATACAGTATAATAATCTTATATATAGAGATGTCCACATGCACATACAGTATAATAATCTTATATATAGAGATGTACACATGCACATACAGTTAATAATCTATATATAGAGATGTACACATGCACACAGTATAATAATCTTATTATATAGAGATGTAACATGCACTACAGTATAATAATTTAATATAGAGATGACACATGCACATGCAGTATAATATCTTATAATAGAGATGTACACATGCCATGCAGATATAATATCTTATATATAGAGATGTACATCTACTTTGCAATCTGTATGGGTCAGTATTTTGTTGGTAGACAATAGCTAAATTGGAAAATATGCATTATCTGAATTCACTGGCCCATTACATTACATCTAATTTCTAACAATAAAAAAAGTAACATTTCTGTTTTTCAGCGAGTCTTTTCACTGACAGAGAAGGGCTTGCTTGGTCATCCCATTCAGTATGTGTGGCAGAAGACATTAGGAAATTACATTGTGGTAACTGGGTAAGTAGAGACATTGTTATTTTTTCTTTATAAGTATCTGCAGGGACAGTGGTAATGTCATTACCCATCACTATGTAGCAGGAGGCATCAAAAATATACAGCACAGGCTCCTGCCCCATCAGGCGGAGGCTCGGGTGACTGTTGGCACAGGATGCATTTATTTCCCTTAGTGATTAAGAAATTACCACATCTGGACACCACTGTTGGTGTATTTTTGTATTTTGCCCATTTACAGCGAACAGTTGGCATCAGTTTATTTTTACCTTAAGTCCGCACAACTGAGGGTAACAGTGATGATAAGGATGGAAAACAGAATGATATGAATGGACTCTAAATTGTTTGTTATATAGAAAATAAAGCGACCCCCTGCAGAAATGGTGTTACTACAAATAAATCCAATTATTCATACATCCTTTCCTGCTTTCTCCTACCTGTAATCTTTGCTACCTTTCATTATTCCTCATCAATGCTTCCTCCTTCTTTCTTTTCCTCACTCGTTTCCCCCAAATTTTCCTTCTTCCCTTCCTGCCATGCTTTGTTCCTCCGTCTCTCCATCCCTTGTTCTCTAACTCCTTTCTCTCAACCTTTTTTCTTTCCTCAATCTCTGTTTCCATCTTTTTTTCCTCCCATACTTCCTTTGTGCGATCCATTGTTCCTCCTTTCCTCTTTTCCTCCCTCCTCTCTCCCAATCTTTTTCTCTTCCATTCTTCTTTCCTTCCTTGTGGTCTTTCTATAAATATCACATCACACTAAATCTCCCATCTTTCCCTCCAGAGCGGATCACACTGTAAAAATCTATGATCGCCATGGTCAGAAGAAAGATGAGATTAACTTACCAGGGTGAGCATCGTCTCTGGACTTAATATTTCTTATTTCCCTGATGGTTGAATTTGTTTGGAATCTGATTTTGTACTTTCATTTCTTCTCTCCTTAGTGCATGTTATGCCATGGACTGGGACAAAGACGGCAATGCTCTGGCCATTGTTGCAGAGAAATCTAGTTCTATCTACATGTGGGACTCCAATACATGTAAAACCAGCCAGTTAGACAGTGGCATGAGGTGAGGCGCTGAATTAGGTTCATAAATATACATGGATAATGGGAGGCCCTCAGTATACATTGGGGCACATTTACAAAGGGTCCGCACGGCGCATTTTTGTTGGGTTTCCCGACTATTTCTGATTTGCGTCGCATTTAAGTGGGGTTTTTGGTGCACGCGATCGGATTCTGGCGCAATCGCGGCGACTTGCTCGCAACACAAATTGGGGGCGTGGCTGACGGACAACCCGACTCATTCAGACTAAGCGCGGGATTTACAATTCAAATTGTGTCGCAAGACAATGCACTCATATACACCGGGAAGAAGAAGGTGAACTCCGGTGGACCTCAGCGGGGAAGCGACACATGCAGGAAAATGGACGCACAATCTTGAAGAATCGCGCCGGACTTCATCCTCGTCGGAGAACGCACCTCGGGGATCGCTACAGGACCGGGTAAGTAATTCTGCCCCATTGAGGCACATTTACAAAGAATGTAGTAAAGTGCTCTGCCTTATGCTCGGTGGCACACAATCATTAAAAACGTGCAGCAGAAATCATGAATCTGTCGCTTCCTGCACTGGCCTGACAGAGTTCACCAACTTTTTTGTGGTGCACCTTTAACAAAGGGCTTGTAACAGAGAGACGCCCCCAATTTTGTGTCGCATGGGGTCTAGTGCAGCTGCGCCACCAAATGGTCGCGTGTGACACATTTGTGGCGCAGGCACTTCTTAAAAACCTGTGCAAGCAGTTTACACATAAAAGAACATGCAAAGTCCGACAGAAACTGGTGCAAAGCCCTTAGTAAATGTTCCCCATTGTCTTTAAAGTCACAGCATTCCTACTTGATATTTTATTTTTATTTTTTTTTAGAGATCAAATGTCCTTCTTGCTGTGGTCAAAGACTAGTTCTTTGCTAGCTGTGGGGACATCCAAAGGAAACTTGCTGGTTTATAACCTACAGACGTCTAGGAAGGTACCTGTCCTGGGTAAGTTGGGCACATACATGTCTGAAAATAAACTAATAATTTAATAGGATTTATAGTTAATCCTTCTGAATTTTTCACTTTAATTCTCTGTCATTCTCTACAGGTAAACATACAAAACGCATCACCTGTGGCTGCTGGAGCTCTCAGAATCTATTGGCTTTGGGAGGTGAAGATAAAATGATAACCATCAGTAATCAGGAGGGAGATACAATCCGCCAGGTATGTCCTAAATATCATTGATACTTGGGTATTTGCATTATTTCTTAGAGACGTACTAGAATAATAAATGAATAGGGAAACAAAGCTTCACCCCCACTAACCACTAGAGCAAATAGACTACAGGACTCCAAATGTTCCAGTAAATTCATTCACTAAAGGTCCAGTGAAGCCAGTAAGTGCCATGTGCTAACAGCAGGATATGTCATAAATAGATGATAGATGTTGGTCCCCCCCTGACCAGGTTACATGGAGAGGTGTCCGTGCCTGTGCTCTCTAGTCATCTCCATCAGGAGCAGAAAACTGTGGCTGGTTGCTCTTACTTCCTCTGGCTGCAGGACTACAGGACCAGGGTCAAGTTTTCCTACCTTCTTGTGATACTGTGATCCCTGTCCATAGAACTATCGCCCCATACTGATGCAGCATGATTTCGGTACAGACATTTAACAATGTGTCTCAGGTTCCGACAGTTTCTAGTCTTCTGTTGCGCCAGATTTATCACTGTTATTATAAATTCTGGTGCAGTATAAGACTGCTGCTTCTTACTTCAGACCTAGTTTTAGTTGGTTTAAACTGTGCGTGTGAATTTTGGTGCCTGGATAAATTTATGAGGCCCACGACCCCTTAGTCAGACAAGTTTATTTGGTGCAAATGTGTTAATAAATTCCCCCAGTATCTCACTATATCATAGATATAGACAATACTGTGTTTCCCATTGGATGCGATGTATCCTGCCAGGATATGTCTCTGGACATCTTTTTTGTGTACGTCGGGAGTTTCCGGTGAATGGGTCCAAGCTTTACATTATACAAGCTCTTTTACCTCTTGTGTCACCCCTTTCATCCTCATAGACTGTAAGCTCTTGTGTCACCCCCTCATCCTCATAGACTGTAAGCTCTTGTGTCACCCCCTCATCCTCACTGGCCCATTACATTACATCTAATTTCTAACAATAAAAAAGTAACATTTCGTTTTCAGCGAGTCTTTTCACTGACAGAGAAGGGCTTGCTTGGTCATCCATTCAGTATGTGTGGCAGAAGACATTAGGAAATTACATTGTGGTAACTGGTAAGTAGAGACATGTATTTTTTCTTTATAAGTATCTGCAGGGACAGTGGTAATGTCATTACCCATCACTATGTAGCAGGAGGCATCAAAAATATACAGCACAGGCTCCTGCCCCATAGCGGAGGCTCGGGTGACTGTTGGCACAGGATGCATTTATTTCCCTTAGTGATTAAGAAATTACCACATCTGGACCACTGTTGTGTGTATTTTTGTATTTTGCCCATTTACAGCGAACAGTGGCATCAGTTTATTTTTACCTTAAGTCCGCACAACTGAGGGTAAACAGTGATGTATAAGGATGGAAACAGAATGATATGAATGGACTCTAAATTGTTGTTATATAGAAAATAAAGCGACCACCCTGCAGAAATGGTGTTTACTACAAATAATCCAATTATTCATACATCCTTTCCTGCTTTCTCCTACCTGTAATCTTTGTACCTTTCATTATTCCTCATCAATGCTCCTCCTTCTTTCTTTCCTCACTCGTTTCCCCAAATTTTCCTTCTTCCTTCCTGCCATGCTTGTTCCTCCGTCTCTCCATCCCTTGTTCTCTAACATCCTTTCTCTCAACCTTTTTTCTTTCCTCAATCTCTGTTTCCATCTTTTTTTCCTCCCATACTCCTTTGTGCGATCCATTGTTCCTCCTTTCCTCTTTTCCTCCTCCTCTCTCCCAATCTTTTTCTCTCCATTCTTCTTCTTCCTTGTGGTCTTTCTATAAATATCACATCACACTAAATCTCCCATCTTTCCTCCAGAGCGGATCACACTGTAAAAAACATGATCGCCATGGTCAGAAGAAGATGAGATTAACTTACCAGGGTGAGCATCGTCTCTGGACTTAATATTTTATTTCCCTGATGGTTGAATTTGTGTGAATCTGATTTTGTACTTTCATTCTTCTCTCCTAGTGCATGTTCTTCAGGACTGGGACAAAGACGGCAATGCTTGGCCATTGTTGCGAGAAATCTAGTTCTATCTAAATGTGGACTCCAATACATGAAAACCAGCCAGTTAGACAGTGCATGAGGTGAGGCGCTGTGAATTAGTCATAAATATACATGGATAATGGGAGGCCCTCAGGATACATTGGGGCACATTTAATAAGGGCCGCACGGGCATTTTGTTGGGTTTCCAGATATTTCTGATTTGCGTAGCATTTAAGTGGGGTTTTTGGTGCACGCGATCGGATTCTGGCGCAATCGCGGCGACTTGCTCGCAACACAAATGGGGGCGTGGCTGACGGACAACCCGACTCATTCAGACTAAGGCGGGGATTACAATTAAAATTGTGGTCGCAAGACAATGCACTCATATACACCGGGAAGAGAAGGTGAAACTCCTGTGGACCTCAGCGGGGAAGCGACACCATGCAGGAAATGGACGCACAATCTTGAAGAATCGCGCCGGACTTCATCCTCGTCGGAGAACGCACCTCGGGGATCGCTACGGACCGGGTAAGTAATTCTGCCCCATTGAGGCACATTACAAAGAATGTAGTAAAGTGCTCTGCCTTATGCTGGTGGCACACAATCATTAAAAACGTGCAGCAGAAATCATGAATCTGTCGCTTCCTGCACTGGCCTGACAGAGTCACCAACTTTTTTGTGGTGCACCTTTAACAAAGGGCTTGTAACAGACAGACGCCCCCAATTTTGTGTCGCATGGGGTCAGTGCAGCGCGCCACCAATGGTCGCGTGTGACACATTTGTGGCGAGGCACTTCTTAAAAACCTGTGCAAGCAGTTTACACATAAAAGAACATGCAAAGTCCAACAGAAACTGGTGCAAAGCCCTAGTAATGTTCCATTGTATTTAAAATCCAGCATTCCTACTTGATATTTTTTTTTTTTTAGAGACAAATGTCCTTCTTGCTGTGGTCAAAGACTAGTTCTTTGCTAGTGTGGGACATCCAAAGGAAACTTGCTGGTTATAACCTACAGACGTCTAGGAAGGTACCTGTCCTGGGTAAGTTGGGCACATACATGTCTGAAAATAAACTAATAATTTAATAGGATTTTAGTTAATCCTTCTGAATTTTTCACTTTAATTCTCTGTCATTCTTACAGGTAAACATACAAAACGCATCACCTGTGGCTGCTGGAGCTCTCAGAATTATTGGCTTGGGAGGTGAAGATAAAATGATAACCATCAGTAATCAGGAGGAGATACAATCCGCCAGGTATGTCCTAAATATCATTGATACTGGGTTATTGCATTATTTCTTAGAGACGTACTAGAATAATAAATGAATAGGGAAACAAAGCTTCACCCCCACTAACCACTAGAGCAAATAGACTACAGGATCCCAAATGTTCCAGTAAATTCATTCACTAAAGGTCCAGTGAAGCCAGTAAGTGCCATGTGTAACAGCAGGATAGTCATAAATAGATGATAGATGTTGGGTCCCCCCCTCTACCAGGTTACATGGAGAGGTGTCCGTGCCTGTGCTCTCTAGTCATCTCCATCAGGAGCAGAAGAAAACTGTGGCTGGTTGCTCTTACTTCCTCTGGCGCAGGACTACAGGACCAGGGTCAAGTTTTCCTACCTCTTTGTGATACTGTGATCCCTGTCCATAGAACTATCGCCCCATACTGATGCAGAATGATTTCGGTACAGACATTAACAATGTGTCTCAGGTTCCGACAGTTTCTAGTCTTTGTTGCGCCAGATTATCACTGTTATTATAATTCTGGTACAGTATAAGACTGCTGCTCCTTACTTCAGACCTAGTTTTAGTTGGTCTAAACTGTGCGTGTGAATTTTGGTGCCTGGAGAAAATTATGAGGCCCACGACCCCTTAGTCAGACAAGTTTATTTGGTGCAAATGTGTTAATAAATTCCCCAGTATCTCACTATATCATAGATATAGACAATACTGTGTTTCCCATTGGATGCGATGTATCCTACCAGGAATGTGTCTGGACATCTTTTTTGGTACGTCGGGAAGTTTCGGTGAATGGGTCCAAGCTTTACTTATACAAGCTTTTTACCACTTGTGTCACCTTTCATCCTCATAGACTGTAAGCTTTACATCCCTCATCCTCATAGATGTAAGTTATTGTGTTACCCCTAATCTAGACTTAACTCTTGTGTCAACCCTACCTCTAAATGTAGCTCTTGTGCCCCTCACCTCATGCTGTAGTCTTGTGCCCCCTATGCCTCATAGCTGTAAGCTCTTGTGTCAACCTCTCATCTAGCTGTCACCTATCTATAGAATGTAAGCTCTTGTGTCAACCCCTCATCTAGGATGAAGCTCTTGTGTCACCACCTATATCATAGACTGTAAGCTCTTGTGTACCCCTCATCCTCATAGAATGTAAGCTATGTAGCCCCCATCAATCCTCATAGACTGTAAGCTCGGTCACCCACTCACCATATAGAACTGGAAGCTCTTGTGTGCACCACATACTCTATAGACTGTAAGCTTTGTTCACCCCTCATCCTCATAGACTGTAAGTCTAGTAAAACCCTCGATCCTCAGTTAGACATGTTAGCTTGGAGTCACCCCTCATCCTCATAGAATGTAAGCTCTTGTGTCACCCTCTTATCCTCATAGAATGTACAGCTTTGTGTCACCCTCATCCTCATAGACTGTAAGCTCTGGGTCACCCCCCCCATTCTCATAGACTGTAAGCGATCTTGTGTCACCCACCTCATCCTCATAGACTGTAAGCTCTTGTGTCCCCACCTCATCCTCATAGACTGTAAGCTCTTGTGTCACCCCCCCTCATCCTCATAGACTGTAAGCTTTGTGTAACCCCTCATCGTCATAGACGAAGCTTGTGTCACCCCCCTCATCTCATAGACTGTAAGCTCTTGTGTCACCCCCTCATCCTCATAGACTGTAAGCGTCTTGTGTCACCCCTCATCCTCATAGACTGTAAGCTCTTGTGTCACCTCCATTCCTCATAGACTGTAAGCTCTTGTGTCACCCGCATCCTCATAGACTGTAAGATCTGTGTGTCACCCCATCTCATAGACGTAGTTTGTTCACCCTCATCCTCATAGACTGTAAGCATCTTGTGTCACCCCCTCAACCTCATGACTGTAAGCTCTTGTGTCACCCCTCATCCTCAGGACTGTAAGCTCTTGTGTCACCCCTCATCCATAGACTGTAAGCTCTTGTGCACCCGTCATCCTCATAGGACTGTAAGCTTGTGTCACCTCCTCATCCTCATAGACTGGTAAGCTCTGTATGTAATATTAATTGTATATGTCCCTATTATTTGTAAAGCGCTACAGAATTTGATGGTGCTATATAAATAAAGATTATTATTATTTTATTATTATTAAAAGAAATGAGATGTGAGCTTAATATTTTTTGTCCTGTGCTTTGCAGACGTCTGTGCGGATGGAACCGAGTGACATCCAGTTCTCAGTAATGAAGACAGATGAGCGGGCGTCACCAGGAGAGAGCACTGTAAGATCCCACTGTCCTCTTATCTTATCACATCTGTTTTATTCAAATAATGAAGCCAATGAGGAGATGCCTTAAAGGAGTTGTCCAAAGTTTCGAAAACATGCTTGCTTCTTTCCAAAACTGTGTGGGGGTCTCAGTGATGGGGACCCCCATGGCTCATTAGAATGGGGGTAAGTTGTAACCAACCAGCTGCTCCATTTTTTTGGGATACAAAGATTGTAAAATGGACCCCTGTTTTCATGATCTTTGGGGGGCGGGGGGGGGGGGGGTGACTGGTAAATGCCTCTTAAGGAAACCTACCACTTGGGATAGGGTATAAGCTGGACATGCGTGCACCCGCTCAGGGTGAGCTGGTGGCCGCGCTTATCTCTGTTATGGTTTAAACAGTTTTAAAGTGTTTTAAAAAGTTTATTAATGTTATACCTCTTCCACCATGGCTTTCCGCACCGGGGTCCGCGCGGCGCACCACGCGCGGTGACCCGTGCATGGCATCTGATAGGAAGTGGTACGCGCGCATGGCTTGGCCGAGCGCGGACCCCGGTGCGGAAAGCCGTAAGGAGATAAAAATAATAAACTGTTAAACACTTTAAAAAACATAACTGGAGATAAGCGCCGGCACCAGCTCACCTAAATAAGCCCTACCCCTAAAGTGGTATGGTTCCTTTAAAGAGAACCCGTCATGCAAAATAACCCCCCTAAACTAAATATATTTCATAAACTGCCATTAGAGAGCATTGCCTCTATCCCTTCATGTCCCTCTACATGGCTGTTAAAACCTAAGCAATGAGGTCCTAAAGCTGTATGCAAATGACCTGTGAAATGGTCCCATGAAGCATTAGCATATTCAAGCTGTCCAGCTTATCATGAGTGGGAGGCACAGACACGCCCCCAGTGCTTGACTGACATCCTGTTAATGATGTGAGGCTGTATAAATGATGGGTTCCTGGTGGTGGTGGCCACGCCCCTGCAGCCTGTGTGTGCATGGTGTGGTATAGAGAGATACAGCAGCTCCAGGCAGCCATGTTACAGCAGAAACATGTCAGATTCATGTGTAGCTGAGTCTGTGTCTATCACCTGTATTTAGGAGGATGCAGCATGTCAGCAGATGCAGCACAGCACACACTAGCCATGCGTGTACTACCATTACACACAGACATGAGCAGGGGGGGAGGAGAGGGGAGGGAAACAGGGGTGACATCACTGCCTATGACCATGTGACAATCCTATTTACATAATAAAGATAGATGATTTTACAATGAATAATGTATGAAATAACTAGATAAAGGCTGGATGGGATCCTTGTGAGCTGCTCCAACAGGTGTTAGTAGTGACAGGACAAGTGACACAGACCTGATGACATGGGTCCTTTAAGCTAGGTGCACTGCCATACACTATCCATGGTCAGGTCTGCAAATTTTTTGGAGGAAAAGAGCAGCCAGTGTATTCAAAAACCGGGACATCCCCTTTAAGGTAATAGGTCATCTGATTCAAGATCATTAGCTGCTCATATGACTTCAAGTTTCATGTGGACAGGAAATACATAGTAGTAATATTGGCCAGCTCCCCCCTTGTTTATGAATTCCTCCAGAATGTCCCAGGACCAAGCCCAACCCAAAGCCATCACCTAGGCACAAAATCATCGGTTCCAGCACAATTATAGCTGAGGTTAAAAAATCATTTTTTATTTTGTTTGATTAAATGTTAAAATCTTCAATTCACAACCATTAAATCACATTATTGCAAAGATGATGAGAAAATGACTTACAGATTTTTTGCAAAAATGTGACCTGAATTGTGCTGGAACCGAACTCTGGTGTTATATCCTGCACAGGCCCTTGCAGCTAATGGATTAATGATCAGAATTCCTACTAGAGGATATATTGCATCTGATGTGTATATAACTGACATATTATCATGATATAGCAATAAACTGCAGCGAGACAAGTAATACAACCTATTAAGTCCTCAAGATGAATCTACTGCTATCAAGACATTTGTTCGGTCCCTGATGTTCACGCCTGAATTCCAGGATGTGAGACGTGATAGGGAGTGATTGTTTTTTTTTAGGGACAAGCGTTTTTTAATCTATTTGTACCATAGATTCTCTGATTGTAAGTTGAGAATTTAGTCCCTCTCTAGGTAAGTGTTGTCGTAGGGAAGAAAAACCTGTCCTGTTACACCTAAAAGATCGGATACCACGATAGAAACTGGCGTTCCAGCAGCGTTATGGCTCCATCGGGTCCCATCGATGGTAAGAGTCCTGTGCAGTTCAGAGGTTCAATTGTCTTCCAGAATTTCATCAGTTCTTATCCAATCTTCATTCTCGCAGACCCTTCCAAGTGTGAACGCGGCCCCGAGTTATTAGAGGATTTGTCACTATATTTCATAATAAAAAACAAATAGATTATAAGATCTGGGAGATGGTAAACTTTTTGACCTATTGAAATTAAAACATTTCAAAACTGCTAGTAGACTTTGAAAAGAGAGCTCATGAGTCCAGTGTATTCAGGAGCTAAACTCAATCTCACATATCTTCACCCAATCTAACAACTTCTTCTCCTACTTTCTACATTCTGTTATTGACATATTGTATTTTGGCAGGTACGGCGACGGCTACATCATGATTGGCTTTTCTCTGGCTTCTTGTGGTGATCTCCACACAATGAGTGAGATTGGTCAGGAGCTCTTAAGGCAAGCAACACACAAGGACAACCGACAGCATTGCTATTCACAGTCGCTGAACAAAGCGCGCATCGTGTGGAGACAACTGGTGAGAGACGCGTCATCACTTATCATCACATGTTATTGATCGAGTCTAAGGATATCATTAAATGTTATTATTGCAGTATAAAAAGCCATGACTTGACTGAACTGAACAGAATGTACGCCATCATACTCTGGATGATGAAATAAAGGTAACTCGTCCCACTTAGTTATATTTACTGATATATACAGTACCAGAACCATCTTTTATTTATCTTTCAGCTCTACCTGTGAGGGCCTTCATAGGTCCTGGAAGGGCTCTTATGTAAATGCTTGAGCATTTGGTGGCTGGAGGTTCTTCACTTTATATCTCTACGGCACCATATAAAACTGGGTGGGTGGTTTGGCAGCAGTTGTGGACCCCTAAATCCTTACTATAGATTTCTGCTTGCAGGAGGTAATGCCTTCTGGGCATGGGTATAGGAGCCTACTAAGGACCTATGATGAAACCATTGGAGTTTTAATAGCATGAAATGGAAATCTGGAAGGTACTAGTTTCATATGTGTATATATATATAATATATATATATTATTATAATATAGAATATTATATATATATATATTGCCACTGGCCCATTACATTACATCTAATTTCTAACAATAAAAAAAGTAACATTTCTGTTTTTCAGCGAGTCTTTTCACTGACAGAGAAGGGCTTGCTGGACAGCTTGAATATGCTAATGCTTCATTGTCCCTCTACATGCCTGTAAACCTAAGCAATGAGGTCCTAAAGCTGTATGCAAATGACCTGTGAAATGTCCAATGAAGCATTAGCATATTCAAGCTGTCCAGCTTATTCATGAGTGGGAGGCACAGACACGCCCCCAGTGCTTGACTGACATCCTGTATAATGATGTGAGGCTGTATAATGATGTGCTTCCTGGTGCTGGTGGCCACGCCCCCTGCAGCCTGTGTGTGCATGTGTGTGTGTATAGGAGAGATACAGCAGCTCCAGGCAGCCATGTTACAGCAGAACATGTCAGATTCATGTGTAGCTGATGTCTGTGTCTCTCACCTGTATATTAGGAGGATGCAGCATGTCAGCAGATGCAGCACACACACTAGCCATGCTTTACTATCCATTACACACAGACATGAGCAGGGGGAGGAGAGGGGAGGGATAACAGGGGTGACATCACTGCCTCTGACCATGTGACCATCCTCATTTACATAATAAAGAATAGATGATTTTACAATGAATAATGTATGAAATAACTAGATAAAGGCTGGGATGGGATCCTTGTGAGCTGCTCCAACAGGTAGTAGTGACAGGACAAGTGACACAGACCTGATGACAGGTGTCCTTTAAGCTAGGTGGCACTGCCATACACTATCCATGGTCAGGTCTGCAACATTTTTTGGAAAAGAGCAGCCATGTATTCAAAACCCGGACATCCCCTTTAAGGTAATAGGTCATCTGATTCGCTATGCAGAGTGGGATTATCTATCTCCTTTTTTTCTTAGGATTAGATAAACTCTCATGGACAGATGATGGCCAGTTATTGGCTGTATCCACACAGAGAGGGTCACTCAATGTTTTTCTCACCAAACTCCCCATCCTTGGAGATACGAGCGGCACCAGGATTGCCTACCTCACGTCCCTGCTGGAGGTCACCGTGAGCAATCCTGTGGAAGGGGTAAGTCAGTGGTTTTAGATCTTGATTATATTTTTTATCTTGAAGCGGTATTCTAATTTTGGCAAATTAATATTATTGTTTTGTATGATGAAAATTAATAGTTTTTCAATATACTTTCTCTCTGCTTGCTGTTATCGTATAGGAAGCTTTATTGTTTGCTTCCAGTACAGTACAGAAATCTGACCATGGTCACACAGGTGCACGGCTGGTTAGTATCACAGAGATTAATCAGAGCTGTGTGATATAACGAGCCGTGCACCTGTGTGACCACGGTCAGATTTCTATCTACTGGAAATAAACAATGAAGCTTTCTATAGAATGACAGCAAGCAGAGATCTAGATGGCCGTGAGGAATTGATACAGAAAGTATCTTAGAAAATTGTATAACTTTTTATCATACAAACAATAACATTAATTTGCTGAAATGGGAACACCTCTTTAATTCTCTGCACTTAAAGGGGTATTCCAACGAAACAAGTTATCCACAGAATAGGGGCCTAACTTGCTGATCGGTGGGGGTCTCGGCAATCGTCATTCTTTGTCAGCTCCATAGAGATGAATTGGGCAGTCCAGCCATGTGCGACTGGCTGCTCCGGTCATCTATGGGAGTGACGAGGGGTCCGACTGGGGTACATCGGACCACCGTTCACATGATCTATTGGGGTCCCATCACTCAGACCCCCACTTTTCAGCAAGTTAGGCCGTAATCTATGGATAGGGCCTAACTTGTTTCGCAGGAAAACCCCTTTAAATCTTCTGGTATTTTCTTGTATGGCAGTTCCCCTTCTATAGTTACTCACATTCATGCTGTTTATTTTCTTGTTATTTAGGAACTGCCCATCACTGTATCAGTGGAAGTGGAGCCCAATTTTGTGGCTGTCGGTCCCTATCATGTTGCTGTGGGAATGAACAATCGGGCCTGGTTCTATGCTTTGACTGAGAATGGTGAGTCCAATTCTAATTTACTGATTATAAAACAGTCCTTTTAAAGGGGTTTCCGAGCTTGA
Source organism: Engystomops pustulosus (assembly GCA_019512145.1). NCBI lineage: Eukaryota > Metazoa > Chordata > Amphibia > Anura > Leptodactylidae > Engystomops > Engystomops pustulosus. Next base: position 36,841,063 of record CM033641.1, read on the forward strand.
TGACCTATCTATTCACATGAATGGAAGCCTACCTGCAAAACTGCACATGGACTTGTATATTATTTTTGTCTTCCTGACATCATGTTTTAACTTCTTTCTATCATTCAGGTGTGGAGAGGCTAAAGGACATGGAATACCTGGGGACAGTCGCCAATATGTGCCTGAACTCCGACTATGCAGCCGCTCTGTTTGAGGGGAAAGTGCAGCTTCATATGGTAAGGAGCCCAAATATATATACCGTATATATATATCTATCATGTATCTAATAGATATATAATATCAATGTGGGCATGGTGAAATACACTCACCGGCCACTTTATTAGGTACACCATGCTAGTAACGGGTTGGACCCCCTTTTGCCTTCAGAACTCCCTCAATTCTTCGTGGCATAGATTCAACAAGGTGCTGGAAGCTCCTCAGAGATTTTGGTCCATATTGACATGATGGCATCACACAGTTGCCGCAGATTTGTCGGGGAATCCAAACAACTTGAGCTGGAAAATTTGATGGTAAGGGTGGAGTAAGTAACTAAAGATAGCACATCTAGTCATAATTATGTGGCCCTGGCTTAGCTGTAGCAAGAGTTTTGTGGGTATAATATATTGGTGTCAACAACATTACTATGACTAAAAAACCTTCAACCCCACTGACCCATCCTATACTACCTCAAATATACACTCACCGGCCACTTTATTAGGTACACCTAATAAGGGGGGTTGAACCCCCTTTTGCCTTCAGAACTGCCTCAATTCTTCGTGGCATAGATTCAACAAGGTGCTGGAAGCTTTCCTCAGAGATTTTGGTCCATATTGACATGATGGCATCACACAGTTGCCGCTGATTTGTCGGCTGCACATCCATGATGCGAATCTCCCGTTCCACCACATCCCAAAGATGCTCTATTGAATTGAGATCTGGTGACTGTGGAGGCCATTTGTGTTCAGTGAACTCATTGTCATGTTCAAGAAACCAGTCTGAGATGATTCCAGCTTTATGACATGGCGCATTATCCTGCTGAAAGTAGCCATCAGATGTTGGGTACATTGTGGTCATAAACGGATGGATATGGTCAGCAACAATATTCAGGTAGGCTGTGGCGTTGCAACGATGCTCAATTGGTACCAAGGGGCCCAAAGAGTGCCAAGAAAATATTCCCCACACCATGACACCACCACCACCAGCCTGAACCGTTGATACAGGGCAGGATGGATCCATGCTTTCATGTTGTTGACGTCAAATTCTGACCCTACCATCCGAATGTCGCAGCAGAAATCGAGACTCATCAGACCAGGCAACGTTTTTCCAATCTTCTACTGTCCAATTTCGATGAGCTTGTGCAAATTGTAGCCTCAGTTTCCTGTTCTTAGCTGAAAGGAGTGGCACCCGGTGTGGTCTTCTGCTGCTGTAGCCCATCTGCCTCAAAGTTCGACATACTGTGCTCTTCTGCCTACCTTGGTTGTAACGGGTGGCGATTTGAGTCACTGTTGCCTTTCTATCAGCTCGAACCAGTCTGCCCATTCTCCTCTGACCTCTGGCATCAACAAGGCATTTCCGCCCACAGAACTGCCACTCACTGGATGTTTTTTCTTTTTCGGACCATTCTCTGTAAACCCTAGAGATGGTTGTGCGTGAAAATCCCAGTAGATCTGCAGTTTCTGAAATACTCAGACCAGCCCTTCTAGCACCTACAACCATGCCACGTTCAAAGGCACTCAAATCACCTTTCTTCCCCATACTGATGCTCAGTTTCATAGTTTCATAGTATATAAGGCTGGAAGGAGACGCAAGTCCATCAAGTCCAACCTTTAAGAATTAAATAAATGTTTTATCCCCATAACCCGTGATATTTTTTCTCTCCAGAAAGTCATCCAGGCCTCTCTTGAACATGTACATAGAGTCGGCCATAACAACCTCCTGCGGCAGAGAGTTCCATAGTCTGACTGCTCTTACAGTAAAGAACCTTTGTCTATGGTAATGGTAAAATCGCCTCTCCTCTGGGCGTAGAGGATGCCCCCTTGTCCTGGTCACAGGCCGAGGTATAAAAAGATCTTTGGAGAGATCCTTGTACTATCCGTTCAGGTATTTGTACATTGTAATGAGGTCTCCCCTCAGTCGTCTTTTTTCTAAACTGAATAATCCCAAATTTTGTCAGTGTATTCTAGTTCCCCCATTCCCCTAATAATCCTGGTTGCTCTCGTCTGCACCCGTTCCTGCTCTACTATATCCTTTTTATACACTGGTGCCCAAAACTGTACACAATATTCCATATGTGGTCTGACCAGGGATTTGTATAAGGGCAAAACTATGTCTTTATCATGAGAATCTATTCCTCTCTTGATACATCCCATTATTTATTTGCTTTAGCAGCAGCCGCCTGGCTCTGGTCACTAAAATTAAGTTTACCATCCACCAATACCCCCAAGTCCTTTTCAGCTTCAGTTTTACTAAGTAATTGACGGTTTAGAACATAATTATACTTTTTGTTTCCATCCCTCTGTAATGCTAAACTATCGACCTCAGTATTTATTACTTTACACAGCTTAGTATCATCTGCAAATATTGAAACTTGACTGTGTAAACCCACTACAAGGTCATTAATAAAAATATTAAAAAGAAGTGGCCCCAATACTGACCCCTGTGGCACTCCACTGGTAACATCAACCCAATCTGAGAATGTGCCATTAATGACCACCCTCTGTTTTCTATCACTAAGCCAATGACTTACCCAAATACACAGATTTTCTCCTATTCCCAGCAGTCTCATTTTATATACCAACCTTCTATGTGGCACGGTGTCAAATGCCTTTGAAAAGTCCAGATATACAACATCCACAGCGTCCCCAAGATCCAGTCTTGAACTTACCTCCTCGTAGAAACCAATCAGATTAGTCTGACAGGACCGATCTCTCATAAACCCATGCTGACACTGGGTTACAAGGTTGTGCACAGTGAGATACTCCAGGATAGCATCTCTAATAAACCCCTCAAATATTTTCCCTACCACAGCAGTTAGACTCACAGGTCTGTAGTTTCCAGGATCGCTATTTGATCCTTTTTTGTATATTGGTACCACATTTGCTATGCGCCATTCCTGTGGAACATAACCAGTCCTCAGTGAATCTTCAAATATTAAAAATAACGGTTTGTCTATAACCGTACATAATTCATGCAGAACCTGGGGGTGTATGCCATCTGGCCCAGGTGTTTTATCTATCTTAGTGGTTGCGAGGCGGCGCCGTACCTCTTCCTGGGTTAAACTGTTGACATTATAAAAAGAATTAACATTATTCCTCATTGTGTCTTCCACCAGGGGATTTTCCTGGGTAAAGACAGTTGAGAAGGCGACATTCAGTAGATTGGCCCTTTCCTCTATTCAAAACCCGGACATCCCCTTTAAGGTAATAGGTCATCTGATTCAAGATCATTTAGCTGCTCATATACTTCAAGTTTCATTGGACAGGAAATACATAGTAGTAATATTGGCCAGCTCCCCCCTTGTTTTATGAATCCTCCAGAATGTCCAGGACCAAGCCCAACCCAAAGCCAATCACTATGCACAAAATCATCGGTTCCAGCACAATTCATAGCTGAGGTTAAAAATCCATTCTTTTATTTTGTTTGATTAAATGTTAAAATCTTCAATTCACAACCATTAAATCACATTATTGCAAAGATGATGAGAAAATGACTTACAGATTTTTTGCAACAATGTGACCTGAATTGTGCTGGAACCGAACTCTCTGTGTATATTCCTTGCACAGGCCCTTGCAGCTAATGGATTAATGATCAGAATTTCCTACTAGAGGTATATTGCATCTGATGTGTATATAACTGACATATTATCATGATATAAGCATAAACTGCAGAGAGACAAGTAATACAACCTATAAAGTCCTCAAGATGAATCTACTGCTATCAAGACATTTGTTCAGGTCCCTGATGTTCACGCCTGACTTCCAGGATGTTAGACGTGATAGGAGGTGATTGTTTTTTTTTAGGACAAGCCGTTTAATCTACTTTTGTACCAATAGATTCTCTGATTGTAAGTTGAGAATCTTATGTCCCCTCTCTAGGTAAGTGTTGTCGTAGGGAAGAAAACCTTGTTCCTGTTTAACCTAAATGATCCGGATAACCCGATAGAACTGGCGTTCCAGCAGCGTTATGGCTCCATCGTGTCCCATCGATGGTAAGAGATCCTGTGCAGTTCAGAGGTTCAATTGTCTTCCAGAATTTCATCAGTTCTTATCCAATCTCATTTCTATTCAGACCCTTCCAAGTGTGAACGAGGCCCCAAGTTATAGAGGATTTGTCACTATATTTCATAATAAAAAACTACAAATAGATTCTAAGATCTGGGAGACTGGTTAAATTTTTGACCTATTGAATTAAACATTTCAAAACTCCTAGTAGACTTTGAGAAGAGAGCTCATGAGTCCAGTGTATTCAGGAGCTAAACTCAATCTCCACTATCTTCACCCAATCTACAACTTCTTCTCCTACTTTCCTACATTCTGTTATTGACATATTGTATTTTGGCAGGTACGGCGACGGCTACATCATGATTGGCTTTTCTCTTGGCTTCTTTGTGGTGATCTCCACACACATGAGTGAGATTGGTCAGGAGCTCTTCCAGGCAAGCAACCACAAGGACAACCTGACCAGCATTGCTATTTCACAGTCGCTGAACAAAGCTGCGTCGTGTGGAGACAACTGGTGAGAGACGCGTCATCACTTCTCTATCACATGTTATTGATCGAGTCTAAGGATATTCATTAAATGTTATATATTGCAGTATAAAAATCCATGACTTGACTGAACTGAAAGAAATGTACGCCATCATTACTCTGGATGATGAAACTAAAGGTAACTGTCCCACTTATTTATATTTACTGACTATATACAGTACCAGAACCAATCTTTTCTGTTATCTTTCAGCTCTACCTATGAGGGCCTTCATAGGTCCTGGAAGGGCTCTTATGTAACTGCTTGAGCATTTTGTGGCTGGAGGTTCTTCTCTTTATTATCTCTACGGCACCATATAAAACTGGGTGGGTGGTTTGGGCAGCAGTTGTGGACCCCCTAAATCCTTTACTATAGATTTCTGCTTGCAGGAGGTAATGCCTTCTGCATGGGTATAGGAGCCTAAGAGACCTATTGATGGAACCATTGTGAGTTTTTAATAGCATGAAATGGAAATCTGAAGGTACTAGTTTCATATGTGTATATATATATATATATATATATATATATGCCACCAGATGCACAACATTCTGTTTTTTATGCTGCTCCTATTCCATTGATCCAGCACTAATTCAGTACTATTGGCGCTATGCAGAGTGGGATTATCTATCTCCTTTTTTTCTTAGGATTAGATAAACTCTCATGGACAGATGATGGCCAGTTATTGGCTGTATCCACACAGAGAGGGTCACTCAATGTTTTTCTCACCAAACTCCCCATCCTTGGAGATACGAGCGGCACCAGGATTGCCTACCTCACGTCCCTGCTGGAGGTCACCGTGAGCAATCCTGTGGAAGGGGTAAGTCAGTGGTTTTAGATCTTGATTATATTTTTTATCTTAAAGGGGTTAATTTTGGTGAATTAATGTTATTGTTTGTATGATGAAAAATAATAGTTTTTCAATATACTTTCTCTCTGCTTGCTGTTATCGTATAGGAAGCTTTTTTGTTTACTTCCAGTGGGCAGAAATCTGACCATGGTCACACAATTGCATGGCTCAGTAGTGTCATAGAGATTGATGGGAGAGGTGTGATATAACAAGCTGTGCACCTGTGTGACCATGGTCAGATTTCTGTCCACTGGAAATAAACAATGAAGCTTTCTATAGAATGACAGCAAGCAGAGATCTACAAGGCCGTGAGGAATTGATACAGAATGTATATTGGAAAATTTTTATAACTTTTTATCATACAAACAATGACATTCATTTGCTGAAATGGGAACACCTCTTTAATTCTCTGCACTTAAAGGGACATTCCCACGAAACGAGTTATCCACAGAATAGGGGCCCAACTTGCTGGTCGGTGGGGGTCTTGGCAATCGTCATTCTCTGTTAGCTCCACAGAGATGAATGGGGCAGTCCAGCCATGCGCGACTGGATGCTCCAGTCATCTTTGGGAGCGATGAGGGGTGCAACTGGAGTACATCGGACCACCGCTCTTATGATTTATTGGGGTCCCATCACTCAGACCTCCACCAATAAGCAAGTTAGGCTGTATTCTATGGATAGGGCCTAACTTGTTTCGTAGGAAAACCCCCTTTAAATCTTCTGGTATTTTTTTGTATTGTATGGCAGTTCCCCTTCTATAGTTACTCTCATTCATGCTGTTTATTTTCTTGTTATTTAGGAACTGCCCATCACTGTATCAGTGGAAGTGGAGCCCAATTTTGTGGCTGTCGGCCCCTATCATGTTGCTGTCGGAATGAACAATCGGGCCTGGTTCTATGCTTTGACTGAGAATGGTGAGTCCAATTGACTGATTATAAAACAGTCTTTGAAAGGGGTTTCCCAGCTTCCTGGTTTTAACTTCTTTCTATCACTCAGGTGTGGAGAGGCTAAAGGACATGGAATACCTGGGGACAGTCGCCAATATGTGCCTGAACTCCGACTATGCAGCCGCTCTGTTTGAGGGGAAAGTGCAGCTTCATATGGTATATATATATCTCAATCATGTATCTAAGTGACTGTACATTAAGTGTACTGGGGCATTGTTAATATACACGTACAATGGCATAGCCGGGCAATTGTTACAGAACAGTTAGCGTTTCCACCATAGTTTTGTAGGACATTGCTTTAGGACAGACATGCTGTTTGGTTAGAAACACCTCTGTATTATCTTTTATCATTTGTATGATTTAGTTAGTGACATATTTTCCCTTCTGTAGATTGAGAGCGAACCTTTGGATTCTCAAGAAGAAAGGGAGACGCGTTTATTCCCATCCACAGATGAGAAGTATCGGATCCTATGCCATGCGCTGACTGGGGATTTCCTAATTTATGGCACCAATGTAAGTTCTGTATAGAAACACTATAATTATACCCTGGGTCAGCTCAGACATCATCTGCTACCTGGCCCTGACGTCTGGTGTGCAGTGGGTTTGCATTGAGCCACCCTCTATTGATATATCCTGACTTGTGACAAGTTTCCAATATTGGTGATCAGCTATAGAAACTACTATCTATGTTCTTTGTGTTCAGACCGGGCTGGTGAAGTACTTTTACCTAGAAGATTGGCAGTATGTGAATGAATACCGACATCCGGTCAGCGTGAAGAAGATATTTCCTCACGCCTCTGGGACTAGATTGATAATCATTGATGAGAAGACGGAAGGCTTTGTCTATTGTCCAGTAAGTATCCTGGTGTCTTCTATCTATACGTTGTCTTTTTACTTATAAATAATTCATTATACATTCTAATTACAAATCTGTAAATCTACTTGGCGGCTGTAAAAATCATTGGTATGGACAGATATTGATGGGTAGGTATTCCTAGTACTGTTACACAAGGGTTATCATCCTAGTAGGTAACCTCAGGAGACCCCTAGCCAGGCAGCCGTAATGATCCTCGCTGGTGATGTCTGTCAAATTTCCTGGACTAAGCTTCAGCGAAGGGAATCCAGGATGATTCGCTAATCCCTACCTTCAATCATACATGATATGTACAGGCGGTCCCCTTCTTAAGGACACCTGACTTACAGACAACCCATAGTTACAGACAGACCCCTCTGACCTCTGGTGACCTCTCTGGATGTTACTATAGTCCTAGGCTGCAATAATCAGCTGTAAGGTGTCTGTAATGAAGCTTTATTGATAATCCCATTATAGCAAAATAATTTGAAACTACAATTGTCACTGGGGCAAAAATATATATATTTTTTTGGAACTACAATTATAAAATATACAGTTTCGACTTGTGTACAAATTCAACTTAAGAACAAACCTATGGAACCTATCTTGTACGTAACCCGGGGACTGCCTGTATATGATAATAGAATATCTAGAATTCCGGTAGAAAATGTGCTCTCCTATTTACATGGTTTCTGTTTTCTTTGTTTCTCCAGCAAAATGACAATTTATATGAGATTCCCAACTTCTCTCCAACAATTAAAGGAATACTATGGGAAAACTGGGCTATGGATAAAGGGGTCTTTTGTGCATTTGATGACGACAAAGTTTTTACATATGTCTTTCATAAGGACACCATACAAGGTACATGTCATTACCTATTGATTCTCTTACTCCTTTTGTAAGGAGTTTTGCTTTTTTAATTATATTTGTAGCTTAAAGAAATCTACTATAAAAATCAAACATGATAAACCAGGGACACTTACTCATAGATCCAGGCAATGAGACTGTCACTGTGGTAATCTTTTTAGGTCTCCTTCCCTCTAAAATCAATCCCCCCTGCACTTCCTGTAATCTCAGCAGCAGTGAGCACACAGTGGGAGGGGGCAAGTGCTCTTATACACTAACAGCCTGTCGAGCTACAAAAGGAGGGGCTAGTGTAGCCTTTCAGGTTCATTGCCATAATTTTCAAAGTTGATTTTAGAAGGAAGGAGGCCGAGTATAAATCACTCCTAGGACGGAAAATGTTGATACTTTACGTCATAAATTATACTATTGCAGCTAGCTACTTCTCCTTCACTTCCTCCACCTATTTTACTTCAACCTCCTTCTCTTTCTTCTTTGTTCACTTCCACCACCTCCTTCTCCATCATCTTCTTCTCCTTCTCCTTCCCTTCTTCTCCCAGTTTTCAGAAAGGTTTACCAAAACCATATCTCACTTAAGTTTCTGCTTGTCACAGGCTCTAAAGTTATATTGGCCGGTGGTACCAAACTACCCTATGGCCACAAGCCGGTTCTCTTACACAATGGAGAACTGACTTGCCAGACTCAGAGCGGGATGCTGAACAATATAATCCTGGGCACTCATAGCTTCCTCAGCAACATGAAGGATGCCGAGCCCCAAGACCTGAAGAAAATGTTAACACAGACTTTAATGCTGCGGAGGTAGGTTTATACCGTCAGTTGGTGCTGCCTTTAGTAATCTTGGTGAAGGTGTATTGCACTTTGGCCACACACCTTGTGATATCAAGGTGTGTGAAAAGTAAATTTTTACTTTTCATTTTTACATTTTTACTTTTCAGTATACCTGAAAAGTAAAAATATTATTGTGGATGTTAGAACGTGAGATGAACTGCAGGTAGTCATATACAGGGAATAGAGAAATGCTTCTGGTTCTATCTAAGGCTACATGCCCTGCGGGCATACATTCGCTGTGATGGAGAAGAGGAGTGATGACCTCCCTTCACCATAGTGATGCACGGCACGGTAACGCGGGTAGAGATAGGACATGTCCTGTCTTTTCCTGTTTACGGAGCAGTACGGTGTCGCACATGTACTGCACTGTATTGCTCTGTGCTTCCATTGCCGTCTATGGGGGACATATGTAAGGATTCAACCCAGTTAGGAGGCTACTATTGTCTTTATCAAAAGGGTTGATGTATAATGGATAATGAATAATTTTCTGTGGTGGGCCAAGTAACCTCAGTCTAACACTGGAGGTGGCTATGAATAAGCTGATCATTGGGGGTGTCTTGTATCCGAAGACTACGGCCATGTGTCCTGACCTAAGTACTGGAGAAGGACAGAACGGTGCTTCATGATTTCGGTGAACAGGGGGTCTTGTGCTGCAGGGTGGTGTGATGCAGAAATTTTATTGCTTGCTTGAAAGTGACCTTTTAGCCTAAGAATCTGGATTCTTGCATTGAATAATTCTCAGTAAGTTCTGTATGTCTGCACAGGGCAGACTGTAAGATAGATGTGTATACCTTGTCATTCCCAGATTCCCAGATGCCTGGAATGTGTGCACCTCATTGAATTCTGCGGAGGCTTGGAATGAGCTCGCCCGGGCCTGTCTACACCACATGGAAGTGGATTTTGCAGTTCGGGTTTATCGGACCATTGGCAATGTGGGCATGGTGATGTCTCTAGAACAAATAAAGGTATCAGAAAAAGATCTTCTGGCTATGGTTTACCTCGGCTAAAATGTGGTAAATGATGATCGCTTTAGTACTATATACCAATCCTAGAACAGAAATGTCTGAGGTTTTTCCCGTGTACCTTCTCTTAGGGAATAGAAGATCATAACCTCCTGGCAGGACATCTTGCCATGTTCAGCAATGACTTCAACCTTGCTCAGGATCTCTACCTGGCTTCTAGCAATCCTATCTGTGCACTGGAGGTATTTGTGCTGCTTCTTCTTCCATTTTATATTTTATTGTGTTCAGTATTGTCCTGTATTCCGATTGTACATACAAAACATATCATACATCCCTACTTTATCTGTAGGGATCTGTATTATTTGTCATTCACATGAGTTGGTGAGAACAGAACCCCTGTTTACATGAATGGTGGGGGTACATTTTCACACACCCCAACTAATGAATTTAGTTTTATACTTGGACCAATAGCAAACGTTGAGAAATTGACATTAATATGCATCATGTCTGAGCTCTCGTATGCAAGTCAATGTTATTCAGCTCTCTATTATTCCCATGCAATAGAGAAGCTCATGAGTGTGTACCAGTGTATTTCTTGCAGAAGTCACAGATTAGATGAAATCCTTATGGAGAGCCGTAGCAAAAATCCTAGTGTGAGTCCTGGATTTGTGCCGCAGATTCTAGTTACATATATTATATATTTCAAGTGCTGTTTATGGGGAAAAATGTGTAAACTTGGCAGATCCTGTTGCAAGACAATCCGATCCATCAAACATAGTTGTGCTCAGTCATGTAACGGATCTAACACTTTCATTCGGCATATATAGCAGAGCAGGACAATGGACTTGAACACAGCAAAGTCTTGTTACGTGGACACACACCTGTCGGCTTAGCTGAAAAAAAATTTCTATCATTGTCTCATTGTCTTCCATTGTCTATCACTGCTCGTATATGAATATTTGCCTTCTTATAGGTCAGAAGAGACTTGCAGCACTGGGATAGTGCCCTGCAGCTTGCAAAGCGACTGGCTCCTAACCAGATCCCCTTCATATCCAAGGAGTACGCCATACAGCTGGAGTTCACGTGAGTCTCTCCAGAATTTTCAATTCCATTTATCATTTTAGAAATGGGTCATTAAAAACTTGGGTCAGATTTTGAGTTGAATCTCACCGGTGTAGGTTTGAGAGGTTTGAGGTAGAGGTTGACTCCACACATCTAAAGCTTAGCAAGTGCTCAGATATAACCGGGGGTAGTGACCTCATACATAAATCAGAACTGTGTGAAGCTGCCCAACCAATTTCTACAATTAATATTATGATTTTGTATCTGGATGCTTTTTTTGGCCTAGTTTACAATAGGAGAGATGACATTTACAGCTATTTCTGATCATCTTACAATCCAAGTAGAGACTATTTCTATAGCGTCATCATATTCCATACCACTTTACAAATCATACGGAACATATACAAATATAATATGACATTACAAATATTCATATGGAAAAATAGGAGTGAGGGCCCTGTTCACAAGAGCTTACATTCTACCTTATATAACTTTCCATATTATTTTGTCATCAAAAATTATATAAATGGTTTTGATATTCTCTTGTTCCTCCTCCAGGGGTGACTACGTGAACGCTCTTGCCCATTATGAGAAAGGAATGACCGGAGACAGCATGGTATGATATTTTATAACCTATGCATTATACTCGCCCATGGACAAGTCTTAAAGGGAACCTGTCAGACCCATTTTGGACACTAAACTAACTGCAGGTCCTTATAGACTTGTGGTTTAGTGCCTTGTAACGTCTCTGGGTGCTATTAAACAAACAAAAATGTATACTTGCCTAGAGAAGAGTCCGAAAAGAACCCATCAGACCCATCTCTGGCGCTCTCTTGTGCAGGCGCCTGAAGCTGGACCAAGTTAAGTGGGTTTTGATATAGGGCAGTAATGGCAAACTTATGGTACAGATGGCAGAGGTGGCACTCTATGTGGGCACCCAGGCCGTTACCCTAGCACAATGTTTGCCAGACAGGTTGAGTGACTCCTCCTGCAGTCCTAGGTAGCCCAGGATGTTAAAGCAACACTTCCTGACTTTCCTGGGACTGCAGGAGCGAGGATGTGTGGAGGGGGCTGGATTATCATTGGAGCTCCTGCCCCACATATCGCCCTTTTCAAATGGACCCTGGAGGGAAGCCTTATTCATAATCCAAATTTCCTCTCAAATTTTTTAGTGGTATTGGTTTTGTCAAATGCCAATATGATTGAAAGCTGTGGCAGAGCAGGGAGCGATAAGTTTTTTGGCTTTAGTTTCGGCACTCAGCCTCTAAAAAGTTCACCATCACTGATGTGGGGCAATAGGGTGGGACAGTAAACAGAAGGGAGACTGAAAAGAATGACAGTGGGCACTCAAAAGCTGACTTTATATTTTTAGTGATATAATACAAGACCCTATTGGAAAAAGGAAAAGAAATTCCATGCTATATGGGATAAACAGCGTGAATTGCCACTTACTGCTCCCTCTCAAATTCCTACAGTTATAATCTCTGCCATCTCCACTGTATGCTATTATGGGAGCTGGACCCCCGATGGCGGTGGGTTGCTGGTACATGGTGGCGTAATCTGTTTTTATTTTCTTTTTATTTCATTGCTTGTTACACTCATCTTGTTCTGTTGTACAAGTCAGATTGATATTCCTGTTTTTATTATTGTGCTCAAATTTGAGGACATTTACATCCGTCATGTGGAGATGACTCTCTGCTCACTTTTCGGACTCCTGTTCCTTTTTTTTGGCCCTTCTACATTGGGTTCTGTGGAACCAAATCTCGTGTGCTGTAGTTTATGTGCATATTGTCTCTCCATGTTCCCCTTAATATACTGTATTGATTTAAAAAAGTACACGACCCTATTACAGGTCCTGCTTGTGGGACCCCTAGAAACCAGACATGTATCACCTCTACTATGTGATAGGATAAACACTTTGACAAACACATGGCAGCTTCTAATAGAAATGTATTGTACAACTCTTTCAGGAACACGATGAAACTTGTCTTGCTGGAGTGGCTCGAATGTCAATCCGTATGGGCGACATTCGACGAGGGGTTAACCAGGCTCTCAAACACCCCAGTAGATTGCTGAAGAAGGACTGTGCCGCCATTCTTGAGAGCATGAAGGTACACGGACGTATAACATCAGCCCCCGATACGAGTGTTTGACATTGGCGCAGTTATCCATGTTTTCCATGTGTTTCTGTTACAGCAATTCTCAGAAGCGGCTCAGCTGTTTGAGAAGGGCCAGTACTATGACAAAGCAGCCTCTGTCTACATCCGCTGTAAAAACTGGTGAGAAATCCAAGAATACAGAAAGGCTGGATTTTACATAATTTTTTATTTCTTTTTTTTAAATAATCTGTGCATCTTATTTTAGGGCAAAGGTCGGAGAGCTGCTTCCAAATGTTTCCTCTCCCAAAATCCACCTGCAGTATGCCAAAGCCAAGGAGGCCGATGGAAAGTGAGTTCTGTACTTTGTTTTAAGGATAACTCTGGTTCTGATGCATTCAGATATACATGTAAATTACTTGGGTCAGGGTCTGGGATTCTGGTTATCACTAAACGAGAGGTGAGAGGTCGTCTTTAGTCCAGATACATCCATTGCTCTGAGTGACCACCCCCCTCCAGCAAAGGTTTAACATTGATGGTAGACCAATGACTGGTCCAGTTGTATAGCCAACCACTAAGTACTTTATGGATCTCCTGTCTTGTCTCCTGACATCCGTTTTAAACTTGTGGTTGGAGAGCTGGTCAGCAATGTAACTGCAGGTACATATGAAGTCATTAAATCATCATTACATTATCATTCTAGATATAAGGAGGCCGCCATGGCTTATGAGAACGCAAGAGACTGGGATAACGTCATCCGAATCTACCTGGACCATCTGAACAATCCGGAGAAAGCAGTGGGAATTGTGAAGGAGACGCAGTCATTGGAGGGGGCAAAGATGGTGGCGAGGTGATGTCCATAATGTATTCATAAAGCTATATAAGTAGAGCATACATTGCTGGTAGAAAAGCTTATTTGTTTTTTATCTTTTGGTTTTATTATCTAAGATTTTTCCTTCGTCTTGGAGACTACGGCTCAGCAATCCAGTTCTTAGTGTTGTCCAAGTGTAACAATGAAGCCTTCCAGCTGGCCCAGCAACACAACCAGATGGAAATCTACGCTGATGTTATAGGTACGGCCCCTGAGTCCTAAGCAAATAAATCAGCATCAATTTGATGCTACAAGGGATCCAATAACTTTCTATGAGCAGGACCAATTATGCCTGAGGCGAGTATGTAAATGCGGCCAATCTAGAGGAGAATATTTGGGCTGGTGGACCTGAATGAAAAAGTGGAGAATATATAAGGGTCTTACCATTCTTGCAGATAGCCACATGCCAGGAATATTCTCCTCATTAACCCTATCACCTTCAGATGGTCCGAGGGCAGAGGTATGAGTAGAATATTTAGGCCACTTGGCTATTTGCTAGGGTGGTAAGACTCGGATTATCACCCTTGTAGGAGGGAGCCCAGCTAGTTAAATATAGGACAGCTATTTAAAATAAAGATGGTAATCGCCACAAAACCGCTAGCTGGAAACCAAACAATACCTCAAAATGGTTGGCCACTTTACCGCATGTTATTTGTAATGTGTGTGTAAGTGTGGGGGGCATTTACCAATATGCAGCTATTAATAGTTCTGCTCTGCAGACGGGTGGGCTGCTCTAGTGCTAAGTGCAGACGGATGCGCCCCACCAGCAGGCCGGCACAAGCTTTACATTTTACCTGGGAGGTGGGTGGCAGTGGATGGGCAGATGGTAAGCGAGCGGACAGACATTCGACTGCACTTCCTTTCACAACCGACAAGAAGTGTGTATGGGCGACGCTTGTGGGAGGTGCGGTACCCGCGTGGGTGCCTACTATCAGAGAATGCAGTGCCGCAGTTATGTCTGACGAGGAGAACTATTCATTCATCAAACATCACCATCAAAAAGGCTTCCATTGGTCAGTTAGATCATCGCAAGTCTGGACAGCAGCTGCTGAAGGTAAATGATGATGATCTGCTTGTCCTATCGGACATTTTCTGTAGGTAAACAGGAAAACATAAGGGAATCCAACAGGGAATTCTAGAAAGAACTTTTCACATACTACCTCAGGGGAAAGTAGTTTAGTGGGGTAAAACGTGAGCCAGGTGAGACGCCTCTCTCATCTCTTCATAATTTGCCTTGTGTATTGTGCTGAATGTATATTAAATGTGTATATGACTTATGTTGCAGGGTCTGAGAACACCAGTAATGAGGATTATCAGAGCATCGCCCTTTACTTTGAAGGAGAGAAGAAGCATTTTCAAGCTGGGAAGTTCTTCTTGCTCTGTGGTCAGCATGCACGGGTAGGTGGAAGCGGCTCCTAGTACACGTTCCCCATGTACACAGAGCTTTACACCAAGTCTAGACTGGAGAATGAGCTGCATATGTCTAGATCTTCCTCAGAACTACCTTCCATGGAGTGTGACTGATGACATGTAGCTGCAGGGGTGGATTACACGGTGTTATGTATTGCAATGGGATGTGGTGACTTTTTATACCTAGTGTAGGACATCATCTCCAGTCTGTCCCTATAAAGTCTATGTTTAATAAAAAATTCCAGATAAATAATAGAATATAGCCTCATAATTCCAGTACATTCTCTGCAAAAGTCACCTAAACCAGTAAGGATTTCTATTGAAGCGAGTCATGTAGTAAAAGGATATGTACATGCTGGTCCTCCATTGTGCTTCCTTGCTCTGGTCTATCTTATATAACTAATGAACCATTTTTGTAAAAAACTATTAAACTGCTTCTTTTTCAGGCGCTGAAACACTTTCTGAAGTGCTCCCCTACTGAAGAGAGCGCGGCCATAGAGATGGCCATAGAAACGGTAAGAGGAGGATGTGAAACGTTCTCACCCCTTAGGTTATGAGGTTGTATACAGTAATGGATTGTCGTGTGATCCGTCTCTTGTGCACAGGTTGGCCAGGCCAAAGAGGAGCTGCTGACCAACCAGCTGATAGACTATCTAATGGGTGAGAGTGACGGCATGCCTAAGGTGTGTACCAGACCAGACGCCAGCACTGCAGCCACTTACATAATACAATCTATTTTATGCTGGGGTTTTTTCTGCCCTTTTTGTTTAGGATGCAAAGTATTTGTTCCGCTTGTACATGGCTTTGAAGCAATACAGAGAAGCAGCCCGCACGGCCATCATCATAGCCCGGGAGGAGCAGTCTGCAGGTCACTATACAGGCCCCCTCCTTCCTGATCTGTGGGGGTCCACGATGCCTGGGTATCTGCTGCTTGGTATTTCACTATAGTAGATGGACCTGCAAGCAGAAGTCTCCATCTGCAGGGTGGTAATTTGATGCAGACCTGAACTCTATGAAGACCGGGTCTACAGTAAATGAAGCGGCTACTCATTGTGGGAGCACAGGGAATAAAAAAAAAGGAGGGCTGCAAACCTGTTTAATAGAGCTGAGTGTGCAGTTAATAGCCATTAATAGGGCTAAAGTGAACAGTATGGCCACCTGTAGTATTATAGAATTTACTCTAGGACTTCATCTACGTCTATGACATTCATCTCCAACAATATTACTCTTGTAACGTGCAGGTAATTACAGGAACGCACACGACGTGCTCTTCAGTATGTACACAGAGCTGAAAACGCAGAAGATCAAGATTCCCGCAGAAATGGCTACAAACCTGATGATCCTCCACAGCTACATCTTAGTCAAGGTAGTCAGCCCTCTATTTATATAGCGTCGTGATATTCCATAGCACTGTAAGGTTTGCATACAAATAAAACAAGACAATACAGAGTAATATCGTAATCAGGTGAGACTAAATATATATATTTTTACAATGATGACTAATATATTGATCAGACTTCTTGGCATTGTTTGGCCCCTCTTGTGTCTCATATAAACCAGAGTAATGAGAAGAAAACAAGAACAACGGGAGGGCAGCGCCTCGTGTGATACCGTCACATTAGCGGTGTAAGGAGTAGGTGAAAATTGCTCACCTGGTTACCACTTGGTGTTATGCGGTGTATAGTCCCAGAGATGTTAACACCATATGTCCATTTCCAGTCAGAAGAAGGGATCATTTTCCCGAAACGCGTCACTTTTTTGGACAAAATCATCACAGATTCACTGTTATGTGGATAGGTACTTTTATAAGTACTATTTTTTAATTTCTATTTTATTTTATTTATTTGCATGTTTACTTGTAATTGTAATTTTAATTCATCCATTAAAAAGTCCACTGCCTAACATTGTCGGGTGTGGGCCGAATCAGTCAAATCCTTCTGCTGGTGCAGACAACCCACCAACTCAGGCGTTCCAGCGCCCAAATTTTGCAGCCCCGTTTTTTCCACTTTCTGTTCATATAAACCAGAGGTTTAGGTTTAGCGAGTGTGTTCTATTTCCTGATACGTAGTCAGGTTCCTGTTTTTATAGGTTACCTTTAAATGATCCATAGTTATCATCATCGTCATCTGTAGTTAATAATAATTTTTTTTCACAACAGATCCATGTGAAGCGAGGAGACCACATGAAAGGAGCCCGAATGCTGATACGTGTCGCCAACAACATCAGTAAATTTCCGTCCCGTAAGTGTGAATAAACATTTGGGGTCCTTCTTCACCAACTTACTTAAAATGGCATCCCTGCTGGTCTAGGGTATATAGGGGTTAATGATAAAGTTGTATGAATGGGATAGTACAAAACAATCTGTAGAAATCCCAAGAGGACTGTGGGGGAAGGGGACAATCCCCATAGCGTGGGTCCTGTGTAGGTGAATAGGTCTTAGTATTACACTTTGTTTCCCTTGCGTTCCTAGACATCGTCCCGATCCTGACTTCCACAGTCATTGAGTGCCATCGGGCCGGATTGAAGAACTCGGCGTTCAGTTTTGCGGCCATGCTCATGAGGCCTGAATACCGCAACAAAATCGATATAAAATACAAAAAGAAAATTGAGGCCATGGTCCGGTAAGATGTAAAATATGTGGGGTCCAGACTCCATCATTTACACATCCCCGTCCCATATAACAGCTGTGGTTTATGGTCTAGGCGCCCAGACACCTCCGAAGTGGAAGAAGAGACTACACCGTGTCCCTTCTGTGACTTCAAACTCCCGGAGTGTGAGCTTCTCTGTCCAGGCTGCAAGAATAACCTGCCCTACTGTATAGCCACTGTGAGTACATCACTATATCATCCGACTGTAAGATCAGGGTGCAAATTACCTATACCTATAGTTTCACCAGTCTTATCCTACATGGCAAGTGCATTGATATGGGTGGCATCTTTATTTAAAGGGAACCTTTCCTCAGGGGGCTCATTTTCACTAAAGATAGGTTGCAAAAGCCCATTACCGCTGCATTGAAAATATGTCTTTCTGCTTTCTCCAAGCATTTGCATTACAATAGAATTGTGTCTTATAATTCACCTTGCACCCGACAGAATCCTCTGTGTAGTCCCAGGGGTTGGGCTTTGGTTTGGATGCACTTCAAAAAACACTCAACTCTCAGCCACCACCATTGTGCTCCTGTACAGCTCCCTGGTGACAAGTCACATGTTGTTTTTTGAAATGCATCCAAACCAAAGCCCAACCCTTGTGACTACCCCAGGATTTTGTTAGGGTGCAAGGTAAGTTATGACACACAATTATATTGTAATGCAAATTCTTAGAGAAAACATAAAGACATACTTGCAATGCAGGTGTGATGGGCTTCTACAACATGTCTGTAATGAAAATGAGGTCCCTGATGACAGATTCCCTTTAAGGGGTACATAAATGGACACAACAAAGGCTAAAGATGTGAGATATCGTTTAGAAAGGACCAGTCAAACAAGACGTTCGGCTCTGTTCATCTCTCTACCTGTCACATCTCCTAGTGTAAAAACGGGGTCAACCAGTGCCCAAAATATACAAGCTACACAACTATAAAATTGCCCCTCAAACAATATATAGTTACTTTCTCAGTGAGAAGGCAGCAGTCTCTATAAAGCTACTTGACTTCCAAAATCTGACCCTCTCTGTGTTCCTCAATATCTATATAATATACATATATAAAGCTATGAGTGCTGTATCACATTGTTCTGACGGATCACGGTATATATTCTCGTTATTTCACAGGGTCGGCACATGGTGAAAGACGACTGGTGCATCTGTCCAAATTGTGAATTCCCGGCGCTGCTTTCCCAGTTCAAAACGTAAGCGGAGAATGTAAAGAGAATGGGAAATGTTTTAGATTGCTCTTGCTGGTGCCATTGGCCTTCATGATGTGTAGGCCATGAACGCATTCCAGTAAATCTGGTCAGTTTCAGTAAGAGCAGAGAGCTATGTGGATGTGGGCCTTCTGACAGGACAAATATGGGCCACACTTGTTCTTCTTTACGTACTGAAAACACTTTCACTCTGGGCTGAACAGAGGGAAGTTGTGGATAGGGTGCTCTGGAGGATCAAGCTAGGGAAGGTTATGGGCACCTCTACTATAGCTATGGGCTTTTGTGATCTCCTCTGAAAGGCAGTAAGATATTAAGACTTAACTCAAAGCCGGTCATAGCTGTTCAGGAACCACCTACCTTACCGCCTAATAGACATAGATTCTTGGGTGCATGTGTTTTCACTGTACAATATCAGACCGTGGTGTCCGTGGCATTAGTGGCCAGCCAGTATACACCAGTGCCCAGTACATTGGTCCATCTGTTCTGATCCACACAGGCTGCTGGAGTCAGAAAGCATCTGCCCCATGTGTTCTGAGCGGGTCACTGCAGCTGATGTGAAGAAGGTTCTGGACTGTTCTACGTATCTCAAGCAGGAACAGGAGGATCAGTAAACTCATCATCCGGTAAGCAGCCGACTTATCACTGCAGGTTATGGTCCCTTTTGCTTGGTTTCAGGTCAACGGGTGAGATACAGCAATGTACAAACTCTCCTCCGACTGATTATTGGGTTGTAAACCGGAAACACATTAAAGGGGTTATCCGGGTTTAAAAAATGTCTTATGGCCGGGCTGGGGAGGGCTAGTTAAACATAATAAACATGGACTTACCTCCTCCGGCGCCGCTGATGTCCTGCGCCGTGGTCCCTTCGATCCATGCCCCTGTTTGTTTACAGGGGCACGGAAGCCGCGCACAGGGAGCTTCCGGTCCGCGTTGTGGACGGCTCCTCCCATCCGTCCCTATCTCTCAGCGTTGTAAGCGCTGGGAGACGGTGCGCATGGGAGCTTTCCGGCCGGCCGGAAGCGCCCTGTGCGCACTTGTAATGAAACCGGCGCACCGAGAAGACCGGCCGCGGCGCGGGACATCGGCGGCACCGGAGGAGGTAAGTACATGTTTATTGTGTTTAAATAGCCCTCCCCAGCCCGGCCATAAGAAATTTTTTAAACCCGGATAACCCCTTTAACTTGGTGGACAGTATAAAGTGGGAGTCACAGATAATTGACATGTACTTGAATGGCTTAAACTAGGGGTCGGGTGTTCTTAAGTAGGGGACCACCTGTAATGTTATAGGACCTCCATAGCTGTTTCAGTTATGGAAAACAGAAAGCACAGTGTGAACTGGAGCTTATCCTCTCCACAGAAATATACCGCTGCTTTTACAGTTACAGATTGCCAAAAAGGACGTTTATTTACGTCATGACAGTAGCCAACTTCAAACGGCTACATCTCCTGAAACCTGGCACATCTAAAGAATCCTCTTTAATGTGATGTATGGATTGTGTATGGAGGCGTCACAGAACCAGAGATATCCACCCTTAAATTTGTACTAAAAAAAAAAAAGTTGATTTTTATGTACAGCTTTTCCACTTCCTTAGGAGCCCACATGTCCGGTTCTGTTAAGCATCCACAATCCATAAAAGGGAAACTCTCCTGCTTAATATGACACCGGAAGTTTGTTTCTAGGTGCCAGGATTCAGGAGATATAGGCGTTTGAAGTGCGCCCCCTCCAGGCAGTGAGCAGAAGGCAGAATGTAGAAGGAGCTGCAGGAGACTCACTTTTCATTATTGTAGAAGTACATGCACCCTCTGCATCTGTAGCTGAACCTGGGAAAGCTTGATGGAATAATCCTGTACATATTTATAACAGTAAAAAAAAAACTTTAATTGGAAAAAATTAAAAATGCTAATTTTTTCACATTTGTTATGATATGTAAAGCTTTTCCAGAGATATCATTTAAAGGAAACCTACCACATGAAGTGGTAGGTGTAAGATGCAAATACCGAGCACCCTCAGGGTGAGCTGGTGCCGGAGCTTACTTTCGTTATTCTCCTAAACCGCTGTATGGCGGTTTAAACACTTTTTAATGTTTATATCTGAAGCAGCTTCGGCTCACCAAGCGCGCGACCGTGCTCGTCACCGGCTCTCCGGCACTTCCCATGTAGGCGTGCGCTTGGTGCGCCGAAGCTGCTTCAGATATAAAGATTAAAAAGTGATGCATTCAGATATACATGTAAATTACTTGGGTCAGGGTCTGGGAATCTGGTTATCACTAAACGAGAGGTGAGAGGTCGTCTTTAGTCCAGATACATCCATTGCTCTGAGTGACCACCCCCCTCCAGCAAAGGTTTAACATTGATGGTAGACCAATGACTGGTCCAGTTGTATAGCCAACCACTAAGTACTTTATGGATCTCCTGTCTAGTCTCCTGACATCCGTTTTAAACTTGTGGTTGGAGAGCTGGTCAGCAATGTAACTGCAGGTCATTAAATCATCATTACATCATCATTATAGATATAAGGAGGCCGCCATGGCTTATGAGAATGCAAGAGACTGGGATAACGTCATCCGGATCTACCTGGACCATCTGAACAATCCGGAGAAAGCAGTGGGAATTGTGAAGGAGACGCAGTCATTGGAGGGGGCAAAGATGGTGGCAAGGTGATGTCCATAATGTATTCATAAAGCTATATAAGTAGAGTATACATTGCTGGTAGAAAAGCTTATTTGTTTTTTATCTTTTGGTTTTACTATCTAAGATTTTTCCTTCGTCTTGGAGACTACGGCTCAGCAATCCAGTTCTTAGTGTTGTCCAAGTGTAACAATGAAGCCTTCCAGCTGGCCCAGCAACACAACCAGATGGAAATCTATGCTGATGTTATA
Source organism: Engystomops pustulosus (assembly GCA_019512145.1). Taxonomy (NCBI): domain Eukaryota; kingdom Metazoa; phylum Chordata; class Amphibia; order Anura; family Leptodactylidae; genus Engystomops; species Engystomops pustulosus. Next base: position 36,863,264 of record CM033641.1, read on the forward strand.
GGTACGGCCCCTGAGTCCTAAGCAAATAAATTCCAATCAGTTTCTCTCTGGGGTGGGGGACAAATGCCAGAGGGAATTTGATGCCACAAGGGATCCAATAGCTTTTTATGAGCAGGGCCAATTATGCCTGAGGCGAATATTTAAATGCGGCCAATCTAGAGGAGAATATTTGGGCTGGTGGACCTGGGTGAAAAAGTGGAGAATATATAAGGGTCTTACCATTCTTGCAGATAGCCACATGCCAGGAATATTCTCCTCATTAACCACATCACCTTCAAATGGTCGGAGGGCAGAGATATGAGTAGAATATTTAGGCCACTTGGCTATTTGCTAGGGTGGTAAGACTCGGATTATCGCCCTTGTAGGAGGGAGCCCAGCTAGTTAAATATAGGACAGCTATTTAAAATAAAGATGGTAATCGCCACAAAACCGCCAGCCGGAAACAAAACAATACCTCAAAATGGTTGGCCACTTTACCGCATGTTATTTGTAATGTGTGTGTAAGTGTGGGGGCATTTACCAATATGCATCTATTAATAGTTCTGCTCTGCAGATGGGTGGGCTGCTCTAGTGCAGATGGATGCGTCCCACCAGCAGGCCGGCACAAGCTTTATATTTTACCTGGGAGGTGGGTGGCAGTGGATGGGCAGATGGTAAGTGAGCGGACAGACATTCGACTGCACTTCCTTCCACAACCGACAAGAAGTGTGTATGGGCGACGCTTGTGGGAGGTGCAGTACCCGCGTGGGTGCCTACGATCAGAGAATGCAGTGCCGCAGTTATGTCTGACGAGGAGAACTATTCATTCATCAAACATCACCATCATCAAATAGCCTCAAAAAGGCTTCCAATGGTCAGTTAGATCATCGCAAGTCTGGACAGCAGCTGCTGAGGGTAAATGATGATGATCTGCTTGTCCTATCGGACATTTTCTATAGGTAAACAGGAAAACATAAGGGAATCCAATAGGGCAGTGATGGCAAACCTTTTTGAGACAGAGTGCCCAGACTACAACCAAAACCCACACATTTTTCATAAAGTGCCAATATAAGCAGTAATTTATTTATTTTTTGAACTGTTCTCCAAGGGTCATCCTCCAGTTGGGGCCGTCATGGGGGACGCTATGGAAATATTAGATACAGACACAAGAAGGGAGAATATGTTAAGCAGAAACAAGCTCTCATACAGCTCTGTAGACAGTCTTTAAAAATCTACTTTTTTTATTCTTCTGGGAATGAAAAATAAAAATGCAGAAAAAAAAAGCAGTGTAGCGGGTGCTAGCGTGGGACTGTGCTTGTATGACTGTTATATATACATCTAGAAGTTTAATCTTTTTTTTCATCCGTAGGTCTTCATGATTTTGGACATAACCCGTTTGGCGCTCTTGAGGACTGCTGTACTGTAATCACTTCTGTATATACTTTTTAAATCAGATTTTATATTTGTGAGAGATTCCAGTTATTCTGTAAACTGCTATTTATAATAAACAACTGGTTTGTAAGGTTGTGGGGGTTTATTTTTCCTAATAGGGGAAGGTTTAGGCTGAGGACAGGTGTAGCATCAAAACACCTGAAAAAACGGGCATGAAGAAATCCGTAAGGCATCAGCAAAATTCACTGCATAATCATCTGCAGCTTGTTGTAAGGGACTGCATGTTCAAGAACCAAAGAGGGGCTAATAACACTGTTAGTCTTTTTTATATACATTTTAAAGCCCATACAGTACATGTATTATAAGTGACACTCTGGACTGCACATCCCATTGCAGATATGTAAGAAATTATCTAAAAAAAAGAATTTGAAAATCAGGTTTTACCCCATTAAACTTCTGTATATCCTCGAGTATAAGCCAACCCGAGTATAAGCAGAGACTCAACACAAAAAACTGGGAAAACCTATTGACTCGAGTATAAGCTGAGGGTGGGAAAGGCAATGGTCACAGCCCCCTGTAGTAGGAAAAAAAAAAAAAAAAAAAAAACTGTATGCAGCTTTCCGACGCCCCTTAGGACCTCTTCTTAGTTCGGGTCCTTTGGCTCGTTCCGTTCCATTGCGAGGGGACCCGGAGAAGCACCAGAGCATCGGAAGCAAGAAGAGGACCTACGGGTGGCGTCGCAAAGTGTAAGCCGAGGTAGGGTTTTTGCAGCACAAATTTTGTGCTGAAAAACTCTACTTATACTTGAGTATATACGATACGATCCTTCTCAATTAGGGGATGAAATGTCCTTTCTAGCATTCCCTCATGTGAAATCTCACACATTTACCTAGAAATAAATCTCATCCAAAGCATAATAATTCCTTTATTTATATAGCGCACACAGATTACGCAGCGCTGCACAGAGTTTGCCAAGTCAGTCCCTGTCCCCAATGGGGCTCACGATCTAATCAACCTACCAGTGTGTTGGAGTGTGGGAGGAAACCCAAGCAAACATGAAGAGAACCAATTGAGAATGAGGAGAGACGAGTCATATTTTGCCCAAGAGGAGTCAATTTCAGAGGTTCCAGGTGTCCCCCCATCTTCAGTTCTGTAGTAACTAAAAGCTTTTTATTGAATTTCTTATCTTTAATATGACATCTTTCAGATCACATCAGGCTTGTGGTTGTGCGACATGTTTGTCACATTTCCAACTGCCTGTATCTCTGGTTCTGTATCTTACAGAACCACAAGCCTGAATGAGGTCATATCTATCTACTAATAAACTATAAAATGAAGATACCGTATATACTGGAGTATAAGCCGACCCGAGTATAAGCCGAGACCCCTAATTTTACCACCTAAAAATAGGAAAACCTATTGACTCTAGTATAAGCCGAGGGTGGGAAATGCATTGGTCACAGACTCCCCCAGTATATAGCCAGCCCCCAGTAGTATACAGCCAGCCCCATATAAAAAAGTTATATACTCACCCTCTGGTGGCCCCAATGTCAGCGCGGCTCCTCTTCTGTCTTGCGTGCCTGTCTTCTGTAACAGCCCGCAGGGCATGGCCATGATAACTCCCGGCGCCAGCCGGGAGAAAAACATGTCCGCACCCTGCAGGCTGTTACAGAAGAAAGAAGACAAGCGCGCAAGACAGAAGAGGAGCCGCGCTGCACATCAGGGCCACCGGAGGGTGAGTATATAAATTTTTTTTTTTTTTTTAAGTGTATTGACTTGTGTATAATCAGAGGTGAGGATTGTAAAAAAACTCGCTTATACACAAGTATATATGGTACACTAAAGCAACACTCCCCTTGCAGCCTCTAAACTTGACTCATCTCAGGCAAATAGGACTCCTCTTTGCTTATTTTCACAAGACTTGCCTTTTTTTTTCCTTATAGGCAAACAGGTGAGATTTCACATAAGAGGGAATTCTATGCAGGACATTTCATGTCCAAGTAGCAGGTAAAATATAAGAACGACATAAATGTGAATAAAACAATCGGTTTCTGTGAAACTAACTTTAATGAAGCTTTTTTTTTCCATATACTTACAATATTATTATACAAAACAAAGGCTTATAGTCTATATACAACAGAAATGAGGGAAGATGCTGTAAAATAAAGTACACCTGGAGATACAAAGTGCTGGAGGTTGGTCACAAGTGATAAAAAGCCGAGTACATGGAGCCTTTCCATATACTGGGAAAGGGGGATCCATGCACCACACACTGGGGGATCCATACGCCACACACTGGGGGTCCAGCAGCTCTCACTCCTCATGTCCATCCAGGGGCAGGAGTCACAGACCCGGGCACCATCCATCTCCCGTTCTTATCACTTTCCTTTCTTAGTTTTTGCTTTACTTGGCTTTTTGTCTCCACCTTTTTCAACCTTGGAAGACTTTGATGGTTTTGATTTTTTTGCCTAGAAATGACGGAACAAGTTTTACATTTCTGTATTCACCAAGTAAAATAGATATTGAGAAAGCAAATCTATCCAAGACCACCCTAAACAACTATGTGCCATTCATTAAAGGGGTTGTGCCAACTTTCCAAAAATTACGGTAATGAGCCAGAAAGGCGCCGTGTAGTGTTACCTCCCTCTTCCTGATGTAATTTCACTGAAGCAGCAGCACACATTGGGAGGGGTACTCCAGCACAGTGTAACAGACAGCAAGGAGGCAGCACAGAGGGGCTCTGGTAACACCCCCACAGCACTTTTAACGATTTTACCGTAATTTTACCAGTTGGATAACAAATATAAGATGACTTGATCTATGAGTGAGTGTCCCTGATTTATCATACTGGCAGATTTCCATTAACTAGTTAAAGGCTGACACCACCAGCCAATATAACATATATATTTTTATCTTACGGAGCCAAATAATCCACATCTGATTTCCCAGTTGATTAAAACGTTATTAACAACCTACGCATCTAGCTGTGGGCACAAGCAACATATTCCTGGTATATTAGGAGACAAGAGAAGGAATAAATCTTATTTCTAACTAATATACAGAGTAATTATCAGACCCAAGAGCTTCCCGCTACATCAGGAAGACTTGAGGCATATATTACCACGCATCTCTCAGATTTGGGGCACGAGAATCCCCTTGTGTGCGCAGCAATGGTCATATATTATCTCTGAATTATTAAAGCCTCATTTATCAAGACGGTTAAAGGGGTTGTCCACTTTCAGCAACTAATTGATATGGTTTGTGTAAGGAAAAGTTATACAATTTTCTAATATACTTCGCCTATCAATTCCTCACAGTTTTCTAGATCTCTGCTTGCTGCCCTGCTATAGAAAGTTTCTATGTTTACTACCAGTGGATAAAAATCTGTCCCTGGTCATGTGATAAACACGCAGGTGCACGAGCTGTTAGTATCACACTGTTTTGATTAGTCTCTTTGATAATAACATCTTGTGCACCTGTGTGTTTATCACATGACCAGGGACAGATTTCTATCCACTGGAAGTAAACATAGAAGCTTTCTATAGCAGAACAGCAAGCAGAGATCTAGAAAACCATTAGGACTGACACAGGAAGTATATGGAGAATTGTAGAACTTTTTATTACACAAACAATATCAACTATTTGCTGAAAGTGGACAACCCCTTTAAGCTTTATAATCCAAAGCAACCAACAAACGGACCTGCACAAATACTAGTTGCTCTGTTGTTGCCAACAGGTTCTCCGGTTTGATAATCGACGCCCGTTATAACTATAATATTCAACACTTCACAGATGGATGGAGTCTCCATAATCTAAGTACCTTTATCATGGCGTCTACAGAGACTTCATCATCCTGATTCTCTTCCCCTTGTGTGTCTTCTATGGCCGCCTCCTCTCCGTATTCAGACGGCAGAGTAGAAGCCGCTCTTTTGGAGGCCTTCACTACTTGCAGCGAGTACGGGGTGAGGTGGGCCTCCTTGTTGTAGCCCCGGGTGAAGGCCGCTTTTACCTGAGAGAAATCACAGCCGGTTACATCTCTCCATGGATGACGGCACAGGGTCTATTGTACATGGACAGTTGCTGAAGTTGCTTACAGTAACAAAACAACTGTCCCATTGGGGTGGGGGGAGTATGAATGGGTCACCACTACAGAACACATTCACTAAAGTTCTGTAACTTTGGCCAGAACCCATCAGATTATAATACATGGTTTTGTGGCCTACACTCAAAGCTTACCATGAGCTTTGGAGCAATAGTCAACTTTGTACTATACTTTTCTCCGCTTCTTTCTCCCATAGTGAGCAGTGTCAGATCAGATACACCGAATGGCACAATGTCTGGACCACTTTGATCACATATAGGATTACATTTAAAAATGTGGACTTTCATTGTACCTTGGGATCCAGTTTAGAAAAGGGTGTGGGTTTTCCTCCCCAGCTGCTTATCTCCATGATGTTATCATAATCTTCCTTCATCAAGTAGTACGTGTCCATGACATCCACTACTTCCTGCACACCTTCTGCCCCGTGTTCGGCCAATGGCTGCACCAGCTTGTCTCTCATATACGACAAGTAGTCCAGGTTCAGTGCACGCTTACTCGTTCTTGTTCTGAGAGAGAAAATGTGAACAGTGTTGATCATCATCATGCCTCCATATCCAGGTTGGGTCACCAATGGCTAAGGTTTAGAATTACTTTAAAGGGATTGGCCACTATTTTACATAAGTTGCCCATGTGCCTTTACTCCCTAAAAGTTCCTCAAATGATTCAACACTCTTAATACTTACTTTTGTGGTGTGTGCAGACAATCCGTGATTCTTTGTTTATATGTCTGAACTCTGCTGATTAGGAGGAGATGTAGCAGGAGAGTTAAGACTTAACTCATCCTCCCCTCTCCTTGTCTCTGTTAGTGAGGACAGACAGCGAAAAGGGAGACACAGTGGGTGATGCCACTGCAGAGTAGTCATGGAAATTCCATCTCTTCTTAGTGAGCTGGCTCATTAGCCTCCGCTCACTATGCAGACTTGGCTCTTCTAGCTCCTGAACGGCTACTTATTAAATATACAATAGGGAACCGGAGCCCAGTCAATCAACCCACACTACTCCACTATTAACCTTATTGTATTGGGTTAAAAGGGGGTGTGGTGAGCCGGTTAGGGGCGGAAGTTAAAGGGAGCCTGTCACCAGGGACCTAATTTTTCACTAAAGACAGATTGTAAAAGCCCATGACACCTGCAGTGCAAAAATGCCTCTCTGCCTTTTCTAAGTATTTGCATTACAATATAATTGTTTGTTATAACGTGCTCTTACATCCTGACAAAATCCTGGGGTAGTCACAGGGGCTGGTCTTTGGTTTGGATGCATTTCAAAAAACAACATGTGACTTGTCTGAGCTGCAGGCTGCCTCCATCTTTGTGCTCCTGTCCCTCCCCTACTGATGTCAGGAGGAGGAGCTATACAGGAGCACAAAGGTGGGGGCCAAGCTCTGAGGAGTGATTAATACAGACAAGGCACATGTTGACTTTTGAAATGCATCCAAACCAAAGTCCGGCCCCTGTGACTACCACAGGATTTTGTCAGGGTGCAAGGTAAGTTATAACACACAATTATATTGTAATGCAAACGCTTAGAAAAGGCAGAGAGGCATATGTGCACTGCAGGTGTCATGGGCTTTTACAATCTGTCTTTAGTGAAAATGAGGTCCCTGGTGACAGGTTCCCTTTAAGTGAGCCATTGTCTCACTGACAGGAGCCGGCTCGTTTGCGAACACCACATCACTACTGCAGAGGGCGTCATAGTGAGAACAAGGAAAGGCTAAATCTCTCAAAGAAGGGAAAGGTATATACACGCAGAGACACGTCTAATATGACAGATTGATTGAGAAGTGGCCAACCCCTTTAAGGATTACTTGCAGCAGAGCTCTTACCTGAGAGATGTGTGCATGGCAAGCTCCTGGGTGATGCGGTCATGTTTTCCCGTGGATGAGTATTTTCCCAGCCAGCTAGGAAAGTTTGGAAACTGAGACATGTACCCCCTCATCAGCTCCCCGGGAATGACACTGGCATAAATCGCCTAATCAGAAAATCACACAATTACTCAAGAAGTTATCTGCAAAATGTTGTCTTAATAAAACAGAGTGCTAAAAAGATGTAGTCAACAAGAGTTGCAACTTAGAACTGGAGTCTAAAGTTAAAACTGGAGCCCCCCCCCCCCCCCTGTAACAGACTGCAGCATAAGAGGGGGTTAACACCTGAAATCTGAGTCTTCTCCGATCACAGGTGATACAGCTGTCACCCACTCGCCTGTACTTGTGAGTTGGACATAATAGTACTGCAAGTCCCTGCCTTCGGTGCAGTACTATTACGTTGTGCGTCAGGAAGGGGTTAAAGTGAACCTATCACCAGGTGTTAACCCCACTAAACTACTAGTCCCATCAGGTAGAGTATGAAATGTCCTTCCTAGAAATTCCGTTAGGTAAAATCTCACCCATTTTCCTATGAATTTTTTTTTTGTAACCATGGCGTTACCTGTACAGGTAAAAGGCTCCAGAACTGATTACTGCGAATGACCCGGTCTACGAGATCCCCGTCACATATACTGTCCGCTGTCTTACTCAGGAGTAGTAAGTGCTTCTTCACATTTCCCCTACAAATCAAGAAAAATGGAAACAATGCCACTTTTTGGACAATGAAGTATATGCTGGAGACTCAGTAACAATCAGATTTCAGGTTCTTACCCCGCTGCCGCAGGTTTGACGTGAACATAATTTTCCTGAACGAACAGAGGTGAAATGGAGTAGTCATGGAAGAAGAGGTCGGACTTGTCTATCAGGGACATGTGAGCAGTCTCTTCACCGGCAGCGAACACCTTGCGTACAACATCGAAAGGACCCTGGAACAAACATCAGTATCCATAGATAAGGGACATCTGCCATCAGACTGCCCTAACTTACCGTATATAATAGAGTATAAGCCGACCCGAGTATAAGCCGAGACCCCCAATTTTACCACTGAAAACTGGTAAAACCTACTGACTCGAGTATAAGCCGAGGGCGTAGTATACAGCCAGCCGATGCCAAGACCCCCATAGATGGCAAAAACGAGCAGTCCGGAGCTGACAGAAAATGCTGAGCGCATTTTCTGTGTATAGGGCCCACGTAAAATCCCTTTAACAGAATATTGCACAGAAACAGGCAGCAGGGGGCGCACTGCCAGCACGGATCACACCATACTGGTACCATAAAAGAAACTAACACATTTATAAATCAAACATCCTCCATCCTCTGACAAACGCAAATGCCCCTATAAAAAGCGACCCACCATCTTAATGTCCTTTTTGGCGTTGTTGGCATTGCTCTTCGCTTCATCATAAGTCAAGGCCTTGTTGCTTGCACACCACATGCTGAGATTGTGTAGTACCTGAGACAAAAGAGAAAACACATTAGAACAAGAAGCCTCTACAAAGAAAAAAACCCATCTCATGAGCAGCGAGCCTCACCTGCCGAATATCTTGGTTTGCCCCAAGAATTATTTCATTCATAGCAGGTGGAGGAATCTTTAAACCCTCCTTAAATGCCACAGACATCATGGCCCCCTGGGAGAGAAATGTATTTTACTTTAGATTCATGAGAAGTTATAAAGCCCATGATGATAAATCGCAAGACTGTGATGACATCAAGTGATCTGACCTTAATCTGTTCCGCTCTTGGCCTTTGGAAACGGAGGTCAAAACAGTAGTTTGCTAGCGATCGGATTTTGGGATGATTGCGGTCATTGCACATGCAGATGATGGGGATCTTCGAGCCTTTGATCAGAGCAATCAGCTCCTGAAATAGAACAAACAAAACATCAACAGACTTGAAAGGGTAAAAACTGTTCTCCCATCAATGAAAATGGGCAGTGTGAACAGGTTGGGCACTTCCAGAACGCCAATGCTCCATATCATGTAACTGCTGTAGGTGCAGCATGTGCTTTATATAGGCAGCGGTGATGGCATAAATTATATTCTGCAGTGGAATAGGGATAGCCAAATCTGCCAACCTTGATTTCTATTAAAGGCAGAAGGATGATACAATGGTTAGAGCCAGAAAGTAATGTTAAAATGTTCCTCTGTTATTCCCTCTAGAGATGGATAAATATATGGACAGCAGGGCGTTACCAGTTTGAGAGGTGTCTCTGCCCAATATGATGTTGTCCTATCAGTGCAGACAGTACCAGGCTGTGTAGGGACACACCCATTTGACAATTGTAACAGCTATTTGTCAATGCATTCATAAACAAAAGGGACAGTGTAATGCAGAATTGTAAGATTCTCCAGAATCGTCAGTTTCTGGGGAACAGAGTTAATGTTTGTCAGGAGAGGTCACACGTTGCTCTTTAACCCAAAGCATCCAAGATGTTATCAGTCGGAAAATGTCACTTCTGTACTTATAAGTGCAAGAATTTTATTTTACTTTTTTTACACCCATCAATCCACTTTCTGGATTACTATTAGAGACAATGATGTGCGGTAACGGCGTACCTGTACTCCTCCCCGATCTTCATTCCCGGCCATCCCATCTACTTCATCCATGATCAGAACGTGTTTAGAGTTTACAAACTTGCTGGTCCCTAGTTAACATAAAACAAGTAAAATGGAGTCATCCTGCGACAACAACATCACATAATCCTGCAATATGGAAAACTCGTACCAGAGTAAAACCCTTTGATGCTGGTGTTATTCAAAGACTCTGCTACCACTTCCTTCATGCTGTTTTTGCTGCGAGCGTCACTGGCATTTAACTCCACGTAACTGTAGCCAAGTTCCTAATAAATGAAGACATCACATGGTTAGAGACCATGCATCTCATTATCACTTAGTACGGTGTTACAAGTACAGGAATTCTGTGTAAGATTGTAAGAGCAATATTATGTGCGTTTCAAGAATAAATATAATAATTACATAATAGAGGCCTTTAAATATAATGAATGGATTGAAGAAATTTAAAGAAATAAAACCATAACAAAAAATTACAACTCTACCTCGCACACCAACACCGCCGTTGTGGTTTTACCGACACCAGGTGGTCCGGAGAGCAGTGCAGCTTTGAAGGATGACCCATCGTCCTTGGCCCCAAATTTGTTATATTTTACTGAAATGAAAATGAGAGTGATGTTTAGCTGTAGAGGCTATAGATTTGCTTAACATAACAGCATGGTAACTAAAGGTGACGACTACCAGAGTGATGGGTGACAGAATAAAGCTAAATGACCAGTCGTCAAATTTCAAAGTTAGATTTAGAGGGTTTGTCTGTCCTGCTCCATCCGATTGTCAAGGTCAGGCGTCCATCCGGCGTACATTTGCAAAATGTATTCACGTAATAGATTAACTATGCATAATAACTTCACCTCTTATGGAATATGAATGGCCAGGGATTTGCTTCCACTTGACACCAGAAAGCATTTCCTCGAGCTCATCAGTGTCATCTAGTACCAAAAAATGTCAAGCACCAAGTAAGTTTTACCTGAGAACCAAGTTTTACTTAGATTAATGGTCTGGTACCATGTTACATGAACCTTACACCACTGCATGTGTTGCTGTAATAATAATAATGTCCTGCACAGATTTCTCAACCCGCCATTTAGCCTTTGTTATATATGTGCAGTATGAGACGGGTCACATACACCCAAGCCATGTCCTCTATACACATAGCACAGCACTGCTGCGGTCAGTCAGTGACATGTACTGAGTGTACAGGTTACTGTGGAGACCTGTCCCATTATATGATATCAACTCTGGGACATAAGAGGCAGGAGAGTTACTTTTTTATATTAACACAAATCTGTGGACAACCCCTTTAAAGACAATACAGGATTCCCCTTACCGGCAGGTTTCTTCTCATCAGACGAGTGATTCTTGAACCAGTCTCGTAGCCAGCGGATGAGTTTGTTGGCACAGCTCTGTTCCCCCTGCTGTCCTATGATGGCCTTCACAGAGGTCGGCTTGTATTTATCCACCCAGAGCAAGCTTTCCGTCTTGCCGCTGGCTGGAGCCAAGTCCAAGGATTTGCCAGAGCTCGGCTTCTCTTCCCGCTTTACACTCTTCTTCCAGTCGTCTTCCTCGACCGCTGGTTTCTTTGCTCTGGGCGACTGCCTCTTCTCTGGAGTAAGTTTCCTCTTTACTGGGCTGGGCTTTTTGGCTACCTTCTCTGGGGTCTTTTCAGCTTTAGCTTGAGTTTTCATCTAAATAGCAGCAAAATACAAATGAAATAAAAAGAAATCGGATCATTACAGGGTTACACAAGAACACCATGATGTCTGAAGTGAAGATTAATAAAACCTCTGTTCATGTGGTGTATTTCAGCATATTGACACCATAGAGATGACGGGTGCCCTCCTGTACAAGCCATCAATGAATCTCCATCAGAGACAAGTCCCCTGCAGTTTTTTTTTTTTTAAATCAAACTTATTTTTATTGATTTTATAGAATAAACAATTACATACAATAACTTTGCATTACAATCAGTCATGTAGACTTCATAAGGCGACATGTGTAAAATCGGCCAAGCATGGCCTATATTATCCCACAAATCTGAGGTACAACAGACCTAAGAATATCTTCCAAAGCATGGATCATTAAACAAACAAAATGCAATAACAAACAAAATCACTCATCCTCCCGCTGCCCTCTACAAAGGGGTATCTGTAACCTGATCCCTCAGAGAAGCCGAAAATATACGTCTCCTCTGTTAACAGATTTAGGCCCCCTGCACAAGAACATGGCGATTGATCACGTGCAATCTGTGGTTACGCGGCACACAGTAACATGTATTTGTATCTGCTCAAGCACAGCTGTAGGTTCAATGGCCCCGTAAGAAGCCACTGCCCATTTCTGTCCACGTTGGAAACTTGTGGAGTCTTATCTATGGTCACACTATCTATGTACAGGTGAGGCTTACACAGCGAATGGTGATTGATGTGGCCATTTGGCACACATCTACCATTTACCTTCTCAGCATTTCTGTTGTAGTAAAATACTCAGTAATCTCCTTCACTTACCTCTGCTTCTGCCGCTATAACATACTTCGATTTCTTTCCAGGTAAGGAGCGAATTAAATCAAACAGACCATCCTCATCAATGATCTTCGTTCTAAAACTTTCTGCCTGTATGAAGATATCAGAGAAGCAGAATCCAAAACACATCAATGTGTAGAATGTGGAGCAATATAAATGACACAATTGTAACTATTACATATAATAAAAAGGTGGAAGAAGTTGATGAAGTTGAGCATTTCCATGCAGCAACCAAACAGGGTGCACACAGTCTAGGACGGCAAAGTACCGTGATAATGGAAACACTTGGCTAATGTATGGAGAATGTTCTTAGCAGTGCTGGTCACCTTATAGTATTTTATAGTTACTTTATAGTAGAATATCTCTATACATTACCTTCTCACGCTTGGACTCCCCGCCATCACGGCCCAAGATGAGGTAATTGGTCTTCTTGCTGACATTTCCAGTAACTTTGCCCCCATAGCGCTCTACTAATGACTTGGCCTCATCTCGCTCTATGGACTCCAGGACCCCAGTGATGACAAACGTCAGCCCCTCCAAGCAGTTATCTGCCCCCTAACACAAAACCAGAAATGTCACCTCTCCAAAATACTAGACAGCCCGTACTTCACAATAGTAACCAATTACATATTGATCCTGGTAAATACAGTAGATGATCTTCTATCTGCAGTCTCAGTAGGGGATCTCTAATGCATCAATAAACTTTTGTAAGGTCTAGAGAGGGTAATGGAAACGTATCTAAGATGTGGAACAGATTATATCTAAGTGTCTTGGTGACTGGAGCACATAAACATGATAAGTGTTTCAAGTTGAAAGTCTATAAAGGGGCCAGAGCAAGTTATCAACTATACACATATACATGAAAACTTGTAGATGTAACCAAGGGGACCACCACTGATCCCCATGTGCACAGAGCAACAGCTAGTGCAGGTACACCGCCACTATATTCATCATAAAATGGTTTACAGGGGTATTACCATTTCAGCAAATTAATTTTATTGTTTGCTTTATAAAAACTTATACAATTTTCCAATATACTTTCTGTACCAATTCCTCACGGTTTTCTAGATCTCTGCTTGCTGTCCTTCTATAGAAAGCTTATCCTGCGCCCGATATCCTGCATGTGTCGCTTCCCCGCTCAGGTCCCTGGAGTTCACCTTCTTCCTGGTGCATGTAAGTGCATTGTCCGTGTATAATGCGCTGTGCGGGGAGTCACTAAGATCCTGCCCCCGATATCCTGCATGTGTCGCTTCCCCGCTCAGGTCCCCGGAGTTCACCTTCTTCTTCCTGGTGCATGTAAGTGCATTGGTTGCGACACAAATTGATTTGTTAAATCCTGCGTGTTGTCTGAATCCAATGTCGGGTAATTTCCGTGGCCGAAACGTTTTGGCCCTTTGGGAAGATGAACCACCACGAGATGAGCCTGAAAACTCCTTATTTTCTTCTGTCCCCGAAAACATATTTATGTTTGGCTCAACCAAATCTGGACATCGGGAAGAGTAGCTCTGCCTGGCTAATTGGAAACCACCGCTGCTTTCAGTAGCCCCAGTTAAGGTCAGGGTCATTAAGATGATGACCTCTCAAAAGGATAGATGCCTTCACGAAAACGTGGATTGACTTTATACATTTGCCCAATATGCCGGTTATCTTGGCTTCTTAGATTCTGTGTTTCCGGATGTTGAGAGATCTCTTCATTGTGGGTTGAAATTGATCCGTGTTCAGTGATTCATATGCCCCCCACTCCCTCGTGTCTTCCCCTCATCTTTTGTCTATTCTTCTTTCTCTGATGACTGCGTTTTTCCCACTCGCCATATAGTCACCATGGTTATTGTTATGATGCCTATCTACTTGTACTCCCTATGATGTGTGGGACGTGTATTCCATAAGGCTGCATTCACACTACAGTATGGGGGACGTATATACGGCCGACGTATATACGGCCGATATACGTCCCCCATACACTTCTATGGGCTCACGGCCCTGTACGGGAGCGGTAAGGTGCAGCACACGTGCGGCACCGTACCGCTCCGTAGCCCGGGGAAAGATAGGACATGTCCTATCTTTCCCCGTATTACGGCGCCGTGCGCCATTAGTTTCTATGGAGAGGGGCGGGGGTGAGCTGCGCTCCTCCTCCTCTCCCCGCGCTGCCGTGTGCCCGCCGTGCTACGGTGCGGCGGGCTCGCGGCAGTGTGAATTAAGGCTATATTCACACTGCCGTTGCCCGACCGTACCGTACGACAGCTGCCCCATGTAGACCCAAGTCTGTCCCTATCAGTTTAGTTTCAACTATGCACAAGTAAAAACTTGTTGAAACTAAACTGATAGGGACAGCTGTCGTACCCATGACTGTTCCACATAAAATCTTGCAGTCATTTAATCCCTTCTTGCTATTGTGGGAAGGTAGGTAGCCCTACCGGCATATGGGCAGCATGCGAGTCTATCAGGCCTTGTGTCTTAAACACATCTGCAATATAGTAACTCTAAGGCTATATTCACACTGCCGTTGCCCGCCCGTACCGTACCGTAGCGGGCAACGGCAGTGTACGGGGAGAGGAGGAGGAGGTGAGCGCAGCTCACCCCCGCCCCTCTCCATAGCAACCTATGGCGCACGGCAGGACAGGTCCTATCTTTTTCCCGGGTACGGAACTGTACGGTGCCACACGTGTGCTGCACCGTACCGCTCCCGTAGGGTGCCGTGCGCCCATAGAAGTGTATGGGGACGTATATCGGCCGTATATACGTCCCCCATACGTTCGTGTGAATATAGCCTAAGGGGTATCGTATGACATGATTTACACCTGGGTAGAAGATGGTAGTGATATAATGGTGTACAGCCTATAGTAGTAAATAGAGCAGTATCTGCCAAAATCCTGCAACCGGAAATTCTCATCAATGAAGATAACCTCACAATGAAACTGGGAAACTACCATATAAACGATTGTAACTCGCACACACCCATCTGGATGTGTCTCGTTGGGTGGAGACCAGAAGCTGATGATGAACTTTGGAAGCTGTTTTATTTCGGGAGTCACTTATTTGTGACTTTTTTTTTTGGTTACTATCCCTGAAAGAACCTTTAAGGCCTCATGTATTGACCAAGAGACCAAGGCATTGGGACCCCATGGTATGATTTTATTACTAGTGTCCATATTTTTTAGAATTGATTGCCTATCCCCTTTATTTCAGGTCACTGGGACCAAACTTAATTCCTAGAACATGAACACTACAATGAACACTACAATGCTGGGTAACATAGATACTCTCCAAGTCACCATGTTTGGCCAATGAATAACAAATGTGCATAACAAGCTTAAAGGAAATCTACCACCAGGATGAAGGATTGTAAACCAAGCACACTGACATACTGGTGTGGGCACCCTCTGGCAGGATTCGCCCCTTCTTGTAGCTTTGTATGCCTTTGCTTTTAAGACTATGTGGTTTTAAAAATTATGTAGATGAGCCTTTGGGGCTCCAAGCTCCATTGACATCTATAGAGTCTGGAGCCCCTGATGCTCATTTACATAATTTGTGAAACCTTTTTATTTTCAAAACAAGGTCCTGAGAAGCTAAAAGAAAAGCAGAACCTGCCAGAAGGGGCACTGACCAGTATGTCACTGTGCTTGGTTTACAATCATTCATTCTGGTGGTAGATGTCCTTTAACCATTTAGTATTGTAGTCAGACGCCCCTTTAAGGCCCCATAGACTCCAGTGTTCTCTAATTACCCCCTCACCTATACAGAGAGGTACTGCCAGATGTAGAAGCCATTGTCTGCATCAATCTTATCCATTTCCAGTTGTAATACATATTTACAAGATGTGTTTTTTATGGATGTATAAGCTCCATGTGGACCGGTGTGTGGTGAGAGGATCCTCTATGATCCTCTATGATCCTCTCAATGATGTCGGAGGTCATCGTTGAGCCTGTAACATACTTCATCCCGCTCCACAAGCCTTGGCATGGTTTACTTCTCATAATGAAGTCCCCCTGATACTGCACAGGTAACATAAAGGAGTCTAAGAATATAGCCAAAGATAATGGTGACCCTACTCCTATGTATCAAGACTTGTTACTTCTGGTGAGAGGTTGTGTTTCCACAAGGGGCGGCCGACCGGTTGCCATTGTGTGACCTCGAAAGGTCAAGTCCATAGTACAGGGGAGTCGGGACACAGGAGAGGTGGTCTAAGAGTTGGTCTATCTGGATGACATAAATCATCTTCATCTCTCATAGACAGTGGTAGCATAATCTTGGAATTAAAATGTTTGAACTTACTTTGGCCACTTTCTTCCTTCAAAGGAGGACCCTTCCAGAAAACCACCCTATGTACACATTAAGTGTTCTTTCATTTTAATTAGTATTTCTAAAATTCTCAGCTTCTGGCTGGCAGCAAGAACCTGGGAGTTGTCACTGATGATTAACCAATGTCTACAGGTCTGGACCTGAGATTTAATATCAAACAATATTAAGTTAAGAACGCACCCGTTAGACCCGTTAGACCCGTCAAACCAGAAAGTTAATATTTAGTGATACATTTCTGGGGCTGTCACCAGATTCTCAGGCAGGGACACTTCTGAGAGTTTCGTGTTTTCGGATGCCCACATCTAAGTCTTTATGAAAGTGTAGGATTATCCTTTGTATGTTTGCTATCAGAGTATAATTGAAATGATGAAGATAACCTTAGGGAACGGTTGGTATGTAAAACAAAAATGACTTCTGTAGTATCTGTGTTCATCAGGGAGAACAACATTCACTTAATGCTGATATTGTCAATCTTTACAATCTAAGGCTACATTCACACGAACGTATGGGGGACGTATATACAGCCGACGTATATACAGGGTATATACGACCCTCATACATCGCAATGGCCTCACAGCGCTGTACGGGAGCGGTACGGTGCAGCACATGTGTCCCTCCCCCAACATCAAAGAGTGGCCATTATAATCCCGCAAAAACTCCCAACACACCTCCAAATCCTGCCTTTCGCTTTAACCTTACGAATCGATGTGGAGACCTAATTCCCGCTGTCGCCATAGCCAAACGCTTACAGACAACCCTCCTCATGGGAATAATGCGGCATGGAAAAATTACATTTCCCAACAAAGACTGTAAGTCCCTTAGGGTGATCTTCAGCAAATGCCTAGCCCACCCGACCTCCTGGCACAAGGCAGACGACACTCCATGCGACAGGAATCAATAGTAATCCCCAAATACTCAATGCACAAACTTGGTCCCTCTATCTTGTCTATGCCCGATTTCTATGCCCGCGTGTTCTCTATGATGTGGTCTTGCCGTATAAGTGCCTAAAAGAGGCACAATACAACTGATTATTTTTCCGCCTCATAGACCCTCTACCTGCTATCTAGCAGATGCGGCCCCAGACCACGCCATGGTGTTACGCCCCTGAATGTAGCATTCGCATAGATACCTGCAGTATATATGACAGCATACATTTTTACCAGCAATGAAAACAAATATATCTCGCACATATAAATATATATCAAAAATGAATATACTGCACTTATAAATATATATCAGCAGTGAATTACCACAAATATATACAGGCAGTCCCCGGGTTACATACAAGATAGGGTCTGGAGGTTTGTTCTTAAGTTGAATTTGTATGTAAGTCGAAAAACTGTATATTTTATAATGGAAGTTCTAGAAAAAAAATTTTCTTTTGCCCCAGTGACAATTGGAGTTTCAAAATTTTTGGTGTAATTGGACCAAGAATTATCAATAAAGCTTCATTACAGACACCTTACAGCTGATCATTGCAGTCTGGGGCTATAGTAAAGCATCCAGAGAGCTTCACCAGAGGTCACAGTGGGCAGAGGGGTCCGTCTGTAACTATGGGTTGTCTGTAAGTCGGGTGTCCTTAAGTAGGGGACCGCCTGTACATACCAGTAATTAATGTATTCCACACCGCAGTTTCCATTGGATAGGCACAGGCATCACTTTCTGTTGGAACTACCGTAGTCCTTTGTCTCTATGCGTTGGCTGTGCAGGCTTCCAGGTAAACACAATTCCATCAGGTACAGAACGTCATGGCAACTTCTCACTGCAGAATTATCCAACTGGTGACTTCGGCCTCGGGAGTCTGGAATCTCCACAGTGGGCTCATTTACTTACCCAGTCCTGTCGCGATCCAGCGGCACGTTCTCCGAAGAGGATTCGGGTCTTCCGGCGATTCACTAAGGTCGTGCGCCCGATGTCCACCAGGTGTCGCTGCCGGAGTTCACCTGCTTCTTCTCGGTGCATGTAAGTGCTTGATTTTGCGACACACTTTGTTTTTTAAATTCCGCGTTTTTTCTGAATCCGTCGGGTTTTCCGATGGCCATGCCCCCCGATTTCTGTCGCGTGAAAGCTGGCGCAAAACGCAAAAAGTCGGGAAACCCGACGAAAGTGCGGCAGCTGAGCCCTTAGTAAATGAGCCCCATTGTGTCCCCAAAAAATAAATCACAGTCATATAATATTCACTAGATAACAGCTATATCCCCCAGCGCACCTAAATATATCTGTGCCTCAAACTCACCACAATGTGCCCCACATATACAGATAATACACTGTGACAAGCAATAGTAGGCCGACCACCCTTTGAGTAGCACAAGCAGCCTTTCTGTAGCACAAAACTAAACGTGTGAACGCACCCTAAAAAAAAAGTTCTCCTGTGGCTTTATTTTAGGAGATACCTGGCTTTAATGGATGACCCCTTTATACACTGTAGAAATGATATTTTCTGGATTATTGAGGTTCTAACCCCCGAGAATCCCACTGACCATAACAATTGGGATCTGGTGCTCCTCCGCATGAATGAAGAGATGACCCATGTTCTCTTGATCTCTGTGCCACTATTCAGACCCTCACTTATCAAATCCTTATTGATAGATGATTGGCTTAGGGTGCGTTCACACATACTCCTAATGCTGCGGTTACAGGCCCTGGACAGATCGATTATGTGTTTCTATGGAAAGGCATGCGATTGGTAACCAGAACCCGGTGTCTTGCATTAAAACAATGTAAGACACCAGTTTCTGGTTACCGGCGTATAATCAGCGATCAGGCCGAGGCCAGACCACGTACACTAGCGCTGTGTTATCAGTACACGTGACCACACCCTTAAAGTTTGGTACAACCCCTTTAAGGATCACAGATGCCTCTGAATATTTCTGTTGATTACTCTATTTATGCTTCACAAAATGGGTTATTCTCGCCATTCCATGTGTCATCCCAGGTCACAATGTTACTGTTCATGATCTGTCACTCCAGACAGGTTCCTCCAGTCTGAATTATCACTGGAGCTGCTGCTCCCTGCTCTGCCCCAATGTGTGAGCAACGGGGGGAGGGCACAATGCCTATGTGGGGCTGTAACACTTTGCGGCACACTTTTGAACGTTTTTGGGCTATTTTTAAGCAGTCTGTTAAAAAACACATCCATTTTTGACCGGTTTTACCAATTATCTTAATTAAAACCGGTCAAAAACGGATGCGTTTCCAAAAAATGAATGCGCTCTATAGCGGACTGCTTAAAGACGGCCCAAAAAACGGGTTCAAAACTCCACGTGTGCCGCCGGCCTAAGGGTGGGCAAGTATTGGGGGCGCTACTTCAGATGTTAATGTAGAAGGGTAAATAGCATCGTCACTGCCCTGTGATAGACCTGGGCACCTTCCTCCATGTTTCACCGCTTCCTTTCTATGCACTTTGGTAGTAGATAAGACAGTGAAGACCCTCTGATCTATGACTACAGGGCCCCACTCCGACGGCTGAGTATCACCACCTCCCTCACATACAGATCACATAGCATCATGGCCGCCTGACTTCTTCTGCACAGCCGGGGCGTGGTGAGTAAATTAATCACATATATATGACATATCCTGGGGTAAAACATTGGGGCAGATTTACTTACCCGGTCCCGTCGTGATCCCGCGGTGCGTTGTCACTAAGCTGCATATGTCGCTGCTGCACTGAGGTCCGCCGGGGTTCACCTGCTTCTTCCCGGTGCATGTGAGTGCATGATCTTGCGACACAAAACCATTTTTAAATTCTGCGGTTTGTCCAAATCCGCTGGGTTGTCCCACAGCCCCGCCCCCCATTTCTGAAGCGTGCAAGCCGGCACCGATGTGCCAAAATCCGGCCGCATGCGCCAAAATCCCGGGGCAGTTCAGCGTAAAACGGAAATATTCGGGAAACCCGACGAAAGTGCGGCATTCGGTCCCTTAGTAAATGAGCCCCGTTATGTTATATTACTAATGCATTAGCGCAGCTGCTATGCGATGTATGGTGCGCGGCATGTACCGTATCCGGTGGCTGCTGACGACTTCCTATTAAGCTGATACAATAGGACGTTAATATATTTGTCCAACAAAACTCCCCTTAAACCACATGCAGTCACTTACCCCACCCCACATATAGAGGCTCCAGGGCTGAGCCCGCTCCAGTTATCAGCGCTTCTACGCCAAATAAGGTTATTTTCCCGTTCATCTCCACATCACATGGGCATGGAGGACGTGGCTGGTGGCAGGGTGGGCCGGCATGGGACCTCCCTGCCCTGCGTCTGCTTTCTACCTAGAAAATACAAACATTCACCTTGACATTCACGTCTGGGGCGTTTCCAGTTTTGGCTGAGGGGCGGGGCTTGCCCAGGTTGTGTATCTGCTGTATTACTTTAATACCCCCAATCGATGCTGGCAGCGTTTTGGGTGTTTTCCACAATAAAACCTGATTGCAGAACTGAAACCGCAGCGGTGGGGGACAACAGACGACTAGGGGCCTGTCAGAAGCTCCTATGGTGGTCATTGAATGCTCCCTACAATAGCAGAAGACTACATCAGACCCCATCACCTATTGTAGCCCCCAAGGCCTCAAGCACCTGGAGACTTTTATGGATTATCACTGGTGGCCTCTGATGGTTCTCATATACCGGTGCCCTCGACCACTGCCGCACCCATCTACACATTGGTGCACGCGCTGTATCAGGCGCGGGGACTCTGTACACAACCAGCGACCCAATAGACCCACAAGTGTACGTGTGTGCTACACAAATAAAGGAATTATTATTAAACCCCTTAACGCCGAGGCCCTTTCTCGTTATTGTGTTTTCATTTTTCACTCCCCACCTTCAAAAATCTATAAGTTTTTTATTTTTCCACATAAAGAGTTCTGTGGGGCTTGTTTTCTGCGTAACACATTGCACTTCATAGAGATGGTATTTAATATTCCCTGCCGTGTACTGGGAAGCAGGAAAGAATATCTGAATGCAGTGAAAACGATGAAAAAATGCATTTTCGCCATTTCTTGTGGGCTTGGATTTTACGGATTTCACTGTATGCCCCAAATGACAGGTCTACTTTATTCTTTGGGTCGGTGGGAACACAGTGATGCCAAATTTCTATAGGTTTTATAATGTTTTCATACATTTACAAAAATTAAAACCTCCTGTACAAAAGGAAATTCTTCACTTCACCATCTTCTGGCGCTAATAACTTTTTCATACTTCGGTGCCCAGAGCTGTGGGTGGGGTCTTTTTTTGCGACTTTTGATGACATTTTCAAGGATTCTATTTTTAGGACTGTACAAACTTTTGATCACTTCTTATCGTATTTCTTATATTTTTCAAAATTACCAAAAAAATGGTATTTTCAAATTTGGGTGTTATTTTTCCATTACGGGGTTAAACGCAGTGAAAAACCGTTATTATAGATCGGGCATTTTCGGACGCGGACGCGGATACCTGATATGTTTGTTATTTTTACTCTTTATTTACATCAGTAATAGGGAGAGAGGGGGTGATTTGAATTTTTTGTAATTTAATTTTTACTTTTTTGTTTTACAATTTTTCAGACCCCCTGGGGTACTTTAACCCTAGGTTGTCTGATTGATCCTGCCATATACTGGACGGCATCGGGTCTTTGTATGACCCAAGGCTGTCATGGCAACCGATCATTGCCCTGATTAGCTCACATGGGGCGGCGATTGAATCCAATATGGCCGCGCCCGCGCACCGCCGGGATTTAAATGCATGCGGTAGCTTTGCCGGAGGCATTTACAGGGTTGTATGGAGAGCCCCCTCTCACTTATCAGACTTATGACTTTCATCATGTGCGTCTAGTTTGGCGCAATGAGCTGATTTGCACTGATTTTATCACAATTTTTCACAGATGCAACTTTCTTGGTGCAAAAACCCTCCTGAGAGGTGCGACCCATCCCCTGCACCTATCACAAAGTCACCACAAAGTCACAAAATAATACGTACGATCAATGACCCCCAATGTCCTGCTGTTACTTGTGACTTTATAAAGCCGCATGTCCATGTGATTGAGATGAGGCGCCAGAAGTTTCATCTTCTACAAAGTAATGAAAGTCCTTTCAGGTCACGAGGTCATCAGGTTTCTCAGGGCGAAGACTCCCCATGGGTGTGTCCGCGGGACACTATGACTCCGCCCACAGTAACTGCCCGTATCCCGGGTAACATCAGCAAGAGCTGCAGCTGTCAAGGAGTCACGTGGTTTCCGAATGTCACTTGGCTCTGTGACGTCACCGCGGATGTGGAATTAGCCGCTATACCAAATTGGAACGCAATCCCCGGAAGTGATTTGACACGCATGGCCGGAAATGACCTGTAAATGACCCGGATGTGAGTGTCTATTATTCTGCAGACGTAACGGTGATGGTCCATGTGGTCCAGAGAAGAGGCAGCGGCAGCATCACCTCCACCTGTCCTGATCCCAGCGGCCGCCTCCATCTGCACAGCCACACAGGTGACTGCGGTCCTCCCTCCACCGGGGGGCGCCATCCTGATCTCTCACTTATGTGCTGTCCCAGGGTGATACTACAGGGTGTATAATATCAGAGACTGCGGGGAGATGCTACACGGCGTATAATATCACAGACTGCGGGGCGATGCTACGCGGCGTCTAATATCACAGACTGCGGGGCGATGCTACGCGGCGTCTAATATCGCAGACTGCGGATTATAAAACCTATACAAATTTGGTATCCCCGTAATCGCACAGACCCAAAGAATAAAGTAGTCCTGTCATTTGGGGCGCACAGTGAAATCCGTAAGATCCAAGCCCACAAGAAGACGGCACAAATGCGATTTTTTACCAATTTCACTGCATTTGGAATTTTTTTCCCGCTTCCTAGTACACGGCATGGAATATTCAATACCATCTCTATGAAGTGCAATTTGTTACGCAGAAAATAAGCTGTCACACAGCTCTGTACATGGAAAAATAAAAAAGTTATGGATTTTTGATCATGGGGAGTAAAAAATGAAAATGAAAAAACAAAAAAGGGCAAGGTCCTGAAAGGGTTAAGGCAGATACAACAGATAAGATAGGAGCAAAAACATTCCTGAGAAAACTATGGCACCAGCTTTTGGCATCAGTTATCAGGGGTTTTCCAGGAATTCTGGAAAGGGCCATGGGGGTGGGACTACCAATAGAACAACAAAAACTATGACCTCCTCCGACCAGGAGACACTGCATGTTACATAAGAGGAACTGATATCTTATGGTCAGAGGAGGCCACTAATGGGCTAAAGCAGTTCCTGTAAGTTGAAGTACGGAAAGCACCTTTTTTGGCACTGCGTCCATTAGGGGAGCTTCCCAGAATTCCTGTAAAACCCCCTTTAAATCGCCAATATCTTGCTCTTACCTGCGGAATCTCCTTGGTACCAAGAGCTTTAGGACCTTCTCTATTCAGGTAATTTCTATAGGAGGTATAATTACCATGCTTCTTCTCAGAGTCTTCAGGACTGGACTGTGGGAAACAGAATATGTATACCTTATAGATTTTTGTAATAAAACTAGAAATATAGGAGTGGCCATTCATTCATACATTCATTGTAATTAGAGCCCAAACAAGATGTGGATCATAGTGAGGGAGCCAGTATAAAGGACTGGTGCTCTTCCTCCCTCATCAATCCACTCCTCGGTTCTGGCTTCCAAAACTGCATAATAAAAAAAAATCTGAACCCGAAATAAGTTCTGCATTTAACTCAGCAGGTCCCTAAGCAACGGTACATAGGCCAGAGTAAACATGGCACAGGGGTGACACTATCATTACCAAGATTGATTTTCATCTGATATTAGAAGTGCTGGGACCTGTTCTCACCTGTTTCTAGAAATGTTTACTGACGCTTATAGACACCATAGTGATATCACCTCTCATATCTATACTGGGAATCATGCAGCATTTCACCGCTTCCATAGAAACAGAATATGTGAAAGAGACAGAAAACTTGAGTAACCAAAATATTCAAGGTGGGTCTGAGGGGTACATTTTCAACTTTTGGAGGGAGTCAAGTTGCGTCTTAGATCTTCAAGTACCATGCAATGCTCCGTTTAGAATAACATGCAAATTAGCCCAATGTCAATATCCAGCCATTTAAAACAGGCTTTTACATAGCTGCCCATAAATCGATGTCAGACTATCTAGCTTTTTTGAAAGAAGGGCACTACTATACATGGTTTTCTATACATAACTTTTCAGCATTTTAGTCACAATGAAAATAATTAAAAGTACAATTCCTACCTCAGATTTTGAAGATGATTTTGCAGGTGTGACCATTTCCTTCTTAGGAGATATGACCTTGGTTTTCGTAGCTGGACTAGATACGGCCACCTCTCTTTGCTGAGCCTCCTCTTTCTTCTTCATTAGTGCTAACTTAGAGCTGCTCTTGGCTGGAGATTTCTCTTTGGATGAAGATGAACCTTCAGAGTGCGTGCGCGAAGGCTTTTTGGTTTCCTCTTTGAGATCCTTTTCCTTCTTGATTGTTGTGGATAGATCTGTCTGGCTGAGTGTCCTGACTAAAAAATAAAAAAAAAAGTGGGGAGACAATTAGGTATTTGGGTGCCAGCAACAAAAACAAAAATCCCCAGCAATCTCTTTAAGAATGAGACTGTGGCGTTCTTGTTATCCAATTTTCAGCGCTTCAGAGTAATTTCTAGGCCCTGTAACTCCCAACCAACCCATTTATTCTAAGAATTGCCTTGTGTCAGTATATAAAGTGGATGGGAGCAGCGAGTTACAGCACCCAAGAGCTCAGAGAGGACTGCATATTACCAGACAGAGACTAGAGGAGAAGCTACCAGAAACGACAGAAGCAGTCTACACACTCTACTACTGATTCATGCTTAGTTTGACACTTTAAAGAGAACCCGTCACCAGGTTTTACCCCACTAAACTCCCAGCCGTCATGTAGGGTATGAAGAATTCCCTCTTATGTAAAATCTCAGCCGTTTACAAAGAAAAAAAAACTCCCCAAAGCCAGGCAAATATTAATCTTCTCAATTCAATTTCACATAAGATGTAGATGTAGTTTGTTGCAGGGATAGGGTCACTTCGGACGCCCCTATCTTTGTGTCTATAGTAACTAGAAACATACTGCCTGCGTCATATTAAAGATAAGGATCTTATCTCTGTGAGCTACAGAACCAGAGGCAAATAAATACATATTTGGAGAGGCAAGCTGCAGATAAAAATCCAAATCTCACCTATTTTGTAACTGCCTGTATGTCCAGTTTTGTAGCTCACAGAACCATAAGGTACTACAGAACAGAAGATGGGGGATTCTGAAGTGGCACTCGCCCTGCAACCACTAAACTAAACTCATCACACTGAAAATGATGTGTGAAGAGTCATATTTGCCTGACTTTGCACGAGATTTCACATAAATGAGGGGGAAAAAAAAAAAGTTTTATACCCTACTTGGCAATAGAAACGTACAGGCCTTCAGGGCAGTAATGGATGGATCCCAAGTTTTCAAAGTATTATAGAAGTAATGTCCTCCATTTTTCTGTATAAAGTAAGTGAAGGTGAAATTCCCATCCAATCTCATACTAGAATGATTACTCTTCTATGCTATATGGCACTCATAGGGGGAGATTTATCATCAGGCAGGATTTTGAGCAGTTGTCTATGTGTTAGACTGGCAGGTTTCCAACAGTTGGATTTATAGTCCGGTGTATGTGCAGTGTTACATACCTTCTGATGCGAGTATCAGCTGTGTGTGCTCTATGCGAATAGACTGCACCAGTCGCACATATGTTTAACATCTGCTCAGATAGCAAAAATGTCAAAATTGAGCAAAAACTTCCCCCTGTAATAGCAATGGACCCACATACACCACCACTTGATGTAGTTTTGCAATTAAATTTGCGTTCTTTTGAAAGTTCTCAGTTCATAAATGTGGTGTTACACGGTGTTGCACACTCTATGGTCTATTTTTTCCACCATTGCGTGACTTTAGTGTTTCGCTTTTTTTCTTGCTAAAAAAAAAAAAATGTGAAAATGATATTTGCGCAAAAAATTGCGACAATTACACCCCAAGAAGCTACATAGGACTAATGATGAATCTCCCCCAGTATGTGTAAGTAGTCCTGAGGAGTGAATAGCAGAAAGCAGAAGTCAAGTAAATCATAAACCATAATACAGTAGAGATGAGGCACCAAGGCTAAAAGGTAGCACTGCCCGGGCTGATAATTACCCCATGGCTACACGCTTCTATGAGTAACATTGTAAATGGGTAACTACATTTGTACACGTGCCACCCTTCCTGAATTACTGTACAAGAAAGGATTCCTTATGCCTACAGAATAAACAGCGGTACAACCAGGAGTCGTTACAGCCCAAGGCCGCACTCAAATGACCGTACTTGTGGCCGTATATACGTTCCCCATAGAAAGCAATGGCCGCACAGAGCGGCACCATACCACTACATACAAGGGGAAAAGATGGGACATGTCCCATCTTTCCCCATGTTATGGCGCCATGGATCGCTATGGAGAGGGGAAGGGTCACCTCTCCTCTCTATGGCAGCAGACATATGCCCGCCCGGCTACGGCTACAGTGTGAATGTAGCCTAACAATGGATTATATTTAAGCAAATTAAGAAATCTGACCATTGTGTATTGGCAAGGCCATAACAACGATAGGGCTATATCAAAAAGCGACTCAGTATGGCTGGGACACTGCAGTAACAAGAAATTTAGTGACTGTCATATAACTTGTAGACTGTAAGCTCCTGTGAGCAGGGCCCTCACTCCTATTGTTCCATATGACTGTTTGTATTCTGTAATGTAATATTATATTTGTATATGCCTCTGATTTGTAAAGTGAAATAAAGATTATTATATTACTATTAACAATGCACTTTTCAGCACTGTTGTTATACTGAAAGTGCGATCTTTAGTTGCACAAAAAAAAAAAAAAAAAAGTGTCGCAACTAACATCACAGTCTTCTTCTAACTAGATCTTTTTTCACTTTTTTTCCATGTTTCGCATTCCACATTTGTAGGATCCTATAATTTTCCATGCAGTTGTTCATTCACATTTGATACCTGAATGTTTTTGCGCCTTTGCCGGGCTCTTCTTGGATTCAGGAGAGGTCTGCTTCTTTTCACCTTTTCTCTGGATCTAAATACATTAGGATAATTAACCACAGGATTAGTGAAGCAGATGTCAGATCAACTAATGCGAAAAATATAATAGCACCAAAAATAATCCTGTATACGTGTTTCTGGTCTGAGGTCTAACTATTTACAACCATTTCATTTACGTTTCCAGTTCATTCTAACAACTTTGGTGGCTTCGGATTCATTTTGGGAGAGTACCTCAGACCCTAGACCCCCTTAATTGTAAGGATTTGATTTGCTTTTTACAGTATCGACTCTAGATAGTTCTACAAAGTTTGCCAAATGTTAAATGAATCTTTATCTTGGTGGTCAGCTTCTTGTACTTCCAGCCCTTTTACTAAAATTAGTCAAGTACCTGCTATTTATAAGAATGCTCTTAGCACTCTGTATTATTCAGCCACAAAACTGACAGCGCTTGAAGAAGCTGTGGAAAAACTCACTGAGAGGACCAAGAGCACAGCAGTGTCAAAAAAAAACAAAAAAAAACACTCACAAGTGGTCTTGGAGAAGCTATATTCCTGGAATATAAATTTACTTCTACCGTCTTGATGGTACAAGCAATATACAAAAAGCTTTGTTTGCTGACACATTCCCTTTAAGTTACAGAACTCCCTTATTCTAAACCTGGTCATTTAAAGTAATGCATGGTGACATGCAAAGGATAATTAGAAGCCAAGAGTTATTTCAGGGGACAGAAGGCTGTATTCACACAAGTGTTCAAGCTTTCTATCTATTGACGGAAGTATGCCAATTTTCAGAGCCTCAAAGAACTCCACCACACCTGCTGTTCATGTATATTACGTTCATTAGTCTTACAGGAAATCTATACCATCATGATAAACCAGGGACATTACTCATGGATCCAGGCACCGGGACTGTGGTAATCTACTTATATTTGTTATGCATGGCCTCCTTCCTTCTAAAATCAACTTTGATAATTATGCTAATGGACCAGCAGTGCTCTATGAACTCTTACCAGAGCCCATTCCAGTAGTAGCTTCACAGGCTGTTACACTGTGCAGGAGTACTAACCCTCCTCCCCACTGTGTGAGATTACAGCATGCGGGGTGGGGTGCATAATGGATTTTACAAAGTTTATTTTAGAAGGAAGGTGGCCATGGATAACTAATATATAAAGATTATCAGTGTCATGGTGCCTGTATCCATGAGCAAGTGCTTCTGGTTTATCATGATGGATTTTGATGGTAGATTTCCTTTAAATTCTTCAGCTGACATACAAATTTGCTTTAGTCAAATATGCTGGGACAGAGGTGTCAGAGGCCACAGGATCAGTAGCAGCCAGTCAGTCACA
This sequence comes from Engystomops pustulosus, assembly GCA_019512145.1. Classification (NCBI taxonomy): domain Eukaryota; kingdom Metazoa; phylum Chordata; class Amphibia; order Anura; family Leptodactylidae; genus Engystomops; species Engystomops pustulosus. Next base: position 36,892,416 of record CM033641.1, read on the forward strand.
AAACCTGCTGTGGCCAATTATTGTCAGCCCCCTGTGACTTATAACGTGTGAAATCACTGGGGCCAACACAGGGAGAAATGAACAGGAAAAATCCAATCTGATAAAGGTTCCTACATATGCTGAAAAATGTAGCGAGATACCTTATCTTTAGGTACATCATCTATCATCGCCAGTGTTTTAGCAAATTCTTCATCTTCATGGAGCTGTCTTTCCAACTGTGAAGAAAAAAATAAAAATAAAGTTTTATCCTCTTTATAGAAGACATTTTATCATTTGCACAAACATGTACTACAAGGGAATATCTCTTATAAGTGTTGAAGATGTGAGATTTTAAAGATGAAGTATTATACTACATAAATTGGCCTTAAAGATCCCAACAAATGATAACTATGGTCATAAATGAGCAGATAAATGCTCCCTCGGTTCCACCAAATGATTCATAAATGCAATTATGTTGTCAACGGTTGTCACGTTGGATCAAAGTCAGCCCAGTTATTTACTGCCGGAGGGAAAACAGGATTGCGGCGCTAACAAATCTATATAAGAGGGATGCCCCAACCATGACCCATCCTGCCGGCCATCACCATCGGTAGTCAGGACTCAAAGTCCCTACTAGATGTAAACGTGTTAGTGCTTTTATACAGACCTGGGTCACCTCCAGGTTATTAAGAAAATGTGATAAATCTCCGCCAAGACTAAGGTTTGCTTTGTAATCCGTAATAAACTAGATAAGATGCAGTTTGCAGTAGGTATAATACAACAGACGTAAAAAGTTACGGTTGAGCTCCACCCATTTAGAGGGGATCGGTACACAAGTAAATGGCTAATGAAACTGCACCCTGGACTGAATGATCTTAGGCGCAGTTCACACTTGCACCCGTTTTTCCTTTTCTATGCTTTATGTAAGAGGAACGAACATATAAAAAACAAACAGGATGTGAACACAGGATAGCTGCACTATTTTTTACCACTATTTTACAATGGAGTAAGTAATGGATCTTAGCCTTAAAATGTTCATTTTGTTTTCTACAATGTTTTTCTACATGTAATGTATTATTACTCCGATAGTATATACCTGTAGCGTAGTGATTATTCTATGCTAAGGAATATGAACATTTGCAATACTTGGCCACTAGTATGTCAGGAATGATTGCCTCCATTATGACCAATATTTACATAACTGATGCAAATGAGGATATCCTCCGGCGGGAAAAAACCCCACACAGTTCTTCACTTCATTATAATGGGAGGTATCATCTAAAGCTCATAGTCCCCAAATTCTCCACCTGCCATGTAATGCTCTGGATGCCTGCTACCGTTATTTTCGGCCTATAAGGCGCACCGGACTATAAGGCGCACCTCTAATAAATGCCTGCTAAGACATCTAGGTTCATATATAAGGCGCACTGGAGTATAAGGCGCAGGATCAAATGCAGTACCTAAAAATGACCAGCAGGTGGCAGACCTGTGCACAGTTCAAGCCAGCTACACTTCCCGGGAAACTTGTCTTCAGAGTGTCAGAGAGCTCCGATCTCAGAGGTATGGCTGCTAGGGGTTAATGCAGGGTGATGCAGCAGGGGTTAAGCGGTCTCCCTCTGCCCCTTCTCCTTCCCTCCTCAGCCAGGGTGTTATTCCTGTGGGGTTCCCTGTGGCTCCTTCTCTTTCCCCTGTTACAGGGCTGTCAGGTATGGGGGATTGTTTACTGATGATGATGATGATTGCCTCGTGGTCGGCACTATGGCAGCTCTGGTCTCTCCGTGCTAGGGGAGGGCAGGATGGGCACAATGTTAGTTGTGGTGCCAGGGCACTTCAGGAGCTAGGGACCCTGTGTACTGTGTGGGAAGGTGCAGGAAATTTCTGGGGATGGAGCTATTAAACACTGGTAAATGTACAGTACATCTTGTCTGTAGTACATTTCTGTATAAGTTCATATATAAGGCGCACCGGCCTATAAGGAGCGCTTTTTATTTCTGAGAAAATTAAAGGATTTTTGGTGCTCCTTATAGGCCGAAAAATACGGTAAAGAGGCATTGGGCTTCCTCATGCACCAGGGTGTAGCTGGATTATCAGGGCTCAGAGTAAAAATATGTTCTGCTCATTGGATGAATCCAATATTTCCAGCAATCATTTCCTATGTAAACAATGATCCCACTCACTTCCTCATCCTCCGCAAGTTGTAGTTCCCGAGCAATAGCTTCATCATCCATCAGAGAGTCATCTGTGCTCCCACGAGGCTGCGGAGGGAAAACAAAAAGAGAAATCGCTACTAAAATCAGCCAATTTCAACCCAGTAACAAGAGAAGCGTCCAACATACCTCTTCTTTCTTGGTTTCCACCAGCTTCTTATTAGATCGCTTAACATTCCCCATTCCAAAGAAATCTTCAACCGACGTAGAGACTTTCTTCTCGGGAGTCTTAACCTTGGCTGGTACATGGGTCTTCTTAGCCGTGATTTTAGAATTTGAGGGAGGGGAAACGACCTTCGTTCCATTTTCTTTAGGCTTATTGGGCTTTCTTAAAGTAGCAAAGTCTTCCTCGTCTGAAAGAAGAAGAGAAAAGTTGTTAAAAAACACTAGACAAGTTTATCCAAGTAGAATATCCAGAGATACATCTATATTGTAGTGCACCCCAAAGATGATGGAAAATGTGGTGATCTAGGGAGACCTCCCAAAATAATCTTTAATTATTACCTTTGGCTACAAAGATCTGATGTAGCAGAGAAACCAAACAACCAACATTTAATGTTTTTGTTGACCTCCTTACCAAGCAACAATCTTGTAGCCCGAGGGATAAACAGTACTTTTTAATAACATATGAAGCAATATTGTGTACAAGGAAACATCAGCTGCGTCTATGGGCAATGATAACTTAATGAATGACGCATCACTGACAGATACATGTAATGCAGTCCCAGGGCTTTCCACTCTGCCCGTAATATTAAATCACTGCGCCGGAGGACTGAGAACCGCAAACGTGGGAGATCAATGTTTTAATATAGGATGCTACAAAAGGCCTAAAGGCCTGCGCTATTGTAGAAGATTATCCAAAATGTGTGAGTAAAGTAAATAGAACATGGAACAAATATTAGCAGTGGATATTATTAAAGAAAAGACAGTGAGATACTGAAGCGCAGAAAGGAACCATGTACTTATACATAGCTCCCAACATCTGTGAAAGCCACACCCCCAATCACTCCCTGGCCACGCCCCAAATTTTAGCCATATTATAATTAAAAAAATCATCTCAATTAAAAAATTTAAAAAAATTTCCTCATTGGGAAATTTCCTCCAGTGTCCATGAACAATAATAACACAGCACCCCAACCCACTGAGCTATTAGCTCTGTGATTAGCAAGGATTAGAATTTTGGTAACTTTTGGTAACCCCCACCCTTCATACAAGGTTGCCATGGTAGCGATCGGTTGCCATGGTAGCCTCGGGTCTTCGTTTGACCCGAAGCTATCTGGCTTCTGCAGATTCGTTACAATGAGCCAGTGGCTCATTGTAATGAATGAGCTGCAAAAATGCCATATATTGCAATACAGAAGTATTGCAGTATATAGTAGGAGCGATCTGACCATCTAGGGTAAATGTACCCTAGATGGTCTAAAAAAATTGTGAAAAAAAAAAGTTTAAAAAAGAAAAAAAATTTATAAAATATTAAAAATTCAAATCACCCCCCTTTCCCTAGAACGGATATAAAACATAATAAACAGTAAAAATCACAAACATATTAGATATCGCCGCGTCCCAAAATGCCCGATCTATCAAAATATAAAAACGGTTACGGCCGGCGGTGACCTCCGAGGCGGGAAATGGCGCCCAAATGTCCGAATTGCGACTTTTACACCTTTTTACATAACATAAAAAATTGAATAAAAAATGATCAAAATGTCGCACAGACCTCAAAATGGTGGCAATGAAAACGTCGGCTCATTTCGCCAAAAATGACCCCTCACACATCTCCGTGCGCCAAAGTATGAAAAAGTTATTAGCGTCAGAAGATGGCAAATTTTTTTTTCTTTTTTGTACACATTTGTTAAATTTTTTTAAATGTATTAAAACACAATAAAACCTATATAAATTTGGTATCACCGTGATCGCACCAAACCAAAGAATAAAGCTGAGGTGTTATTTTGAGTGCACAGTCAAAGTCGTAAAAACTGAGCCCACAAGAACGTGCACGTGCGTTTTTTTTTTCAATTTTTCTACATTTGGAATTTTTTTTCAGCTTCGCAGTACACGGCATGTTAAAATAAATAACATTACGGGAAAGTAAAATTTGTTACGCACAAAATAAGCCCTCACACAGGTCTGTACACGGAAAAATGAAAAAGTTATGGATTTTTGAAGGTGGAGAGCGAGAAATGAGCGAAAAAACCCTGCGTCCTTAAGGGGTTAATGCCTTGGTATATAGAGAGGGATCTTCTCAGAGATTATTGTAATTATTGTGACTATTATTATTATTATGGAGATTATTATTATTATTGAGATGATTATTATTATTTTTTCTATTATTAATAATCGTCTCCATAATAATAAAAATAATAACATTTATAATAATAATAATAATAATAGTCTCAATAATTACAATAATAATCTCTGAGAAGATTCCTCTCTATATATCAGTGCATTAGTCTGTGTCACAGTGTAAATGGCAGATAACACTTCTTAGTTACCAGAAATCCTCGGCTCTGTATCACTGGGCTGATAGCTCAGTTAGTTAAGGCTTCTGTCTGCAGTGCAGAGGGTCCCAGGTTCGAATCTCAGCCTGGCCAAAACTTTATGTAATTTAATTATATAAAGAGCTTGTGTCTGGGGAAGCCCTGGAGACCATATATGGACAGATGCTGATCTCACCTGATGACGTGGTCCCTGCTCTCCGCTAAAGCCGACACTTATCTGAAAAGGATTCCCTCCCGATGTCTGTAGAAGCCATTCTGTACTGTGAGTTCTGGCTTTCAAAGTATTTACTATGGGGACACAGCGGCGGGACACAGCGGGACCTGGGGGGAAAATCCGTGACAATCTCATAGCTGCCCGTGACGCGGGGCAGAGGTAAGAAAAACGGGAAAGTCCCGTCAAAATCGGGACAGTTGGGAGCTATGCTTACATAGTGACTGAAATAATCTCTTCCCTCCTCCCCTCTTCATTGACTTCAGTATAGTATGACAGCACTGCAAGCTGTAGTCAGACTTGAATAAGTGCCAGTTTAGGATGGGGGTGGAGGAGTGGAGCCAGATAAGTAAAGAAAGAAGCATTTCTCTCATAAAATAAAACACATTGGCTTCTACTGTTCACTTGTGCACTTATATTACTGATACTGATCTGAAATGTTCCTTTTTTTTTTTTTTTATTGTGGTAAAGAGGCATTGGGCTTCCTCATGCACCAGGGTGTAGCTGGATTATCAGGACTCGGAGAGTAAAAATATTTTCTGCTCATTGGATGAATCAGAAGTCTTCATGCTGTCCTGTCATGTGCTGTGCTGGAGTATTAGCTAGCTGGATACGAGATAGGCTGGTTGCTATGGGACAAAAGAGGTACTAAATGTGGACCGAGAAGGAAAATACTTTGGAGCAGAATTATGTATTTTTGGGGGTTTTTTTGCTCAGAATGACGGTTACACTTTAAAGCATTTTCGCTGCAGACTTTTTCCACAATGTGTATATAGGATTGTCATATATTTAATACACTGCTATGTAATACAGCCAAACGCATGCAAATGAATCAATTGAGAATCTCTACATTACAATAAACTTTACTAAGGATTATGTCAGTGGTTGCCAATCAGCAGTGTCCAAATGAAATACATTCAGAACAATTGTGAATTGCTTTATGTGTAAACATTATTATTATATTATTTTTATTTTTTTTTTTTAAGATAGACGCATTAATAAATGTGGATATCACATCCTCTTACTAAATATATATACAGGCAGTCCCTGACTTACAGATAACCCATAGTTACAGACAGACTGTCTTTAAGCCCTATAGATGCTAGAAATGTACTAAAACTTTAATCCTAGACTGCAATGGTCAACATAAGGCTTCTTTCACACTGCCGTGTGAGGGACTGATACCTGGCCACAAATTTGTGGCCAGATATCAGTCCCCCAAAGAAGCCTATGGTCCCCGGCCACCCATGTTTATGGCTGGGTGCCATGCCTAACTATGGTGAGCAGTGAGCATCCCTCCACCTCTCCAGCGTGACTGTATTATCGACCAGGTGAGTACACGGCAGTGTGAAAGAGTTATGAAAGCTGCAATGAAGTTTTATAGTTAATCCTGTTCCCATGACATCCCAAAATTCTGAAAATCCTATTGTCCCAGGAAAGAGAAAAAAAAAATAAATAAAAAACAAACTTGGCCTGGAGATACACTTACCAAATATACCAGTTCTAAATTATATACAAATTCAACTTAAAAGGAAATTTACCATCAAAAACCATCATGATAAACAGGAGCACTAACACCTAGATCCAGGCACCATGACTGTGGTAATCTTCTTATATTTTATCCATGGCCGCCTCCTTTCTAAAATCTTTAAAGTTATGCTAATGAGTCAGAAAGGCTCTAAGGGGGCGATACCAGAGCCCCTCTACGCTGCAGTTTGACAGGCTGTTACACGGTGTACCACTCCCCTCTGCAATTCCACCTTCCTCTGCCTGCATAATCTTACTGCAGCAGAGGAAGTTCCAGTACACATTGGGAGAAGGTTGGGGGGTAGGGCAGTTCTCCTGCACATTGTAACAGTCTGCGAATCTGCAGAATGGAGACGGCACTGGTAATGCCATCAGACAAATTAGCATCATTTTAAAAGGTGATTTTTGAAAGAAGGAGGCCATGGATAAAAATATAAGAAGATTACCACAGCCTCAGTACGCGGATCTGTGACAAAGGGTTCATTCACATGGGGAGGTTTGCACGGCCGCAAGTTGGCATCTACTCCAGCGAACCGGATGTGTGCCCGCCTGGCTAGGGTAGGGCGGGCACACGTTTATCAGATTATAGCCCTAGTCCCTAGTTTATCATGCACGATTTTGATGACAAGTTTTGCAGCTCAAGAAAATCTAAACTTGCACATGACAAGAGGTCTGTCTGTACCAGCCAAGAGTATGACGAGAACATGAAGCTGTGAGCTCCCCAAAATGTAAAGAAATGAGTCGAGGTAAATTTATAAAGAAAAAACAAAAAGAAACAAACAATTTGGACAGCCAGACCCTTCATCCACATTTTGGTAGAGTAACCTTGAACCAATAACTCAGCAGAATAGATCAATCCCTCCTCTATCAGACAACCTTGACCAGTGCTCAGCTCCTGTTAGCTAATAACCATTGAGATTAACTCTATGAACCACGCGCTGTGGGAACAGTCACCGTCACACAGTAAATGCACACAATCCAACATGTGCAAGGAGGCCGGGCATGTAGCACACGAGTAATAATGCTACGTGTCACACTATCAGCTGGCCTTGGCCTGCAGACTGAAAGGTCTGTAATAATTCAGAGTATGGGGTGAGGGCTGCATCATTAATGGCTATGGGACGGTTGGTAAACATTGGGAAGGTTTTTAAAAGTTTATTTCACTTTAAAGTAACAGTACTGACTGAGGGCATCCCGAAGATAAGTGGATTCATGGAGGATTCTACTAGGATGAGGCTGTGTGGTCTTCTCCAAGGGTTTATTACACAGAACCCATAATTATCCTAGTAGTGACTAAGCTGTGCAGATGGTACATACAATCATATGTTCAGGCAGCTTGTTATAGAGCAGGAAGAGCTAAGCAGATAGGACCATATCTACAATCTGCACAGGAGGAGCCAAGCTGTTTGTACATAGTGTCCTATCTGCAGGCCGCATGTTATACAGCAGGAGGAGCTGAGCAGGTTGTACATAGAGTACTATCTGCAAGCAGCATGTTATAGAGCAGGATGGACCAGTAGGACCAACAATTGACCCCATATCTGAGATGCACCGAGAACTGTTCCTCAGTACAATGTAAGGAAAGTAAAGCAAAGGCACATCCTAACCATATGAGATCACTGTACAAGATAGAGATACCTGTTTGAGGGTCATTTGGAGGACTTTAATTAGGTCTAGTAATCTGTATAATGTGAACATAATGGCCATTACTATCTGCACAGACCATTCTAGTCTAGGAACAAATAGAAGAGCTGCAGCGCAGACAACAATAATAAAATATGGTCAACATATTAAAATCTGCCCCCTGAGCGATGAGCAAATAACTCCTGCAGTTATAGCGGGTTTAGGTAAATACACAAAACATCCCCAACAATGAAAAGATGGAGGGGGAAGTAGGTCGTATCCAGGGAAAACAATACGTGCAAACAGACTTTAATGTTAGCAGCCATTTGCAAAGTAAACCATCAAACAGTATATTATCTATTGATGTTCGGGCTGGCAGGTTTAGGCACAGCCACTTGCTATAAATTTTAATGGTGATCCTAGAGGCAGAGGATTAGTTGTGATTGGAAAGATGAGGTAATAGGATCAATAGAATAGCTCAAATTAAGCCCAGACAGAACCTCTGTCTAGTAACCCATGAACCCCCTATAGCAGTCACTTATGCACAGTTGCCTTATACAGACTTTAGGGTGATAAAACACACAGAAATCTCGGGTGTTAGAGGCGTGTATTGCCAGTTATATACAGCTGATGACTGCTCCGTTGGGCAGCCGGTGCCAGAAGTGGGAGGTAGTAGTACATCACAATGTGGCTGTCCACAAATCATGAATATTGTTTGTGCAATTAAAAGTTATACCATGCTTGCTGTCATTGTATAGGAAGCCTCATTGTTTACTTCCTGTGGATAACAAGCAGCTCTTCATCATGTGATGTCACATAGGTGCACGGATCGTTATATCCCTGGCCATGTGATGTCAACACAGGTGCACGGCTCGTTATATCCCTGGCCATGTGATGTCAACACAGGTGCACGGCTCACTATATCACACTCGTTGTGACATCACATGACCAGAGACCAGTTTTTTTTATCCACAGGAACTAAACAATGAGATTTCCTGTTGGTTGACAGGAAGCAGAGATCTAAAAAAATAAAATAAATAAATAACTGTGAGGAATTAATACAGAAAGAATATTGGAAAATTCTTTAACTTTTCATTAGACAAACAATCAACTATTTGCTGAAAGTGGACAACCCCTTTAAGTACTAAGCTGCCAATCTACCATTGGTAAAGTTAGAAAATTAAAAGGGGTTAAGGGGAAAGTCTGAAAGTGACTTACAACCCCTTAAACAGTTTAGAGGGTAATAGAATAAAAAAAAAGTTGTCATAAAAAGGAAAAAAAAAAACATTTATAAATGACAATTTGATGGCACTTTAGGCTTGAGGCTGTCACGGTCATAATAAAAAAAAAATCAATGTTGAGGAGCTGCCAAAACAAATTATCAGGGTACATGAGACCACTGAAGTTGAAGTAATAGAGAATAAACCACTAAACAATTCACTGACTCCATTACAGGAGGGATCATTGACTTTGCATATTTGTTCTTTAGACACTGACCTTAGGGAGACAGCCAGTGTAAATAGGAACCAAGGCCATGGCATAGCTGAAGGTTGTGTCACACATACGAGCCAGGAGCACGATAACAACCACCCAACATTTCACATTTCTATGTATTTTTTGTAAAAACACACAGGCTCAGATGCATCTTCAATGAAGCACAGTCCACTTCTAAAGGAAATAACGACACTAAGAGGGTTTCCTTAGAAGTGACAGAGTCTGGAGACACCATGGAGCCTGCAACATCCTTCTGAATGACCAGTTTGGCAGTGGGTTAGTAATGGTGCGGGGGCCACACAGCCCTCCATGTGCTCGCCAGAGGCAGCCTGACTGCCATTAAGTACCGAAATGAGATCCTCATTGTGAGACCATATGCTGACTCGGTTGGCCCTTGGTTGCAGGACAACGCTAGACCTTTTCCTTTTTTGTGATTTTGTTGTCAGAATTCAGCTTTGTACAGAACAAAGTATTCAATTAAAATATTTCATTAATTCAGATCTAGGATGTGTTATTTTAGAGTTCCCCGTTTTTTTGTTTTTTTTTAGAAAATGTCAGAGTTTGTCTTTAACAGCCTATCTCTGGTTCTGTAGCTCACAGAGCCACAAGCCTTTTTAGAGGCTACTCCCGCCTCTAAAATAGAGGCACAGTCAAATAGGCGCAGCTCCGCTCAGGCGCAGCCCACTGATTCTCAGAGCGTGGAAGTGGGCCCAAAGTCCTGTGTGTGCTCTCCCCAGCCCATCATTACACGGTCACACTAAATGCTGGACAAATCTTATCAATGTAAAATAGATATCATTAGGTCTAATGATGGGAATAAAATCCAACAAAGACCTGCAAGCGTAATTAACCGTGCGCAGTCCAGATAACATTACTGGGCGCTGCTTATCCACATCCACTGTTGTCAAAGCCACTCAAAGTAAATACACATGGCGCTCTCCCAAAGAGGATTGCGCTGGTTGTTTGGAATAGGATCATAGAGACAAAGGAATTCACTGAATAAAAAAGGTTAAATGGGTTCATAGGTCAATAATATTGTTTACATTTGAGGAGAAAAATATTCTGAAAACATGTGTTATAATTATAATATGTTACACGCATTAAGGCCTTGGTTAAAGGAGGATGATGACGACAATAATAATAATCTTTATACAGCACCATCATATTCCGTAGCTCTTTACAGATTATGGAGAACATTTACAAATAAGATAAGATATTACAGAGTAATACATTTGTCATATGGAATAATAGGAGTGAGGGACCTGCTAGCAAGAGCTTACAGTCTATGAGGAAGAGCGGGTGACACGGGAGCTTACAGTCTATGAGGATGAGGGGGTGACACAAGAGCTTACAGTCAGAGGCTCCCTCAGACCCCAGCCAAAGCTGTGATATATGAATACCTTTTATCTATGCCCCTCAAATACAAATGTATTAAAGAGAGCAACTGCATCTTAAAAAGCATGCATCATGCTCTACATTTGTACACTTGTGGAAAATACCCCTCTATGGGACGCATCAAAAATGCTCTGTACTCTAAGCTACATGTAAGTGCTACACCACTTTTCACTGATCCATTGCCATAGAAAAGTTACACCACAGTCATCAGTTTTTGTTTTACAATCTGATGAAACTCTGCAAGGGCCCTTACATGACTTACATTCATCCATGTATGGACATACCTGTGTCTGAGACATAGTCAACCGGGTCAGGTTTTTTAACCTTTAGTGGCTTTGAAATAGGTGGCGATTCTTCCTGTGGCCTCTTGGATTTTTTTACTGGTGGGGTGTCTTCTTCAGAGTCTAAAAAGAGTCCAAAGAGGTAAAAAAAATTATTGTAAAAGGCATTATAATGAATATTACACACACAAACTGTACAGTGAACACGTGTGTCAAGCCTTTCATAGATTCCAATGTATGGATTCACCACCATCTTTCATAATGATGCATTCAAGTGCAGCCATTATTTCTTGGTTTGATATTTAGTGGGATAAAAAACAGAAAGGACCTATATAGAATCCGCAATGGAATAGGAATATACCCGAATCATAGATTATCCTCTTCTTCTTGTTACTTTGCTGCTTCTTCCCTTTCTCATCACTGCCAGGACTTTTCAGCTAAAAAGCAACAAGTGTATTAATCACACAGCATCATATGTCTATATATGTCTGACTATAGTAGTCAGTGCCATAGGCACTTAAGATATTTAATTCATTGTACAAATTCAATAAGAGCCTAGAAGTAAAAACACCACAAGATACCCATTTTTGATAAGTGGGAGTCTACCCGGAGATTTATTTAAAATGCAATATTTTCGGTGGTGAAAGTAAAATTAGAAATTGGACCTGCTGGCCGGTTGACTATACTGTCATACAACCAAAGAAAAGATATTCCCACAAGAAACAGCGCCTTTTATAATAATCAACAACTTGCAAGCTATTTTTTATAATAGCATTTATACAGCAGCCCGCAACCATTTATAAAATATAGAAGATGCCACTCACCTTATGGTCTTTTGTTTTCTTTTGTGTAGTCACTCCATGAGAAGTTTTGTTATTTTCTTTTTTATCTTTCTCATTCGTTGGTTTCTTGGCTGGGGTGACGCCGAAAAACTTCCGAATATCCTTAAATATAGACAAGAAAAAGAATATTTTTCACTGCCTGTCCACTATAAGGGCTTATGAATGAGCATTAGGGATTTCAGCGGCTAGTATGCGACTCATACTTTCTATAGGCTCATACTTAGATGTAGATTTTACAGTCCCCTGTATAAACCAACTCCCCGGGCCGCATATTAAATAGCGAGTCCTGTACCCTCCAGTGTTTGTGGCTCGGGCAGACTTTTTCCATTGTCATCCGCCCATGAGCAGACCACACACGCCAATGGAACACAGGCCACAAACAACAGTCCACAGGACGTTTGTTTGTGGCCCATGCAAAGCACACCTTCTCGTGAAGGGAGGCTGAGAGTGTAACCTTAAACCTTGCTAATACATTAATTAATAGGTTCAATTACAACCCCCCAAAAAGATTGTAAACTATACAAAAACAACAGTCAACTGGGATCCACAATGATCCATAGTCCCTTGTTCCCTCTGGTTGAAGAATACTATACTATAGTCCCAGACTGCAATAATCAGTTGTAAGGTGCCTGTAATGAAACTTTATAATTAATCCTTGGTCCAATTACAGCAAAAAAAAAAAAAAAAAAAAAAAATTGAACCTTCAATTGTCACTTGGGCAAAAAAAAAAATTTTTGTCTGGAGCTACAATTATAAAATATACAGTTTCGACTTACATACAAATTTGAATTAAGAACAAACAGATGGACCCTATTTTGTGTGTAACCCGGGGACTGTCTGTATTCCATTCTTCAATACAAAATTGTACACATCACAGAGGAAACTATAAATCTCTCAGGTGCCATAGAAGCCTCCCAGAAAAGCTGCACACTAAGCTTGTTCCAATCTGTATTTTGGCTTCCATTTTTCTTAAAAAAGGACTGTAATTTAATCAGATGTCTGGACATTAATGCTATTGGGCACCAGTTTGTTTGTTTTTTTTTAACTCCAACTACCTGCTCACATAACCGAACGGAAAATGTAAAAATGGATAGTAACGGACACGATTGGAAGCCCATTGAGACCTGTGTAAAAAAAAAAAAATAATAATTTTTAAACCGAAACAAAAACGGAGATGGGAGCTGACCCTTAAGCCGCATTCACGTGTGGTGTTTGCATTCCATTTCAAAAAGCATTGGACAGACTCCTTCTGTGATCATCTATTGACGTAGGATTGCATTAACTAGAAGTGATGTATGATGTATTCACGTATAGATGTGGGACGTATATGCCATATACCACAGTGAGAACAACGAGTGCTCACCATAACATGCAGTGGCCGCAAAATAAATAGCATGTGCTTGATTTTCATCCGTAACACTCCAATTTCTATGGAGAGGGTTGAGCAGCGCTCACTTCTCCTCCTCTCCAGCGGGCCCGACATGTTCCCAGGTGAATACACCCCAACTTCAATAGGTCAGCTACGTGTTTTGAAACGCAAAGCAAACACCACATGTGAACGCAGCCTAAGCGTCCCCCAACCTTGCATTCACGTTTAAAGCCGCAGTCACCAAAAACCTTATAAACATACAGTACAATATACATATTTTCTGGACTCTAATTAGACACCTTAGTGATGTACTATATAGAACATGTTTACCAGCTTGTCTTGCATGAAGAGCTGCCTGTCATATGATGTATTCACTAACAATGATAAACACCTGGAAGTAATGTATCTATATTTACCATCCTCTATCCAACTGGACACAAAATAGTGTTAATAAAGTTCTACGAGGCAAATACAAAAAAAAAAATAAATAAACCTGTAACACTAAATCAAGCATCAGACTGTTTACATCTCGCGTCACGTGATCGCAGCGTAGCAGCCAATCGGCGGCGGCGCAGGACGCTCACGCGGATGTCAGACGGACTCGCGGTAAAAAGTGACACCGGTTGGGCGGGAGGCCGTTACCCGGCAGCGAGACCCGTCATCGTGTGCAGTACGCGGGAGCGCGGCACTGGTGGTCCCTGCACGGGGGGAGACATGACTAGCTGATAATGATGGCATCTATTGCTCAGGCCTAGCAGCATGCATGCGCTGAGCTGAGCTCTCCGCCGGCCGGATACTAGTGTACATTGTGATGTGACGCAGCGTGTATACTACAGCCCGGGCCGCGCTTACCATGACCGGGAGCCGCGCTCTCCTCTGCAGCCCACGCTTGGCGCCAACTCTCTCCGCTCAAGCATCAGACAGCCCGGGCCCTCCCACCATCTCCGCCTCTGACATGCGCAAGGAGGAGCGGGGTCACTAATACACCCCCCAGCCCAAACTAGAGCGGAGACCCTGGTGTGTACAGGAGCCTACTACTGCATCACTATAGCCCGCACCAGATGTCATAATGAGAGGCCCACACTGACAGCCAATCACAGCACTGCTTTCACTTTTATCATAACCGCATGTAAACGTTTTGGTGGTTGCCATGGTGATTTAAAGGGGATGATTGGGAATTTTGTTTCTTGAAAAGTTTATAGAATAATAAAACAAATTGCAGGGATCAGTGTCCAGATTTGTCCTGTATCAGATGTTGCTCACTTACCAATGACATAATATTAATATTCTATATCATATCCCATAGGTGCTGTAATAATAATAATTCTTTATTTATATAGCGCGCACAGATTATGCAGCGCTGCACAGATCTTGTCATATCAGTCCCTGTCCCCATGGGGCTCACAATCTAATCGTCCTACCAGTATGTTTTGGAGTGTGGGAGGACCCAGAGAAAACCCACACAAACACAGAGAGAACACACAAACTCTGCAGGTGTTGACCTAATTGGGACTGCAAGGCTGTAATGCTAATGACTGAGTGCAGGGGGGTTGTACATCATTTAAATATAGAGGTATCACAGATGTTATATTTAGACACTGTAGCCCCCTCCTGTAGCTGGAATTTTTGGTAACCCCCTACATATAACTGCAGCGGATGCTGATAGGTTACGTCATACCCCTCAATTGTTGGGACAGGGATAAATGAGTTGCCACCAAAAAAATTGCCATTGCCCATCTCATAATTCAACCTCCTAGAATATTATAATATCCACGGCTCCCACACTGTAAAATGCCCCCTTCCTTTGACCAGAACCCCTATGAACCCTTATATATTACTCTCTTATGCAACCCACCAACATATAATGCCCCTTCTCATTTTTTGTAGACCCCCCACTCAATACACCTCACATATGTGGCCTCTTTACTGCTGGTCCCCCATTTAGTGAGCCCTCTAATTTAATATCCCCCACTTATAGTGCCCTAGTTTTCTGTACTCCCCTCCCCCAAATTGTTGCTCCTCTCCTCCTCCACTTCACCTTGTGGCCCCTTTCCTTGTCCTGCACTTGACATTGTGGCCCCTCTTCTCCTCCACTTCACATTGTAGCCCCTCTTCTGCAATTTGCTTCAATATTTTATATTTTTTACATTGTGGTCCATCTCTCGTCATACACTCAATTCGTGACACCTAGTTGTCAATTTTTAGGATGATTAACCAATGAATGGCAAACAGTGATCTCAAGTAGATACAGAATTGTTATATCACGGGAATCGTATAGTGCCACCAGGTTCTATTTCTTATTTACCTTCCTATGTTTGGATGGTGCTCTTTATCTACCTACATTTTAATACTAAAATAATATAACGAACAGGAAATCTTCAATGTGAACTGTCACGCATCAGAAACATCATTGAGACATCTGGCAATGACCATAACCACATCCTCCTGCGGCACTTTCACTCCACATTATGAAGTCATTCTTCTTCTATATTGTCAGAGAAACTTGGACTTACTATTCAACAATGACACCGAAAGTTGTGTAATAGAAACCTCAATGAGTAATGATGCTCCTAATGTTACCATAGACAACCTGCAGAAATATCACCAGTAATAGTGGTCACAGTTTGTACAAACTCTGCTAGTCAGACACCTAAAAGTTCAAGGGAAGCATTGGGCTTTGCACTTGACTGTCCCCATGGCCTCATTTTTCTTAGGACAGTTTAGAACTAAACACCAGGGGGGAATTTATTAACACTGACGTTTATACCGCCAGTCTTAAAAATTTCCCTTACTGTGATCCTGTGTTTATATCTAATAAAAGGGGCAAACTCCATCAGTTTGGACCTGTAGACCAGATTGGAACTGGTGGAGTCTTGCTCTAGCCTCCAGTGGAGAATATAGTAAATGTGGCGGGAGTTCACTTCCCGGCTATCCCTCAGCCAGCCCAACCTACGACCCGACACGCCCTTAGTGGCGTGCGGGGCGTAGAAACCCAAAAAGTGGCCAGGGGGCAGTGATTTATATGGTTCTCCTTCAGTTTCCATATTAAATCTGGCCCCGGGTGTAGAATACAGACACAGCGTAAGAAGGTGGTATAAACCAAGGAGACGTCAGACTTATCATACAGTATCAGCACTTCTGATAAAAGTGATGTATTTTAGACTGACTTATTTACATTCAAGGGGTATTCAGGTTACTTAGCATTTTTTTTCAAGAAACTAACATAGCAATCATTTGTTTGTAGATCGTTGCTATTTTCTTAACTTTTATTCCCTTCCAAGGCCCAGAGCTTAGCAGGCTGCTTACATCTTCAAGATAACTTCTGTCCCATACTGTCCTGAAGCTCTGAAAATTACATTTCCAATGTGCCCTTGCTTCCTGGTTGTGCATTCCCGGTAGCTGAGGGTAAACTCACGAAGCTACTTGGTGGTGGTAAGTACAGTTCCGCTACTCACCGGTACCATGGCCTCTCTTGTTTTCGATGACTGTCTAGTGATGGAAAGAGATCCAGGTCAGACTGGAAAGATATCCGGTCCATATGTACAATCGAGGGCAGAGAGAAATTACCGGTCGTAACTACGAAACTGGGAGGAAAAATTGCCCATAGTGTTCCACAATGGTAACATTTTTACAAGAAAATGCTTGGAAACTTTTAATAACATTGTATTATGAATCCTCTCATGTAGTTTAATAGTACAAAATAGATTGTACTTGTTGTTACCGGAATACCCCTTTAAATGTAGGATTTTTTAACATTTGTGTTGTTATTGCTTCTCTCATTTATGAAGTTTAGTTTTTAACTCTGCATTTTGGTAAGTCATATGTTATCAGTTCACACAGTCTTTTGTCCATTGTAAGCAACGGGCTCTGAATAGACTTCTAGCATATGACTAATGATAAGACACCAGCAACAAAACCAGAAATCATGGCAAAAGAACACACATAACTAATGATGGAATCAGAATTTCACATATTATAATTACAATCACAGAAAAATATTTGTTTTTATTGTCTTGATCCAGAACAACCTCATCCATTCTTTATACAGAACAAAGGTATCTGGACATATGTAGATTTGCCCAACCGAGTCTGCATTGGCTGATGAATGACCCCCTCAGGGCACGTTATCCATGCTTCAGGGCATATCAAATACAACAGCTCCACCCCTGGAGTAAGACCATTAACCACACCACTGGTTGAAGTCTACAAGATCAATGTGGTTTCATATATTGTCATCGACAATCATTAGAGGTCATTTGTCATAGTCTAATTGCTAAAAAGCTGAAAAAAGGAGCCTAAGATGAACCAAAACTGTGTGAATGATTATTGATTAATTGCATTACATCTTGACTAAAGTTTATCTAGTATATTTAAAGGGATTTTACATTTAAATTTCATCAAACAATTTAGATTGTATAACTTTTCATTATTCAAACAATATCAGTTACTTGTTGAAATGGGAAATACCCCTTTAATTTCAATTTATTATGTGACCTTTAAAATATGTTGCAAATGTTTCCATCCAAAGTGGAGATATCTCTGGATACTTGATTTGTGTGCAAATAATTTTTCTGTCAGATAAAATTACTGGGTATGATGTAAACCTTGTGTGTGGTCTAGAAAGTGATTAGGTACCCAGTGTGAATTTCCAGGCACTGAATAGTAAGTGGATCATTTTAACTCCTAAGCAGAGTTGTTTTAACACATTAGTGAACCCAATGCAAAGGTAACAGGGTGAATCCCACCCCAGAGGGAAATAAAGTATACAAAGAATAGTAGTACTGTGCTGTGCCTGTCACAGGTGCTCCCGCGATCCATGTCGCAGATTCACCAGTGCTCCGTTGTGTGCCGTGTCCCCGTCCTTCTGCACGGATTTACCTCCCCTGGCTCCTGATGCTGCCTCAGTCCGCATGCCGGCTTCTCTCACTAGGCCGAGCGCTCCTGCTGCTGGGGCGTGCACGCGCCGGCTCTTTAAGACTTAAAGGGCCAGCGTCCTCCTGAATGGCTCTTGCTAATCCGGCTCGCCCTTATAATCAGGCACCTCCCTTCACTCCCCGCTGGATCTTCAGAATCATTTCCTGCTAAGAGAAAGCCATCCTGTGTTCCTATGCTTCCTATGTGTCTCCAGTGTTCCCATAAGATCCTGGTGTTCCCGTCTCCAGCGTTACCAGTGTTGCTCCGTGTTCCCGTCTCCAGCGTTACCAGTGTTGCTCCGTGTTCCTGTCTCCAGCGTTACCAGTGTTCTTCGTTGTTCCTGTCTCTAGCGTTGCCAGTGTACGTCCGTATGCTCCTGCCATCCTGTGTCAAGTCTTCAGTCTGTCTCCGTGCTTCCTGTTGTGCCTCCCAGGGTTCCTGTCCAGCAGTGTCTTCAGTCCGTGCCAGTGTTACCAGTGTTCCTTTGTGTTCTGCTGTCATCTGGACTGTTTCCTGTACCTTGGCTGCCACCACGGGCCTCATAGCATCTTCCGCGGTGGTCCAGAGGGTCCACAGACTCCTCTCCGCGGACTCTTCCCATAGAGACTTCCAGTTCTGTTGTCTGTGTGACCGTTACAGTGCCTATATATACAGGATAGGAATAGTGGTACAATGTTATGCCTATTTATACAGGATACGAGTAGTAGTACTGAGCTGTGCCCATATACACAGGATAGGAGTAATGGTACTGTGCAGTGGCCATATATACAGGATAGTACTTTAGTACAGTGCCCATGTATGCAGGATAGGAATAGTAGTACTGAGCGGTGCCCATATATATACAGTATATATGACAACCTAAGGTTAAAGTACCCTAGTTGGTCTGACAGATAGTAAAAACAAAATCAATAAAGAAATAAAATAAAAAATTCAAACTGAAAAAGGTGGATACGCAAAAAATTGGTCTTCGAAGGGAGTAATAATGTAACAAATAAATGCATAATCACTCCTAAACCTGTATAGACACTATTTATAACATGTAGGCCGAATAAGGGAAGAAATGCTTAGGATCAAAACTAATAACTATCATAACCACATTTCATAAATTCCCAGAGCAAGTAGTTCTGCGCTGTAAAAATTAACCAGCTGCTCACAATTCTGAAAATTACATTCGAAATCATGCAAATCTCCTACCCACACAGCTACATGTAAAACGACAGATGCAAATTCAGGTGCACAATGCCTGCACTGACACCCACACAAGCATAGCGACACGAAGCTCCATAAATCTCTTCTCATCCCTTACTAATCTCTGTTCTGACGTATGCAAAATGTTCAACATAATAAAGTTAATATATTGTTGGAATTTATATTACTACATTAGTTTAATGGCCTTTACTCTAGACATCAAAGCTTATATTATACTATGTCCCAGAGGAGTAACTTAAAGTGAACCTCTCATCACCTTTTGCAAAAATGTTGTCTTTGACCGGTTCCCATAGAGCCTCAGTACCCCAAGGGCAGCCTTGTTTCACCTAAAAAATCTCTGCCCCCAAATGGATAAAATATACTTTGATTCCCTACCTGATGGGAACTGGGCGTGGCACAAGGGTGTTCTTGTGGTATAAGGGCTCTATGTTGAAAGACAACATTTCTGTAAAAGGTAGTAACAGGTGGCTGCTATCCCCAAAATGTATTCAAGAGATCTCAATTAAACATAGAATTTATAATACTGGTGAGCCCTCTCCATGCACCCGCACCTGACGCGCGCCGTAATAGGGAATAGGGAAGGGGATTAAGTGTTTTATGCTCTTGTTTTTAATTAAAAAAGCTTTTAAAATTATGCAAATGAGCCTGCGGGTCTCCGGGTTTCATTAACACCTATGGAGCCTGGAGCCCCTTAGGCTAATTTGCATAATTTAAAGCCTTTTATTCCTAAAAACAAGGGCATAAGATGCTTAAGGAAGAGCTGATCCTACCAGAGGGGGCACACACCAGTATGTCAGTTTGCTTGGTTTACAATGCTTCATCCTGGTGGTACATGTCCTTTAAGGATTTTTTGTTTTTCCTTCGCAGCCTTCATATGAAAGGTCCTTTTTTGTCTTTAGCTTACCTGCACTTGTTCTTCTTGAGCTCTTGTTTGAATGGGGGCTCCTCTTGCCTCTTGTTCTAGATAAGGTTGTTGGTTTCCTAAGCTATCAACTCATTGGAGCCTCCCTGATGATTAGATAAAATATGTTAATATAGTGACACATAAGTAAATTAAATAAAGGTGTGCTCTTGCAAAGGATATGATGCCTAAATTTACTATATATTATATGTGGTCAGCATTATATGGTTCAATTATATACAACTGAATAACGTTTAAATAAACATATACCAACTTAATGTTCATACCTTATAGGTATTTTATACATAAGATGATAGTATTGGTAATATTCCGGATACCTATATAGATATTTTAGAATTAATTTTGGCACCTTCAGGGAGGTGCATATATATGAGCTCCTCCTGAGAATGTGATGCATTGTCATATATATATAGAAACCGTGTCCTCACTATGTAGAATTTCATTATAAATGAATCCTGGATGAAGAGTCCTGTTACATTTATTTTAGTACCAACCATTGGTGTTTATAAAATAGGAAAATGAACCCTCTTAGATACCCACTTCTAATTGTTTGGGTTCAGACTGTTCTCACCCTTTATTTCATAACTAATTTTATTTGTCCCTATTGCACCCAGATTTTTTTGGATATGCAATGTTATTTAAAGGAAAGCTTCCACGAAGTAGATCTGATGGTAGATTCCTCCTGCCCTTATCTTTCTCTTACTAATTCTAGATCCTAACCTCATGTTTTTAAAACTTTAATAAAGTAATATGTAAATTACCTGCAGAAGCTACTGGGATGTAGAGTAGCCTGACCGGTAAAGGCTGCTCCACACCCCTCTAGCCTTTGCAGTCCCACCTCCTATAACGTCCTCCTCATGCTTGCGGCTGTACACAAACACCAACCGCGTTGCCTGTTTCTATGCTGCCACTGCACATGCTCCTGTGGCAGGCCGAGCAAAGAGGTGCGCGTGCGCTGTGCAATATGCATGTACGTGCTCTACGCTAGACACGGCACTGGGAGCATGCACTAGCTCTATAGAAAGCCGGTAGCGTGGGTGGCACTTATGTGCCGCTGCACTCTAGGAGGTGGGACTGTATAGACTACCGGGCATGGAGCAGTCTTTGCCGGCCAGACTACTCTACACCCCAGTAGCCTCTGCAGGTAATTTACATATTACTTTATTACAGTTTTTAAAATGTAAGGTTAGGGTCTAGGATTGGTAAAACAGGAGACAGACAGGAGGAATTTACTGTCAGATCTTCTTCTGAGGGTAGATCCCTTGTGGTAGATTTCCACTCTTCCTAGTTAGCATTGAGCTCCATGCACTCATCCGCCTCATTCCCTGTGTCTGGAATACTAGGAAAACATTGTACCTCACAAGAATGAAAATATGTGATCTTTGTCCATCCACATCTGAGTTCGCAAAATACCTGAGATATGCTCAGGTCAAAGTTTATGTAGTGAAAGTTTATCATAACAAGACATAGTACATATACAACGGCTCTTATCTTAGCCCTGCAGGGTAGTCCAAAACATGGGAATCCCTACAGTCTACCAAGACAAAATCTAACAAAAAGAAGATGTAACAAAAAGAAATATAAACATACAGCCAACATAAGGCTAGGACAGTACCTCGTTTCCAGTCGTCTGCTGTAAGGACCCACTGTTTTAACCCTCCCCCTTGAAAGCAGAAGGAGGAGTAAACGTGTCCCTCCCTACCTGTATATGTCTCTGGATACACTCAGTATATAAGGCGGGAGCTTATCTGGCGTATGCGCTGAACATATCATAAAAACACGTTGTAAATGTAGCCTAATACTGCCTTAAATATTTCACATTTCACTTCTCTTCTCATTCAGAATTACTATTTTTTTCCAGTATCAAATATCTTTTTAAATCACATTTCTTTTTATTAGATTTTACATATTCTTTCATATTTAAATACCCATTTTACATCGGGGATTTTCAAAGGCCATGTGATCACAAAAATGTATCATTTTTATTCCAATATTTACAAAATTCCAGATATTATATGAAGACATTTTTAATTTTTTACCCAATTATAACAAAAATGTTTAACAATAATCATTCACAGCGACTTTGCTTTTAATTTCAATTTATATATGTGGAGGTTAAAGGATAATTCTGGAAAGTTTTCATTCATGAAAAAGATCACTATTTAGTTAGCTATGGTCTGCGGTCCAGTCCTATCCATTAGACAAGATAGGTCTTAATACAATGGTGGCAATTATTATTCAGTTTTTGCTCCTAATTTATCTTCATATCCAACACTCACAACAATTTGGGCGCAGCTCTCCAATCTTGACACTTTTCCTGCACTTCTAGTTTTCCTACACTTTTTTTGGGCACAAAAAGCAAGTGTAACCACTGCTAAACTGTTTCATAAATGTGGTTTGACATTTCTG
Organism: Engystomops pustulosus; assembly: GCA_019512145.1. Taxonomy (NCBI): domain Eukaryota; kingdom Metazoa; phylum Chordata; class Amphibia; order Anura; family Leptodactylidae; genus Engystomops; species Engystomops pustulosus. Next base: position 36,915,296 of record CM033641.1, read on the forward strand.
ATGCTCATTTGTTTATCTTCTGAAGCGCCATATACATTAAAGCCGGGTGCCAAAATATAACATCACAGTGCACATCACTAAAATCTGGATCCAAAAAACAACACCTAGTGCCAAAAATAATAAATGACCCTCCAGGGTGTTTTGCTTTGGTCAGTCATCTAGGGTTGTCTGATGTGAGAGAATGGTGCTACACCTACTTATGCATTGCCCTGCCTTGTTCCTGATTGACAGGTTTCACTGCTAGGACAGTTTGCTGTGTGGAACATTGAGAGAGAGAGCTCCGTTACATCATTGGCCACTTCACATCATGTGACCAGGGTAATGTCATCTAAGGTCGTGCAACATTTGAAACGTCTACCCTATGTATGTATTTGATCACATGGAATCACAGCATGTCTCCATGGAGGATGGGGAGGAGTAGAAGTCCATGGAGGCATCCTGTGATCAGATATATACCATATATACTCAAATATAAGCTGACCCGAGTATAAGGCTCCTAATTTTATCATCAAGAACTGTGAAAACCTACTGACTGGTATAAGCCTCGGGTGGGAAAGGCATTGGTCACAGCCTCCCCAATACATAGCCAGTAAGTCCCTAGTAGTATATAGCCAGCCAGCCCCCAGTAGCATATAGGCAGCCAGCCCCCTTAGTATTTAACTAGCCAGTCACAAGTAGTATATAGCCAACTAGTCCCCAGTAGTATATGGCCAACCAGTCCCCAGTAGTATAAAGCTAGCCAGCCCCCAGTAGTATATAGCCAGCCCCCTGTTGTCCCGTGTAGTATATAGCCAGCCCTGTGTAGTATATAAGTTTGCCAGACCCCAGTTTGCCCAAGCACATAAAAGAAAATAAACTGAGTACTCACCTTTCCGATGCTCCGGGCAGGTCCTTTTCTTACTTCATGTGGGCCGGTGGGATCTGTAGGTCAGCGATAGGTCCGTGCACACGACCCGGCCTGGCGCACAAACATTGGCAGCTTTTAGAAAAATATTGCATACATCTATTTTCAGATTTTGTACAATATGTGTATTTATTGAAATATCCCCCCTTTTTCAACGTTTTTGCACATATTTTGACTTTTGGCGATTACAGCCCCTGTGACCAAAATTGAAAATGACCAAGATCAAATTAATGTAATTTTTCCTTAGGAATTCAAATCTGCAATAAAAAATGGTGGTCACCATTTAAGATTTTTAAAGGAAACCTGTCATCAGAAATTTACCTAATAAGTCACTACCAGTATGTTGTTAGCAACTAAACACCGTCCAGATCATGTACATTTCTTGGTCCAGTGTGGTCACTTCATCCAGAAAATCATCTTTGAAGTGAGATGTAGATTCAAGGAGGAGGGGGGGTCTAACACTCAATTTAGACCTCTGGATGCAGGACCATCTGTTACATTAAGAGGGGGGGGGGGGTTGAGGTGGAGATAGCATGACTTCAGTGTTATCACCAGATCAAGGAGTGTAAACCAAACACACTGACATACTGGTGTGGGACCCCTCTGGCAGGATCTGCTCTTCTTTTAGCTTTTTATGCCCTGGTTTTTAAGGGGAAAAGGCTTTTAAAATTATGCAAATGAGCCTGAGGGGCTCCAGGCTTCATTAACTCCTATGGAAACCCTCAGGCTCATTTGCATAATTTTTAAAGCCTTTTTTCTTAAAAACAAGGGCATATGAAGCTAAAAGAACAGCAGGTCCTGCCAGAGGGGGCGCACACCAGTATGTCAGTGTGCTTGGTTTACAATCCTTGATCAGGTGATCTGGTCCTTTAAAGGGGTATTCCAGGAATAAGTATAATTCATATGCAAATGGGTACTCAAAATATAAGCTAATGTGTAATTAGTTGTTATTTGAAATTTAGCTCCACTTAGCAGAAAATGCTGATGACATAGACTGTAATGAAGAATTAAAATGCTACTGGCCCTTTAATCAGTCCGTTAATTTCCTCCGCGCGGTCCGTCGCAGAACAGAAGATGGCTGCTGGTCACATGTCCACATCACATGTCCTGCACCTGCCTGGGCAGGTCATGTGATAACCACTAAGTTTGGCTGTAGTCAGTTGGTTGCAGTGCATCCAGTATGGCCGGTGTTGTGGTGATGGCAGTTACACATCATTACTATGGTAACAGAGCAAGAAAACCTGTTACATCAGCAGAGCATAAGAGGGAGGAGGAGTTACTGAGAACTAAAGGATCATGGGACTTGTATTTTCCAGTGGCGGCCATCTTAGTGATAACTCCACCTACTTTAGAGAGGCCATACATTTTGTAAATCATAAAATCAAACTATTTAAGCTCCGTTTTGTGACTAATGACATTGAGTATTGTTGTATTCATTTAGTTATATCATCATGGGTTTTTGTGTCAGACATTCATATTCCCGGAATACCCCTTTAAACTCTCTGCCTCCATGACTTTATACAATCAATTTACATCTCACTTCAAAGTTTTGCATTTTCCGGATGATGCCACAACAATGAACCATGAAAGAAACCTGATCTGTTAATTTTTTTAACTATATATTTCAGTGGTTTATTAGTTCACTTTCTGCTGCCAGGATCCCTTTAAGTTGCTCCACACCCCCAGAGTGTGGTGATAGGGGAAGGAGTTTGGCATTATTGGATAGATTTTTTAAAAATATCTGACACATATTTTTTTAGTGTTTAATCTCATGTGTTTGTGTATTTTACGAGATGTTCCACTGCCCCAAACTTTTGTTACACCCTGTTTACGCACCCAATACTGACCCTTTACAGTTCACTCCTTTACATGAATATCCATGCATCCATGTACATAAGACAGATAGCGGGTGGTAACTGGATCTTTGGCAAAATAGTGTTTCCCTACAACGTCTGATTTTGTTAGTTGATGTTTTGTTTATATTGGGGCTTATTTACTAAGGCTCTGCGGATCACATTTCTGTTGGACTTCCCGACATTTACGGGATTTGCCCCGATGGGATTGAGAAGGGGATTGTGTGGCACGCGATCAGATTTTGGCCGCCGGACGATCCGACTGATTGGGACTGAGCGCGGGATTTAACATTTAAATTGTGTCGCATCTAATGCACTTACATGCACCAGGAAGAAGGAGGTGAACTCCGGCGGACCTGAGCGGAGGAGCGTCACATGCAGGATATCAGGCCACGATCTTAGTGAATCGCGACAGATGTGCATTCCGGTCAGACAATGCACATCAGGGAAAGCGCCAGGGACAGGTAAGTACATCTGCCCCATTATGCTTGTTAGTTTATTCTTAGATTTCTTTGAAGAAACATGGAGGAGTGGTACAGTACAGAATTTTACAATGAGATTCTCAGAACTGGTATGAGGAGAACAAGTATTTACTAAAAATAGACATGTCAGAAGAGGTGACAGCTTCTCTTTAATAGAGTCATTCATGTCTTCACTGTAATAATGGAAAGACACTGTAATAAGGGCAAAAGAACAAAAAAAAACACAAAATGTGAAACAAAAATCACACGATGTAAGATACAGCAGCAAATGCTAATTGAATTAGAGACATGAAAAATCAAACATAAAGCTCTAAAGCAATAGACAGAGGAGGGAGATGCAGGGCATTTGCTTTTATATTATTGAAATTTAATTTAGTATACAGATATAACAGCAGTATAACAGAAGGGTAACAACAGAAAACGTTAAGGAAACATTAACACCTTAACAACACATGATGTACTAGTACGTCACTGTGCCATTACAGATGTTTGAAGAGGGCTCACTGGATCAACTCTCTTCAAACATACCATGTGTTTGCTGTATTATACAGCAAACACCCACCTGTAACACCAGTGATTGGTGCTGATCGCGGATCCCTGTTGTTAACCTGTTAAATGCTGCCAGCGAGGATTGTGGCTTCCTGTGACATCATTGGGACTCGACGATCCACCACTATGACAGCTTGGAGTCCTGGAGTCTGTACAGTAGTAATGCAGTATATGGTAGGTTAAAGTACCCTAGTGGATCTACAAATACAGTAAAATAAAAATAAAATTTACATTCTCCCAAAGTATAAAAATAAATGAACAAAAATATAATTAACATGTTATGTCAAGGTATTGCTGCGTCCCAATCTATCAATATATAAAAATGGTCATTCCTGGCAGTGAACCCCATAACAAATACTGTAAAAATATGAAATATTAAATATAAATATGAAATAATTAATTATGAGGGGCAGCATATCAAATAATTACTGGTGGGGGCAGCATATGAAATAATTAATGGTGGAGGGGAAGCATATGAAATAATTAATGGTGGAGGAGCAGCATATGAAATAATTAATGGTGGAGGAGCAGCATATGAAATAATAAATGGCGGAGAGGCAGCATATGAAATAATTAATGGTGGAGGAGCAGCATATGAAATAATTAATGGTGGAGGGGCAGCATATGAAATAATAAATAGTGGAGAGGCAGCATATAAAATAATTAATGGTGGGGGCATGCATCATGAAATAATTAATGATGGGGGACAGCATATGAATAATAATGGTGGAGGGGCCGGCAGCATAAGAATAATTAATGAGGGGGGGCAGCATATGAAATAATAGTGGAGGGCAGCATAGGAAATAATAATGGTGGAGGGCAGCCTATGAAATAATTAATGGGGAGGGGCAGCATATGAATAAAAAATAGTGGGAGGCGGCAGCTATAAAATAATTAATGGTGGGGGGGCAGCATATTGAATAATTAAGATGCGGGGACAGCATATGAAATAATTAATGGTGGAGGGCAGCATATGAAATAATAATAATGTAGGGAGAGCATATAAATAATTAATGGTGGGGGGGCAGCATAGAAATAATAAATAAGTAGAGGCAGCATATAAATAATTAATGGTGGGGGGGGCAGCATATGAAATAATTAATGATGGGGACAGCATATGAAATATTAATGGTGGAGGGGCAGCATAAGAAATAATTAATGAGGGTACAGCATATGAAATAATAGTGGAGGGGCAGCATAGGAAATAATTAATGGTGGAGGAGCAGAGCATATGAAATAATTAATGGTGGAGGGGCAGCATATGAAATAATAAATAGTGGAGAGGCAGCATATAAAATAATTAATGGTGGGGGCAGCATATGAAATAATTAATGATGGGGGGCAGCATATGAAATAATTAATGGTGGAGGGGCAGCATAGGAAATAGTTAATTATGAGGGGGCCGCATAGGAAATATTGGTGAGAGCAGCATATGAAATAATTAATGGTGGGGGGCAGCATAGGAAATAATGGTGGGGCAGTATAGGAAATAATGGTGGGGGCGCCAGCATGGGAATAATTTATGGAACCGGACATTGACCACTTATCAACCAAAGCAGGCTTCATACTTCCCATTGAGATGCTGAGTAAGTACTTTGGGGGACTGTTGTTTTACTATGAAAGAGCTTGAGAAAATGGAATCAGTCATGTGAACTGGTCTTTAAGTAGAAACTGGGATCCTTAGTTGAATGAGAGAGCACAGAGGAGATACATTGCAGATCAGATAGAAGACAATAAAATGTAAGAATACAAACATAAATCCCCGCTATGTTCCCTACACTCCATAGCACTGTCACTGTATGTACTGTAGATTCCCGCATCAGAGCCTTATCTCTTCTCTGGGCTGGAGTATCAGCACCTTAACCCTGGTAGTTGACACAGATGTCTATCCCAGATTAAGGTGTGCAACAAACATATGTTTAACTGTGCCTGAAGGTTAGATCTGGGTAGTTTGTGTTATCAATAAGTTGAATATTTACTGGAATAAGTAGTAGATGCCATCCTGTATAGCACATGTACAGTTGAGAGAATTCGTAATAAAGTTGGCCAACACTTCAGATAGTCTGGAAATGGTGCAGATTTGATGCAAATTTCAATGCACATTTGGCAACAGCTATCTCTCTTGACCTCCCCTCCTTGCATACACATGTATACTAAATGGAGAGAAGGGAGTGAACAGCTGAGATAAAGGATCAGATTTTCTTCCATATTCATGTATATTAAGTTTGGCAGAGAGTGCATGTGGTCGAAATGGAGAGAAGGGAGTTGATCATCGTAAGTAAAAAAGGATCAGGCTTTCTCTTCCATATCATGTATATTAGGTTTGGCCAGAGAGTGCATGTGGTCGAATGGGGTGAGAGTAGGGAGTTGATGATCCTAGAAAAAAGATCCGAATTCCCTTCCGTTATAAAGCACGCTGGGGGTGTCCTAGTGACCACATGTTCAAAATAGAGAGGAGGGAGTTGATATCTGAAATCTAAAGGATCAGGAATATAAAGCCAAATGGTATGATCCTTCTTGCTAACAGAAGGAGAGGTCCAAAGGCCTCTATACTCTTAACCATTTACTTACTATGGTTGAGACTGGCTGAAGATCTTAAAAATCCAGCATGATAAACCAGGAGGAACACTTAGCCCCTTCTACAATGGCGTTTTCACGCGCGAGTTCTGCGCGTGCATTTGACGCGCAGAACTTGCATTGCACTCTGTCCCATTGTATTCAATGGGTCTTCTTCATTAGCGTGTTTTGCGACGCGCGTGCTTGGTTCGTTTGCACGCGCGTCAAATCGCAGCATGCTTATTTTTTCGAGTCACGCGCGTTTTTCACGCCCCATTCAAGTCTATGGAGAGCATCAAGAACGCATTGCACTCGCAATCATTGCAAGTGCAATGCGAGTGCAATGCGTTTTAAACGTAAGGGGTGTTAGGTGACCAGAATAACATTATTTCCCCTGAATTTGTTCTTCACACACATATATTGTTCTTCACATGCTATTTGGGCGCACCGTTCCGCGCGTATCTCCGACAAGTAAGACAGATGTGCCGAACATCTGTAATCATTTCTGCACTGTGTTCTGCACTGTGTTTTTCTCTTAAATGATCCTTGGTTCAACGGTTCACTGTGTCACTGGTTTTATTATATCTTCACTGTTCTTCACATCTGCTAACTTGTCGGGATGGAGATACTATACACGGGGAACAGTGAAGAATAGAGATCGCAGAGTTTGCAACTTATCAGAAGACAGTATTATTTTTTAATAAATCACCATTTTAAATCCCAAACCATGGTCCCTTTGAAAAAATGCTCGAGTCTCCCTGAATCGCGCGATGAAAAATGCCCGCCGAAAACGCAAAAAAAGAGCTAACAACACGCGCGTGAAAACGCAAAAAACGCTAATTACTCCAAGGAAAAATGAAACAAAACCAGCCAAAAACGTCACGTTTTTCATGACATTGTCACCCTGACGTGAAATGCAACGCTAGTGTAGAAGGGGCCTTACTCATAGATCCAGGCGCGTGACTGTAGTCATCTTCTTATTATTTGCTATCCATACCTTCCTCCTTCTAAAATCAACATTTAAATTAGCTAATGAGCCTAAGTGTCTCCTAAGGTGTAACCACAGCAACCTTTGTGCTGCAGCTTACCAAGCTGTTACCCTGTCTCCCCCTCAGCACTTCCCCTTCCTCTACCTGATAAATCTCACTGCACAGAGAAGTTTCCAAACACAGGGGAGGGGGAAGTGCTCCTACACAGCGAAGAGCTGTAAATCTGCACCTGGAAGTTATACCTCAGGAGCCCTCAGGCTTAGTATAATATTAAAAAGTCGATTTAGAATGAAAGAAGCCATTGATAACAAACAAATAAGATCCAGTGAGGTGCCTGGATCTATCAGTCAGTGTCTGGGTTATCAGATGGATTTGGTTGTAGATTTTAAGTCAGTTTTCAGTCAGTTTCAACCATATTAGATGCTGGTTATTACCCAATGTTCCTAATCTCTCTAACATAACAAATATGCCCAAGTTATGTACCGGTAGTTATGATCTCACCTCCTTCCATTCACAGATCCATCAGCAGATTAAAATATTATAAACAGAAAAGGGAAAGTCATGAAGTTACAGTATTTTGGAAATCTGTATGACTTCATCAGGACTTCGAACATGAATAATACAGTGATAATTTGGATACTGGTTATCAATTTAGAAGTTCGTACAAACCTCTATACCATTACCTGGTGTCCTATCCTGCGGATAACAGCCTGGATTGTTGTGTGTACTTATTCTATCACCGTAGGGGCTACGAGAGACTCCAGGTGATAGCTATGTAAAAGACACTTACAAACAAAACAGCCCCTGTGTTTGCCCCATGCCTCCATGTGTAACGATATCTATGACTTTGCTCTTGCAAAAAACTACATTTCTTCAGAGTGTAAATACATAAAGAGGTTAAGGAATAGACACAGGGAAACATAGCAATGCCACCACTATCAAGCATTCCTCACACTACTAGAATCATTGGATCCACCGTTTTTGGGGCTTTTTTTTTCTGTCATGCCGAAGAAACACACTGAACATTTGCATCTACGTATTGCCATATTACAGTGCTGTCCCAGAAGATTGCTATAAGTAGCGTCTTATTTTGTTTGCATATGCAGCCCATGGTCTGTAAAACGCTACAGAATATGATGCGCTACATTTATTATTATTGCTAGGGAAGTCTCTCCAGAATATGAATATGGTGCAGTATACAGGCAGCATACAACCCCCATCTATAGTTGGATACACCCTATATCACTTAAGCATCATGTATATGTATATAGAATCGCTGCAATTATGGTGCGCAGATGTGACTAGATATTATCAGACCATTTAAAGGGAACCTCCATCTGGCTCCCCTAGTCCCCATAGAGCAGTGATGGCAACCTTTAGAGAACGAATGCCAAACTACATCGAACAGTGCCATCACAGAAATTAATTTGTGATTTTAATCCCTTCTCGGGGCACCAGTTTTTCATTGATACCAGCACCCTGAAGCGACACCAATAACGAAGACAGAAATAGTCCCAGTAGAAGCTGTCACTTTAAAATAGCTCTGTTGCAGCAAGTTCTCGGGGCATGGTCTGGACTGCAGGAAGAACTGGAGTCATCTTGTAATGGCGCCTGAGGCCACAGAAAGGCTCTGAGTGCAACCTCTGCACCAGTGCCATAGGTTAGCATCACTGCCAAGTAGAGAATAGCTGTACACATTACCAAAGAGTTTTGTTGATAGTAAAAATGGTATTTGTCCAACAAAAGGTTTAAATTAGATCAAGTGTCACCTTTGTGTTATGCAGAGGCTGTGTCGAGTCCCCTGGGAGAGGCAGTGCCTGAAGCGGTTCCCTGCTACCCCTACCCCATCACCCCACCCACCACACTCTCAAGGATACCGATATCATCAGCATTATTTCATGAATTTAAAAAACTCCCATTGCCCCCCCATATATCAGTACACCCCACCCCCGGTGCCTTCCCCATGAGGACGCATACATGCCTTACCACACCACTGGCCAACTCCAGGGACTAGGGACCACAACTCTGCATACAGAAAGTAAGGCTTCATACTACTTTTTTATTGTTTTTATTATAAAAACTTTTGGCAATGCGGTGTGGTATTCTCTATGGAGAACATGGTGCAGCCAGAAAAAGGACGCTCCTGGATGACAGTGTTCCTTTAAGGAATTTTTTTCTGCAACAATGCCATGAAACTCGCACTCCCATTCCTCAACGTAAATTCAGTAGAGATTATTATTGTAAGAGCCATTTTACCCCTGAAAACACCAATTTTATGTTGAGTTGGGTATTACTTGACCATCAGAAGACTAGGGAAGCTGGATATATAATATGTGCACATATTATATAACATTGTGAATTTATATGCAATAATGTCGCATTCGGCCAATTCTATCTCATTCTGACATTAAAACAAACCAAATTCATCAAAATATTCAAAATTCCTTTTAAATATCTCTATATATAATTATATGCACATATTAATTAAGTACATTTCAGAATTTGATATGCAAAATGTACATTTCTTCATTCAATTCTGCATATGCTTAAACAACGAAAATTCCACCCAAAAAAAATTCCTCTATGTATTATAATTATAATATATATATATCAGTTATATATAATATATATATAATATTAGGCAGTCAGAATGTCTCATGACTGTTTGCATGTCAAGGGTTCTTGTGGTACCTGAAGGAATTTGTAAAATGTAATAATGTACATCATGAATATTATACCAGTATAGGAATGATAAGGCACTGAAGGTAACAGGAATTGAAAGCAAATAGAAGTTCTGAATAGCTGGTGCAAAGGGACACACCACACCCTCTTCAGACGACCCCTACTGAGCTCCAGTTCAAGCTAATCATTGCAGGACTTTACATCCAGTTGTATAGAGCAGCTAGGATAAGACCAGTCTGGACTCCGGGAGCGAAGAAGACCAGGCAGAGGAGTTTTCTCCCTGCAGATCTGAATGGAACCGAGTCCTCTCCATCCATCCATCATAAAGCCGCTCTCACGTCCCGATCAGTAGGCGAAAACAAGGGGGAACACCATGGTAAATTTGTCTTCGAAAGGTTATTGCTGGATTTTAATTAGTTTTGGCAAGACAAGTCATGGAATAGTCCAGGAGAAGGCAACTCAAGTTTGGGAAAAGATTGAATCAATCAACCATTTAAATGAACGTCAGCTTTTCACACATGGGACATCCCTCCCGGTGTTTTTGGGGGTGTAGGAAAGCTCATTCTACAGATATAGAGATGACCATCCAGCACGAGGGACCTTCTGTGGCTCACCATGGACACAGCTATCCGGAAGGACGGACCACACCGCTCCTGGGTCCATCAATGACCATACTGCAGACATCTCAGACAGCTTCTCAGCAAGGAGTTGCCGCTCTGGAGTTTTGGGCGTGGAATTCTTAGTACATTTGTCTATTTCTTGGCCACGACATTGGTTCAACTGGTAATGGGGACCCCGTGAGCCAGGTTCCACTAACTAACGACACCATAATATGCTGATCAGGCACGGGATCCAGCCAGTGATCAACCCTACCATGGGACCTAGCCTGTCCCTGACAGAACAGTATGGTGGCTGGTCAAATCGAGAGTGCCATTCATCTGTTCAATAAGACTATGCCAGCGTTCTGCTTCCTATGTTGGGGATAGTGTCAAATATTGGATCACACATGCATAAACCTTATTATTGTGGCACATGGATATGCGACAGGGTTGCATGCCCCACTGGATATAAAGGAACGATGAAGCATGTCACGCCAGGTGGCCACATACCCTAAATCAAGGTAAGTTACTGTGTGTATAAATAAGTATATGCTTATTACTGATCTGTTGGTATGAAATAGTATTCCAAGTATCATAATTAATATTTTGTAGGTGAACTGGGAAACACATATCTAGCTCTACCATATGTGATCTAACCTTGCTGTTCAATGCATCTAATTTTCAGAGATTGGCAAAATAGCAAATCCAAAATAATCTTCATCTACAAAAGTTATCAGTAGACCTCAGGCAGACGTTCAGAGAGAAATATTCGATCGTTACCTGTAGGGCATGTACACAAGTTACGCGTCACACACTTTTATAGAGTTTGTAGTAGATGGGAAGACAAAGTAATGTTTTAAAGATGTTAAAAAATGTTTATATAATTATTGACGTTGTAGCACTTCAACTCAAATGATATTCAGATGGAGATCTAATACCCTACCATACAATGATAACATATTTTGCCCCCACACAATTTTTAACGTCAATTTTTAAAATGGAGTGATTGTCAGGGCTTTTTCACATTGGCGTTGATGTTCAGCTTCAGACCATTGTGTCTCCGTTTATCTTCCGGTTTGTCGCTGTGCGATCGGCATTCGAGTGTTGTCTCTGTGTCGCCAAAAAAACAAAAGGTTAAACATTGCTTTGAAAACATTCACACCTGGTTTTTTCAGCCTTATCAGTAAAAAAAAACGGATGTGGCATCTTTTGTTCGTACCCATAGAATTCTATTGGCTTCCGTAATCTGCATCCGTTGAAAAAGAATAGGACACGTTCAATATTTGTCCCCTTTACGGGCACTGACAACGGATCAGTGAAAATACAAGCCTATGTAAAAACACCCATAGACATCAATAGCTGTGAGGATCTGTGGAATACGGAACCACGGACATGAAAACAAACACGCAATTGTGAAAGAGTCCTAAGGCGATAGGATCAACTGAAAAATAATCATATGTCTGTTGTATAGGAAAGAACAAAAAAAAATCATAAAATTCCTACTCCAATAATTAAATCACTAATGTGTTATTATTCATATTAAACTCCTTTTATTATTTTTTAAACTTTTTCACAAAGTGAAAAAAAAGCATTTTTACTGTTCCTAGAGAAGAATAGACTCCAAAATAGTAACAACCCCAAAACAGTAAGTGGAGTGGCTGTAAGACATGTACGTAGGTACGAACACCAATCTAGACATTGACGACATTGATAAAAGAGCGCAGATCAATTTATTGGATGTTTGGCATTATATACAGATTATGCGCCACACTATATCCTCATTGATTTATGATAAGTACAGGCCCGTCCCTAGGTTCTATTGGATTAAATTTTCTGGACGTAGTTATTAGTCTATTTAACTAGTGAAAGGGAATATGAGGATTGGAATTATTGTATTACATTCTGCTGAATCCATTGTCATGGTTGGAACAGATATGGAGTGGAGTCACAGGATCATCCATCTCTTGACACAATGTATATTTCTGCAGGTCGACAGTCTTACCAGTGCGTTTTACAGGGTAAAATTGAGCACACTCCATTGCTGTTATTGTGGTCTGCCCATCTTTTGGATGATAATATATAACCACAGACATTTGTAGGTTCCATAATAGTGGATTTAAGCGTAGTTAAGTGAAATAACATGTATTATCTATAAAAGGCTCCCATCAAGGAGTAAAAGATATATGAGGCTTGAAAGAGGGGAAATTAGTACTGAAGCAGACATTGGTGGAAATGGGCAAGAAAAAATAAGCACACATGTAATGATCATTTGGGGTGTCTAGTGGGGGTCAATATTAGTCGCCTTTCAAAGGAACATGGTGGGAGATTCTTTCCCTTGCTGGTCTTTTATGAATTGTTGGACGTCTACAATTCTGTGGTGCCCCTGTGTGGGATTCGACACTTTCCAATGCTTCGATTTTTTTGAGTCCGTTTCTGGGTGTTGACGCCAATTTGTGTGATTGCAAATTTAGAGCAGCCCTCAAATCTGGATTAGGGAGTATTGCCCACAAAACAACCTACAATAACACAATGCTATACACGATGGGTGCCCATTCAACCAGGCATAGTGCATTGCTGACCCCTGTCCACCATGTGCAACTTGGCACAGAGGGCATCTTAGGCACCATGTGGTTGGGACACTATGAAGTTATATGCATAGCTCATCTTTTATGACTTCGCCAAAGTTATTTGCAAATCAAGACTGGTTTTTGCGTTTTTGTCTAAATCCTTGCTATAACTGCGATAGTTCTGCCGTTGTGTGGAATGGGGCCCGTGGTCTTGGGTTGACTCGTTCTAAACGGAATGTTCCTCTGAAATGTAAGAAATAGATACTGTATAATTCATTATTACTCTTGTGCAATTCTTCGGCGGCTGTTGCATACTTGCTTTTGATCTTGTGAAGTGGTTGGCTCTATTCAGATTACTCAGTCCGGTTTATTTTGTATGGCCGGGACTGAACCGGTTTTCGCTAATGTAGGAGTGATTATAACTCTTCAGCAATGCTCTGGATTTTCCTGATGAATGTAAGACAATGTGTACTAGTAGAAAGGGTTTAGTTTTAAGTAATACTACCGGACTAATAGTCAATACAATTAACACTCAGATATACCTCTATACTCCTCTCAACACTCACCGGAGCTGGTCTATTTTAATCTTGCAGCTACCGGAGAACTAGGGGACACATGTTCCTGACGCTCCCGGGCTGTTTATATTCACCACCTCCGGGCCATTATGATGTCACCATCTCTCCAGTGAGGGAAAAGGAGTCGGGTGACGTCAACATCTAGAGACGTAATATGAACAGCCCGGAGCGCCGGGACATCGCAATTCTTCTGTGCTCGGGCTGCTTTTTTTACTTTTCTTTCCTAGGCAGTCCGGCGTTTCAGGATTTTAAGAACGATGGAGGTAGAAGAGGATGTATAGCGCGAGTAGTCTGTCATTATAATTTAGTTAACTTTAGACGAGTAGCATTCCCCTTCAGGTGCTGCAAAATTGCGTGGCTTACTGTAATTAGAAATATAAAAATGGCATGTTTACTAAAGCATGAGTAGACTGACATTCACTGGGAGACAAGGTGATGACACTAGTACATCTCTTTGGTCAAAGGTCCTCATCTGACATAATCTCTGTCTGGGGCAGTGTGGCCTAAAGTTGAAAACAACAGAATTAACCTACTTCTCCGGTGAAATAAGCAGACGAGTATAGAAAAGTACTAAGGTTTGGGACGAGCCACCCCACCAGAAGTCCGGAAAGGATCCCATGTGATTGGCCCCAGCTCTAAACCAAATAGTGAAGTCCAACCAACATGAAAGTACACAAGGTTGATCTAGAGGGTCGGACATGAATAACTGCAAATGGTAGGATCAAGAATAATACCGTACTGGTGAATAAGATATTCCTAGTGTATATAGCGTTTAAGGCGCATGATACTTGTAGCTCAGTAGGCTATTCGGATTTCACATAGACATAAAATTGAGGATACCATATAGAGAACGAATCAAGGCATACATCGCATGCTAATGTGATACCTAAAGAATAAGAATTAATCTAATTCTGGAGGGTGCATATAGAGATATGATAGGGGAACATTGGCAGGGCATAGAAGACAGGGGCTGTTCCAACTCCAAGACCATTTAATCATACAATAATCCCAATTTATTGTTAGCTTATTACCATTTTATCTGATGATTCTTCTTATTACACATTATTGACAGGGTTCTGTCTTCTCTGTGGACACGGAGGGTGAAGCGAGTAGATGCTATCTATTCGGAACCTAGATGTGACACTGTGTATTCTCACTGAACTGCGAGCGAGCTTGTTCCTTTGAATCCATGACAGGCTCAGGACTTTTGTGCAAGGCATTATTTTAAGTTCAGGGCTGTGATGGCTTGCCCGTCTATCTCACCTATTACAGGCTTCCCTGGTGATTTATATGTCACATGCATATTATTGATAATTCTCACTAGAGGCATGTTTGGACTATAATATGATGAACTCGCTTCTAACTGCTAGGGAGCGAGTTAAGACTGCCATGGGACCCATGGGGTGTATGAATATTACAGGCCTCCTACAAGTCGTGAACGCACTGTCCTACATATAGTACTTGACGAATCAGTGCTCTAGGGACATGTGAGATGTGCGCTCCTTCTGCTCTTTACTAATCTGCGGTTTTAGGACTTTGGAGCGCAAGCACTTCAAGGTCCTGAAATGGACTCTGTGCTACATGTTGTTGTACGAGGATTCATAGGTTATAATGCCTTCTCACTTATAAAATTTGGGGGGTGGTTTGGTTAGTCCAGGGCGCCGGTGCTGAGACCCTGCCCAAACTGCGATTTATATACTAATGTGAGCACTAGGTCAAAACTGGTCTCAGAATGGTTGTCAATACAAACGGAAATATTAATATTAAAAACATTCAAAATAAACAGACATCATTTAATGGTATACAGATTGAGGCAATGTGCACTAATGTGTGTTGCAAAAGATTTTCTAAATAGATCGTTAGGTAATGAGATATGCTCCCTAATATTATCTTAGTCTGTTAAGTAGGTAGGTTATGCTTAGTGCCTGGTCTTACCAAAAAGAAAATACCCATCAATGAGTATGAACAATTGCTTGGAGGGACCAGAAACGAGCCAAACAATTTACCGCTCTGAGACTAATCTCTTACCACTCAAGATTTCTAATCATATTATGAGAATTTTAGACACTAATGTTATTGGTTGCTGTACTATAAGAGTTGCGCCGCTATACCAGTCGAATTCCCTATGTTATTAGTAGCTAAGAACCAGTGGAGGATCTCGGTACAGACATTCTCCAACCAGTTCTATGAAGTTCAGTTCTCCAGAGTTGATCATGACGATTTAAGCAATGGCACATTGTCTTCTTGTGAGAGCATTACCTTCCAGGTCACAGATGCCAGACGGCCTACATCACACAGATCTTGTATCCAGCAAGTTGACAGTGAGCAATGGTACTCGAATGACAGGAGCGGCCCTGTTCAGCATGTCAGATTCCCAGAATCCACGACGACTAATTAACTCAAAAAATCTGTGAAAAACAAGAAGAATAAAAATCGACAGATGCATTGGATGTACATTCTTTGATGGTCAGTCACTGGCCTCACTTCCGATCACTAATCATTTATAAACTGCTTGCTTACAGCCAATTCACCGTGCCTTCACGGTCACTAGACATTATATAACTTTTTTAATTGCTCAATGCACTGGCTCAGCCGTCACGCACATCTTATATAACTGCTGCAGCCAATCATGGCGCTCCACCGGTCATGACCACATTATTTTTTTAAAAAGGTATTTTATTGTTTGCAATTCTTTTGACCGAGTATTTTTTTTAACCAATTGCAATAAACAAACCGATAAAACAAGATTGTCTGCATTACACTTTACTCTGCCCACCAATACAGAAAATGAATAGCATCCGTAGTAACGAAGCAGGGATATTATTGCGTTCAATATCTAACTAAGTGGATAGACCGCGAGATAAGTGACAGCAGATACTTGTAACGCAGAATCTGATCAACACAAATAACTATTGACACATATGACAAATACAGTCATCACACATCACACACCACAATAGTACCAGCACGCCCAGCTCTCCTCATCATGGAGAGGAGTGTAATATCACATGTGATTATAGTGCAGTTTAGGGAAGTCTGGCACCACTGTGGACCAGACTGCGGTCAAACTTCTGAGGCGACAACTTCTGTTGAAATACAGGGAGCTGGATAGTGGGGACAATGACCGCTGTTGTTAATAAGGTAATATCCATGCTTTTAATGCGGGGGGCTCCTGAGGGTCCTTCCAGGTCGATCACCACCATCTTTCGGGCGTGTTATAGTAATACAAACCTAAAGAAATTTTGTCATAGTGGCCATTGATGACTTCATTGATGAATACCAAGGAGACACACAGAGGGAGAAAGTAATCGTTAGCGGAAATAAAGTGTACATTTAGACACTCCAGCAAGTCTCCGTGACCAGAAGACATGGACCCTATGGCTAGGACCAGAGCACAATGCAGGAAGGATCCGACTTTAAGCCTGATTCAGCGAGAAGCAAGATTTATCATTGCGGCATTTGATCCTTCATCGGAATGTTCTAGTACTAGCGGGCGTGAGTATTACTCATGGAGAATTCTGCATTGGCCGATCAGCCGAAGTCCCTCGCGACTTCACTACAGATGATGAAGTGTAGGACAGTTCGAACCTCCTCCCTACGATCATCCGACAGAGTCAGGGGATATCCTGTCTCCAGCAGTCAAGGCTCTATCAAACGGTTATCTGGACTCTTTTGTTTTCTTTCGTGAGGAGAGCATAGCACTGCGTGGAGGTGGCTCTAGGGAGTCCGGGGGGTACTCATCAGAGTCTATATTGGAGAATTTCACTGTCAGGCTGGAGAAGGAGGACTGAATAGGGCTAGGAATGCGTTTTGGTATCAGTTGCGTTGTAATGGAAGCTGAGGCCGTATTGGTACAGTTATGTCTCCCCTATCTCGTTAAAGCTGGTAAGCTAACTCTGTTCCGGGGGATAAGAGCTGCCTACAAACTTTCAACCCCCGCCGCCCCACACATTGTCCAGGCCGGGAGGGAGAGGGAAGTGAGAAAAGCCATGGATTGAGGCCACAAATGGAGTCCTAGCGAAGAGGGAGGGAATGGGAGCTGCTGTTAGCTCTACAGGGCATTGTGCCTACGCAGCACACCGTTACCGTACGTAGGGGAGGTCGGGTATCAGAGGGGAAATACCTGTACAGCAAGGTTTGTAAGGCTCGTAGGAACCTACCAGGGCACCAGCCAGTTGCAGTAGGCTGCTGATTACCCATGTCGTACTATGCACCACCACTGGGCATATAGACTAGCTGGGATTAGCCACCGGGTAATTATCATAAAAATAGATAAGATTCCGGGGCAGCCAGTCCACCCCTAGACTTGGGAGCCTGATAGAAAGCAGCGCGAAAACTGAAGCGTCGGTGGCGATACCCTGCCAGTAGAAGGATTCCATGAGAATGCCGCTCTAAGCTTTTATTTAAACAGACTACTTGGAAGCCAGTATAGGACAAGCATGTGTGAAAAACGGTATAGACAAAGGTATAGCAAGTTTGGGTGAGGTGAAAGGAGATCATTTGAATATATTAATATCGCAAGTAATAATATATACGGGTTAACAAGGGTAATAAAAAGTGGACAGTTCACGGCTTTCTAAGAGCGCTGCGAAGATTCCGTTTGCTACGCTATCAGGAGGATGTGATGATTTAACATCCCGATATAGCCTGGACCTTGCGTGACACTGTTGATCCCCAGATATATTAAAGGTGGACATCCAGCCTGGACTGGGACGGGCAAGGGAGTGTACCCCTACTATGATTAAGGGAAAGAGGGGCCGATCTTGGCACCAGTTAACCCGGGAGACCTAGAGAACCCCCCATATGCATTCTATATAGGGACAGAAGGATTCCGAGAGGGGCTCAACATCCCCACCGGTGGTATATCAAGGTATCATCAGCCTAGGAAGATACCTGTATCAATGATGAACCTTGATAGCAATTGCACTTAATTGATATAAACCAGCACGTGAAGGTATCGCCAACGCAAGAGGGCTCAATGGCGACAAGTGCGAAGACGAGGGGAGCATAGTGGGACACCATGTCTAGTCCCCTGGCCATTAGGGAGGAAGTAGGTGAGATATTAAGATTGGTCCTACCCTAGCACTAGGGTCGTTATACGTAACCTAAGCCAGTTGCTGCAAGCGGAGGGCCGAAGAGGGCCATCTCCAGCATGGGCACGAGGGTGCACACCAATAGGGCACTCACAGAATCAAACGCGTCGCTTACAATCTATCTACAGTGATAATATAAACCCAGGGTCTGATAAGACTTCTCTGACCTCTGCTATAATCAGGTGTACAATGTAGTCTCTTGTATATTTATGGATGTTCCCATCCTCAGCATAACGCCTGTCTGGTCCGGGTGGTTGCTGGAACTCAAGGAATTAATGTTAACTTTATTAAGCCTTGCCTATAGTTGCCACGAATTTTCTGCTTTAGATGAGTTATTTAACATCTGTAGTTTAGGAGGGATATTTTGGGAAATTGGACGGTATGATTGTCGGGCTGCAGTAGGGTCCTTACCTGTAGGCTTGGTGATTTTAATGAACTACAATAAAGGGCATCTAGCCCATAGAATAGGGATCGGGCCCGGGAGGGGAACACTGTTGAGACGCATCATCGGGAGTAAATGGCTACGAGGAGTAGGGGGCGCACCAGAGTCTCACAGTTACCCTATACCATAACCTCCCAGTCCCATCAAGTCCGAGGGGTGGCCAGTGAAAGGGGGTGGGCCCTGGATACATAAGAGACTCCTGGGATGGCCAGTTCAAACATAATCCGCCGGACGAAAGCGGCGGCATCAAGCTAGATGACAATAGGTAGCGGATGTGCAGCCTCCATTAGTGGAATAAGGAATGCCAAGGAATCTGGAAACAACGCACGGAGAAGAGGCTTGGACAATCTGGGCTGTAATGAGAGAGTAGAATTTCGTGTGAGACAACGAATGTGAATTGATAATGAAAAAAACCCATGTTATTGGCCTCGGGGGTTCTGGTTCAAGGTGCGCTATGGCAAGGATAGAGGTGAATCGGATAAGCACACGGTACGTTCAGCCTCGCGAGAGATATGTCAAGCAGCTGTCCAATTTTTATCTTGTAGAATTCAATAGATGGACGCTTCCCTGGCGTGCAGCGCGTGATGGTGAGCTCCGTTCATCACAGCTAGATGGTACTGATCTGGCGACTAGAGGGCAATGTCTTTTCATTCAACCAGCAGTATGATTTCTCTAGCTAGCTCCGGCTGTTACATCGGCAACTGCGAAATAATTAATGGTGGAGGAGCAGCATATGAAATAATTAATGGTGG
Organism: Engystomops pustulosus; assembly: GCA_019512145.1. Classification (NCBI taxonomy): domain Eukaryota; kingdom Metazoa; phylum Chordata; class Amphibia; order Anura; family Leptodactylidae; genus Engystomops; species Engystomops pustulosus. The sequence continues at coordinate 36,935,339 of CM033641.1, forward strand.
AGGGGCAGCATATGAAATAATAAATAGTGGAGAGGCAGCATATAAAATAATTAATGGTGGGGGCAGCATATGAAATAATTAATGATGGGGGACAGCATATGAAATAATTAATGGTGGAGGGGCAGCATATGATGGGGGACAGCATATGAAATAATTAATGGTGGAGGGGCAGCATAAGAAATAATTAATGAGGGTACAGCATATGAAATAATAGTGGAGGGGCAGCATAGGAAATAATTAATGGTGGAGGAGCAGCATATGAAATAATTAATGGTGG